>CM068367.1:266866432-267466580 GCA_034769895.1 Magicicada septendecula
ATTTAATTTATGTTAAATTATTTCTTTGATTGAATGATTAAAATAATTTAATTAATTAATTTTCTTCTGTCATGGTTATGTATTTAAACGGTTGGCGCTTCACACGTCCAAGCCGCCAACTTAATGTTTGAGTGCCTTGAATTGCAGCTCTTTTAAATAAGAAAAATAACTAATAATTGCTTCAATAATTTCTTACAACGTTTGTTAATTATTAATTTACTGGTTTATTGCTCACAGCGTGCTTACTTTAACTCTATACATTCAATTTAACAATGATTTATGGATTACAATCTACCTGGCTTAATTCTCTCCTAACCCAGAAGGTTGGCAATGATGACTCTAATTATCGGTTTGTTATTTACAAATTTTTTATACCTCAAGGATGAATCCTTTAGAACTACAGAATAAATTAACTGTGCCTCTAGTTACGATGCTTTACATACGTTTAATTTAATAGGTTAGACACCTTTAAAATTTCAGATTGATTAACGAAATGTTCGTCTGACCTCTACAAGTTTTGAGGTTAACTATGGTTAGCCTAGATCGTTAATTATTATATTGGAATCATATAATTCCTCTTGAAAAAAGTATAGACAATGCTTATTTCTTATAGTATTAATGTTTTGTGTTAGTAAATACGTGTATTATTTCTTATACTAGTAACATAATATTCATACACTGTAATTATATATGCCACTGTACTCCCTGTTGATAATCGCTTTGGGTTATTTTTTCATTCACTTTACGATCTTATACACTGATCGTACACTTCTTTTTCGCGAATGAACGATTATAACTTCTTGAGATTAAATTTTTGGTTAGGTAATTCACCTAACCTCGTTCTTTATTGTTTTGCACAACTAGTTAATGGAACACCGCTTGTTGTGATGCACTTTAATAAGTATGTAACTTCTTCACTGCTGTGGTTTAATAATATTTGATGAAAATTTTGATCTGGAGTCTGTAGTATCTGCCGGAATGGAATTCGCAAAAATGTCCATTTGTTCACTCGTACATCTGTATATACAGTCCGCTGAAAACTCCGCTAGACAGCGACAATTAATTTCTCAAGTAATGTCCTGATTGGTTAAAAATGACGTCATGATGAGGTCATTCTATTTTTAGCTCTTACATAATTGTTTTAAGCGTGGGTTTCTTATTGTTGTTAGTATTTTTCTGTACCCTTCCAAAATTTATCATATTTATGTTTGTTTTTCAGTTATACTAACTACAAATTTGGTTCTATTACTAGCATCGTATTGCTTGTTCCTTTCTGGTTATTTTGATATAAATAGCGGCCAGTTTGGATATATTTTTCATTAATAAACTCTATCTTAATGATAGCCTATCTTAAATATTGTGTTGTTTCAAATGTCTTCTGCTACACTTTGCAGATTCTATTTTTGTATTTTTTAACATTTATTAAACCATCATTTTTCTCTATTTTGAACACAATTATCTTATTGAAATTAACATATTATTATCTAATTTGCTGTATCCAGCTGAACATTAACATTCCTTATAACATATTTGTTTATTATTATTTAATGGCTTCCTTACTTCATTATTAATTATTCATTCAAAATTATTCTTACTTCCTACACTTATTATACTTGACATTGTTTGGTGACTTACACCTTTTACATAATTGATATATCTCTATTTTCCTATACTCTGTATGGTCTCTTTATTATACATGATTATTATTTTCATAATCTGTTTTGTCATCATTTGTTTGTAAATTATAGTAAAAGATAAAACAATAAAATAGTTTTAGTGATTTTCACTCGTCATTTATTAAAATTATAAATCCATGACAGCTGTTTCGGCAACACAGTGCCTTCATCAGATGGTGTAAGCTGACTAATTTAATAATATAATACAGAATATAAAATACAAGGCAAGTGCTATTGTTTAGAGAGCGATAGTAATCACGTGTCAATAAGATTTAATACACATTACACAAACATATAACATAACATAAACCAAGTCTATTTATACAAATTAAGCAGAGGCGAGCTATTTAGGTCTAACTGATCATTTAATAAAACATTTAAATATTTGTGTTTATTAATTTCAAGGGTTTCTAATAAATCAAGCTTTGGACCCTTATCAGATAAATGTAAAATTTTAAGATTGTCATTATAACTATGGTCTTTTTCTAACAGGTGATTTGCATAATTTGATTTGCCATCATTATATCTAAAACTATAATTGTCACCATACATTCTTTTTTTCGAAAGATCGACCTGTTTGTCCAATATAAACTTTATTACAAGACCCACAGGTTGATTTGTATACACCAGACTTTTGCAGTTTATCTGTTTTACTCTTATTATTTTTAATATATTTTCCCAATGAAGACTGCGTCCTAAAAGCTATATTTACATTCTTTTGTGTGAAATATTTACCAATCTTATCAGAAGCAGAACCTATGTAAATGGATTTTGGATTACAAAATGGATTTTCACCAAATAAAGGCATCAAGCATTAATTATCATTTATTTGTCTATTAATTCAAGTTTAGAATTACTCTACTTCCTTCAGTATGGACTCCACATAAGTTGTTGTGAGTCATTATTTTGAGCTTTTATTACATTATTTATAATTCATTGAGTCATCTTAACTCATCTTATGCCATTCTCTTAGTCTACACAATTCATAATAAGGTTTTGTTCACCTTAACTGATAATACATCTTTCTACAAATTTACCGTCTTATAACATTTTTAAATACATATAGTTTTTACACTGTTGATTACATTGAGATCATTTTATTAGAACATATACAATTTGTTCTTTCATTAATTATTCTATCATCATTATTCATTATGCCTTAGCATACCTTTCTTTCAAGGTTGATCTAACATTGTGATTATACTTTTAATCTTATTTTAATGGTTCATTTATTATAATTCATCTATAATTCATGATTATCAACAATATATTTCCTTTTATTTGTTATGCAAATTATTACTTTTCAATTACTCAGCTAATGTGCTGTTTATACTACTTTAATACATGTTGTAAATATCAGTTCTTTCACCTTTATTCTATTTATGGGTTTGACTTTGTTTAATGGTTTCTTATGCTCACTTAACTAATCTATTTGGGAACTAGTCTTTGTCAGTGTCTCAGTCACATTGTCTGGGTATGTTGTATTGTCATGGAATGCTGATAGTAGATATACTACTGGTTATCATCACTTCTGGTTACTTAGTTAGTTGATTTTTATGGGACAGTTTGTACTGTTACATATGCCTCCTCTCCAAAGTTGATTATTTTTGAAAACAGATTTCATTTGGTTGATAAAATTATCAATTTATATACTTGTTCAGTTTCTTCATAATATTTCTTTATTGATGATTGATTAAAAGTTCCCTTTGCTTTCTTGGTGGTAGGGTTAATTATGGTATAAGTGTTGTTGGAGTTGTCTTTTGTGATGACATATGGTCCTGTGTATAATAACAAAAACTTTTTGTGATTCCCTCCATAGTACTGGGTAGTTCATGGTTTCTCAACAATACCTTTTCTCCTATTTTATAAGTTATGGCATGTGGTTCATTCTCTAGGTACTACTTCTTCTTCTTCTTCTTCTTCTTCTTCTTCTTCTTCTTCTTCTTCTTCTTCTCTTCTTCTTCTTCTTCTTCTTCTTCTTCTTCTTCTTCTTCTTTCTTCTTCTTCTCTTTCTTCTTCTTCTTCTTCTTCTTCTTTCTTCTTCTTCTTCTTCTTCTTCTTCTTCTTCTTCTTCTTCTTCTTCTTCTTCTTCTTCTTCTTCTTCTTCTCTTCTTCTTCTTCTTTCTTCTTCTTCTTTCTTCTTCTTCTTCTTCTTCTTCTTCTTCTTCTTCTTCTTCTTCTTCTTCTTCTTCTTCTTCTCTTCTTCTTCTTCTTCTTCTTCTTCTTCTCTTCTTCTTCTTCTTCTTCTCTTCTTCTTCTTCTTCTTCTCTTCTTCTTCTTCTTCTTCTTCTTCTTCTTCTTCTTCTTCTTCTTCTTCTTCTTCTTCTTCTTCTTCTTCTTCTTCTTCTTCTTCTTCTCTTCTTCTTCTTCTTCTTCTTCTTCTTCTTCTTCTTCTTCTTCTTCTTCTTCTTCTTCTTCTTCTTCTTCTTCTTCTTTCTTCTTCTTCTTCTTCTTCTTCTTCTTCTTCTTCTTCTTCTCTTCTTCTTCTTCTTCTTCTTCTTCTTCTTCTTCTTCTTCTTCTTTCAAAACTTGATTTTATTGAACTGGTATTCTTGTTGATTGGGAAATTGATAATGTCTCCAATTTCTCAAGGTGGTGGTTTTTCATACATTAGTGTGTATGGTGTAGGACTCTATGGTTTGATGATATGACAGGTTTAGGAATTCTTCAGCTGCTGCTAGGTATTCTTGCCATCTCCTTTGTTGGTCGTAGCAGTAGGTTCATAATATCCTGCCTACCTCTCTCAATACCCTCTCTGCAGGATTGCTGCTAGGATGATAGACTGAAATCTTGTAGGTTTTGATTCCTTGTTCTATGAGAGCATGTTTCCACCTTTATCCTTGAATTGGGTCCCATGGTCTGTAATAATGGAGGTTGGTTTTCCTACCTCAGGTACATACTGTTTTAGCACTATATCGATAATCTTTTTTGTGGTAGCACGATTAATGGGATAAAGTTTGGTCAACTTGCTAAAATGGTCTAAAATTATGACTATAAACTTGTATCTGTGTTTACCCCCACTACGCGGAAATGGTCCACAGATGTCCAGGAATACCTTCTCCAACTTATGTGTAGATGTTATTGGAATCATGACTCCTCCTTTCTTTCATTATTGCACTTGACCAATTGACATACAATTAACCTTTATGTATTTAAAAAACAAAAGATAATCAACTACGAGGTACGCACGTGGTACATTATAAATTGACAATGAACATGTGGCTTTTAATAATGTACGCACAAGGCACAACATTATAATATACATTATGTTCTTATTTTTAATATAATGCCCGTTAACTCTGTATTATTCAATATACCGTAATAATCTATAGGATTCTTCCTGATTATCATCTCATAAACCTTGTCAACTTTAGTTATATTCAAATCCCCCTTAGTATTATTCGTTATTTCCAGGTAATTTATGATCTCATCATTATATTCATGTACTACCTTAATTACATCACAAGGTAAGTGCTTATCACCGACAGTGGTATCATCAAAATAATCATCAACATTTACTGCACAAGGTAAGTCTTTCATATAGTCTACTTTCTCAAATTGTAACCTCTTAACTAACCCCTCATAACCTCTATTTAACTTGAACATCTCTATTACTCTCTCTCTCTCTCAAAATATCTCTCATCATAACGACCATTTCACTTTCTCTCTCTCAATCCACACAAAGGGCAACAACACAACGTTATCATAACACATCCTGGCTTTTCCAGGGAACTCATGATACACAAGGGACCTACTTAGAGACACCTTGTCTCTCACATAACCATTGGAGGAAACCTTGTCCTCATAAATCACTAGCGGAGTCTTTACTCCACTTAAACTACAGAGAAAATTAGCCCTTTGCCCACCTAACCTCTCTTCACACTCTCTCTCCATTTCATCAACACTCGCTAACACTTCGTTATTAAATTCTACTTTAACTAAAACTTCATTACCACTATTAATTTCACTGTATCCTCCTTAAATACCCCGTTTTGCAACTATCTTACCAGTATTACTTGTTAACTCATCTTTATAACTATCACTTACCTCGTTAATTATTCTTCGTCATTTTTCGTCATTATATCACCACTATTCTCACCTGTATTGACACCAATGTCGTCTGTTACTTCGTTATTTCCATTTGCACTTAACTTACCCGTACCTATTCTCCACTCTTTCATTTTCTCAATATTTCGTTCTACCTCTTTAAAATTAATATCACAGCTATTCTTTACAGCATTGATATCAATTTTAAGTTCGTCAAAATTTCTACTTTGTTCATTTAGTTTGACATTTACTTCGTCAAAATTACTACTTATTTTATTAATTTACCATTTATTTCATCCAACTTGTTTTCGAATTTGCTATTCTGTACATCAAACTTACTATCAAACTTATGATTTTGTTCTTTCAATTCATTAAATTGTTTTAGTAAAAAACTCATTACGTCATTATCAAATTTACTATTACATTTTGTTGAGGTTGGAGTTAACTGAACTCCAGAGTCATCTGTAACATTTGATTCGTCTACTGTATTGTCTTCACCTACATTCGGAGTTGAATGAACTCCAAGGCCACTCATGATAGCTGATTCATTACCGCAAGTTACGTCAATCATCTTGACTTACTTTCATTATTTTCTGCCATCTTTTTAAATTACAAAATTTTCATATATCTTAAAAAATTCTTATTTTAAACGCATTCAGTGGTATTCTATATCATATTAGTATCACTTAAATATAACATAGTATAACATAACCTCATTTTTTGTACTTAATTTATACGTAATTTCCAATACCATCTCTTACATCCACGAGTAGGCACAGCCTATACAAACATACAATTTGTATAAACTGTCCTTAGTTCAGAGCACCATTGTAAAGTTATTAATTATATGAAAATAAATTTATTTATTATGAATTATTTACAACTCTCAAAATGCCTACCTGCACGAGGGATCCAGGGTCCTTTTATGCGAACTCGTAACCTGTAAGAGTGGTTATTGGGTTTCATTATGTAATAAACATCAACTCTCATTTGCCATATTCTAAATAACTTTGTTTATTACCATTAACTTCACCATTTTCTCATTCTTTTTTGTATTCTAGAAATTTTTTGCCTTATTTCTGTATATAATTAGTAAAATAGTTTACCTTTTTCTTGTCCGTCTGGTGGCCTTTTCTCTATATTTAATTCAACGCGTTTCAGGACATATCCCCCATCATCAGGAATATCCTTGTAGAAGTTCGTCGATCGTTAAAATATTAAAAACACTGTATATACAATTTTATACATAACAATAAATATAATATAAACATAAAAACACATAAAATACCCAAATTTGAGACACACGCGATATCGGTGGTGCGCACCACGACATGCTATAGTCGACTGCAGTGTTCATGTTGTTATATGTCATGCACTATGGACCTTGTTCTGTATTCTTATCGCTGTGTCGTATATAAGAATAAGAATACAGAACAAGGTCCATAGTGCACGACATATAACAACATGAACACTGCAGTCGACTATAGCATGTCGTGGTGCGCACCACCGATATTGCGTGTGTCTCAAATTTGGGTATTTTATGTGTTTTTTATGTTTATATTATATTTATTGTTATGTGTAAAATTGTATATACAGTGTTTTTAATATTTTAACGATCGACGAACTTCAACAAGGGATATTCCTGATGATGGGGCATAAGTCCTGAAACGCGTTGAATTAAATATAGAGAAAAGGCCACCAGACGGACAAGAAAAAGGTAAACTATTTTACTAATTATATACTATAAGTGGCCTGGATACCGAAAAACATGGATCTTATTTCTGATACATTTTCCAGAAGTTGTTTATGAACAATTGCTTTACATAATTTCTGATTCTACATTTAACTTTCCAAACATAAGACAAGAATTAATGAGTTGAATTTCTTAAATTATATCTTAAGAAATATTACATCTATAGAATAAGGCAACCCAGCACTTTACTCATTTATTCTTTATATATCTTTTACCCACCGGATTTAGAGCTCTTATTATAATTGGTTTATTTATTTAATTCATTTGAAATTGAAATGTTTTTGATATCTGGTCAATTGCTTATATTATGTACTCATCCTTTTGTCGTCGTATCCACGTTGTTACACCACCACTGTTCACTCCCGGCTTCCCTAGCACACTCCGGAAATAAGTTTAAACTGTTATAACTTGTAGATTATGTCTGATTGATCACTGTAACCTGATTTCCTGTTGGATTAAATGAATTCACATGATTTAATGGTCGGCCGGTCAGTTTACATTGTTGAGTCCAGTTTTAGGCGAACCGCGCATTATCGTATCTGCGCGGTTCCGAAGTTAGACGCTGACTGCCTGGTTTCAAGATGGCCAAACGTCCCTGTGGCAACTTGCCCCGTGATTGGCTAGTAACATCTCGAGGAGTTTTTGTCGTCTCATACCTGGCGAGAAGGAATTTTCGTTACGTGACTTTTCGTTGTGAACAGCAGCCCACACGTGCGCTCGTACACATGAATATGCACCCTTCTGACAACTTGCATTCTGCTACTGTGCTGTACCTTACACAGAGCTACAGTCAGTGACCAAAAAATACACTCTGGTTAAATACAAAATGAAAAAAATTTAAATTATAGACCCTCATCAGTTTGTACCGTTACAAGATATGTAATTAAAAATCAACAGAATACACAAACTGTATTATATTGTTGTATACATATAAACTACATGAGATTAAGTAAGTAAAATCACACACTCGTGTGAGTGCGTGCACGCATACACACCATGTAGGTACAGAGTATGGATATTTATTGTAAAAATTGATAGGTGATTCTATATATTTCATATTTAGTATTGATCACCTCTTTATATAGTACTCTATAAATCACTGAGAAGACAAAGTAAATTTTATAATTGTTCAATTTGCAGGATGTATTCCCAGTTATAAATTCTGTCCTAAAAGGAGAACTGCATGTAAAAGAAGAAATCAAAGAAGAGAATGAACAGTTTGTTGATCAGGTATTATACATAGTTATAAATTTGTTTATAGTAACAATCATTTATTGTTATAATGAACATTGTTGTATCATGGCACATCCATGATAATCTCTTAACAACATTTTTCTTAGCCACTCAGAAAATCAAGTCATACCTTTCCAACAGACAAAATTTACTTTCCTTTTTTTTGTTTACATGACTGTAATTAACAATACTGCAGACCAACATGTTGCTTTACAGCTGTTCATGTGGCAAATGTGGTGTCACCTGATGTGTCTGACATGTTTCTCAGACTCTTCGTATCTTCTTTGTCTTTGACTCTTTCTGAACCACCTTCTTTATCTGTGAGAGCTTACAGCGTCCCACAACCAAATAGTCAACCTGGGTACTCTAGTCTCTGCCTTCCTCTGTAGTACTTCCCACTCACTGGGTGCCAATCAGCAAAGTCATTACTAGGTCTCAACCAGTAGTGACCCACCACACTGTCTCATCTTCACAAACCTCTCCATTCACCCATTGTTTCCAGAACTGTTCATTTTTGTTTTCTAATTACTTTGTCCATCCAGTATATTTTTATTATTCTCCTACAGCAGCGGTTTTCAAATGCTGTAGTTGTGTCTTTCACTTTTCCCTATTGTCTAGGTTTCACATGCAGCTTCTATAGTAGTATGCTGCAAACATATAATTTGAGGAATTTCTTCTTAATTTAGAAACCAGTATTTGACAGTAGCAAATTTTTTTCTCCATTTGGCCTGTGCTCTGACACTGATTCCTCTGTTATCTTTACCAGTTTTAATATTTACCTATTTTTGTTCCTGACTCTCCTCTTCCCCCTAATAATTTTTTATAATATTCAATAGTGTTCTCAATTTACCTTGTTTTCTGTGAGTAGAAACCATACCATCAGTAACTCTTAACTCTTATTTTCTCCATGAAATGTTATTACGGTCTTGAACATCTTTATGGTTTCCTTTACAGCCTCTTATAAAGCATTCTCGTATAATGGTAATGAATTTGTATAAAAGTAAATTTTAATTCCTAGTTATTTGTAGGATGTTTTAACGGTCAGTGTAAAGAAAGAAGCAGATCCAGAAGAAGCTGAGACTGAACTGGTAATGTGCATAACCATTATTTAGCCCATAGCTAATGTGTTAGGTTGTTCCGTGTCATGTACCACTAGAGATTTGGATCACATTCGTTTGTAGATATGTAATTAAAAACAGAATACACAAACTGTATCATACTGTTGTATACATTATAACAAACAGAATTGTAACGGGTGTATTTTACGAACTGCGGATAACGAAATAGTTACCCTTCAAAACTTGGTTGTACTCGTTAATGGGTTCGTAAATGTCCTTGTGTTGCGACTATTATTTATATTAGTTATTTTGTTATCGTTTACTGTGTTGTATTTCAGTATTTGATGATTAGCAACGATTTTATAGGAACGAGAATTTAGTGTGTCACCGTCCGTTTGAAATCGGCGCGTGAATAATATTTGTTCAGTAATGTCAAATAGATCGTGTAAGCAGCCCACTGGATCTACTTCGTGTCTGGATGTCCTTGCGCCCACTTCAAATTTTCTCTGCTGTTTCCTGTAATTAATAGTCTTTATAATTACTTTATTGGAATAAAATAGGACTGGTAGGATTGACAAATTATATCTTTTATTCGTAATTTCTTTGAAACATTAGTCAAATTACCGTTCCATTAGTCGAGGATTTACAATTGGATGAGTTCATCCGCCGTAAATAGTCCGTAATAACAAACAATTTCACAATATATATATTTTATGTTTCTCAGGTAATGGGTACTTGGAGTTGCTAGGAAAGATAGGAAATATGCTTCCACTTAAAAATACAATGCATTACAAAATATATTTACTTATCGACTAACAAAATGTATATAATAATGTTTTCCAAAATTGTTCGCTTTCAGTTTACAACAGTGCCTTCAGTAATACAACATGGCGGACTGTCGAGTTCTCACCTCAGAGAAATATGTTTTTTAAATTCGAATTAAAGTGTTTTAAATAAAGTCTTAGTTATAGTAGTTTATAGTAATAGTTTGTATATAGCCTCCTTTATCTGGAACAGCTATGTTTTTTAGTGGAAATTGTGTTGTGATGTTATGTAGTATTCTGCTGGAATTAACCAAAATTGCTCACCGTTGCCTTGTATATACGGAATGGACGCTTTTGAGTTGGGTATCTATTTTCTCAGATTCTCGTTAGTGTGTTGGTTTTTCTTGGTTCTAGTGTCGTGTCATGTGTTGTCGATCTTTTCGGTATTACTTTTATCGGAATCGCCTCTCCTGGAGTAAGTTTTCACTCTTTTAATATTAATTTTTTACTGCCAGCAATATGCTGTTGAAGTTTTCAGTTTTATATCTAACAATCAACTGTCTCTCTAAAAATATGTAAATCTCCTTGGTGACCTAGCTTTTTGGTGTTTTTGATTGGTCCTGGGCCTTGACCCCACGTCACGTGACTAAGTTATTTTTGAAAATTGGCGTTTTTAATTTTGTCACCTCAGATTACGTTTCATTTATTTTGATTTAAATTTATTTTTAATTAGTACCATTTTATTGTTCATTAAAATTAAATAGTTTTGATACTAATCTCGCCCTATGTTGGCCTCTTATCTACTGTTTTGGCAGGTTTATACTTTTGTGTTTTGAGGCATTGACCTAATCTTGTTTGACATTTTTGTTGTATGTCTTACAGATCTAATATCTTCTAATATTGTTATTCTTACTACTAAATATAATTCTGAGTATTCCTACTTTACATACAATATCATTAATTTAAATATCTACACCGATTTTTCTGACAATAACAATAATACTGAAGCCATGTCAGCTTAGTGCCTTACTAAACACTTTACAATTATGTTCAGTATCTATATTATGATAGCACTGTATGGTTTATACATCTCCCTCCATTAACATCTCTATATTTTATCAAAACCAAGCTTTTGTTTTTAGTTTTATTTAATTTAGTAGTGTTTATCTAACTATTTCAATGTTGCTTGGGTCTGGCTCAATTCCTTGGGCCTATATGTTTAACAGTTAGTTATTGCTGTACAGTATCCTTTTTATAATATTAGATCTTTCCCAATTACCTGATTAACATTTTGAACAGTTTATGAACATTCTGTTCACTAAATAACTAACATTTTTTTAACAAAACTTTTTATAACATATAAATTAATGGTGCACACAGGCTCCCATTTAACTATTTCTAATATAACTGAACATGGGTGTTTATTACCCTAACTCTTTTATATGTCATTATATCTTATTATTTAAATTATAGCATAAGCCAATAACTGTGCATTATTTAAAAATGAATAAGTGTTCAATCCTTATGAATAAATAATTATACATAACATAGTACATTGGAGTTTACCAAAACACTTTGTCACTATATTTTGGTTCTTATTTCCATATATGTGGTTCATAAGACCTTTATCACTTTAATGATAACCCCCACTGGCTTTCACTTCCCCACTGGTTTATATTATGATCTTTTGATCATCATTTAATTATTTTGGGCTCTCACTATTTTCACTTGTTTGAACTCATAGATTTACACTGGTTTCTTAAATTACTCTACAGCATTGCATTCTTAATTTTATATTATCTTTATTGGGTACTCCTATCAATTGTATTGTTTATTAAAAGAATGGGATTAGTTTATTCATTAAGTTGGGTCAATTTGTCATGTTTTTTGGTACAAACTTCTGTTTCTCAGTTCTAATTCTTGTTCTTTGCCTCTTCTCATTTCTTCTATTCAATGTTGATTTTTCTTGTGATATTCATAGTCGCCCGTTTCATTTTTCTTTTATTATTAGTCCATTTGTAGTTCGTGTTATTGTTCATATAGGATCTGTTCATGCCCCTCACCTACCATAACTATTGGGTTTTGTCACGCTATTAGAAATTTTTTTTCTGTTTGTACTTTTCTGAATTTCCTTTTATAACTACTGTTTCTTATATAATATTAATATAATCTTCTTTGGTTACTTTTGTTGGATGTTGGAATTGATAATTTAATGTTAGTTACATACTTTTTAATAAGTTTTTTCCCTTTCATGGCTTGTGCTAGTACTTGTTATTTATATCTTATCGTGATAATATATCTTATACATATGTGATGAGATGTACCATCACAACATATAAACTACATGAGATTAAGTAAGTAAAATTGCATACTCGTGAGAGCGCGTGCGCGCACACACACCATGTAGGTACAGAGTATGAATAATTATTGCAAAAATTGATAGGTGATTCTATATATTTCATATTTAGTATTGATCACCTCTTTATATAGTACTCTATAAATCACTGAGAAGACAAAGTAAATTTTATAATTGTTCAATTTGCAGGATGTATTCCCAGTTATAAATTCTGTCCTAAAAGGAGAACTGCATGTAAAAGAAGAAATCATCAAAGAAGAGAATGAACAGTTTGTTAATCAGGTATTATACAAAGTTATAAATTTGTTTATAGTAACAAGCATTTATTGTTATAATGAACAGCATTATTGTTATTTGTAAACTTATCGGTTAAAACTGTTGGAGACTGTTTGGTGTCCCATGGAAGTCACTTTTATGTGCACTTTCAGTCCATACGATTTAGCCATAACATGTACAAGTACCACATGGCAGGAAATTTGAATTTTATGATGTCAGGGGTGTGAGTACGACGTGACCATGGTGGGGGTAGAATGTGACTGAAGTAGGGAATCACGTGGCCATGGTGGGAGTACCATGTGACAGGCACCATGTGGGGGTACCACAGCACTGGTGCGAAGTGTAGTGATTGATCGGCCATGTTTAATATATGTCATGTCATCATATAGCAGAATCAGTTGTGATTGGTGTGTTTGAATGGTGGTAGTCGGTGTGATAAGGGAGAAGAAAATTCTCTCTAGAAGGGAAATAGGTTAAAGAAGGATGTGTGAGGGAAAATTTAGCGTTGCCACTACCACCAGTGTATCTACGTCATGGCGAGAACGGATTTATGTTCCCTTAACAAGTGTATCCAGCATGTCCGTGGCCATCTTGTCCTCTGCTTGTCTTGATTTAATAGGGCGATGTCGTGTGAGGCATAAAATTGTGTAACTTAATGTATACGTGTGTATGAAAGAAAGTAAAGTGGCCAGTTCCTGGTTTCTTCTTCTTGTCTTGTTTTTTCTACGTTCATAAATAAGGTTAACGTACATGTATGCGTGTGTGCATGTGTGTGTGTGTGAAACACTGTGTCTTGACTGCTCTTCTTGTTTTTGTTGTCGCAGGTTTTTTTCAGTGTTCAAAAGTAAGGTTAACCTTCACACAAATGATTAATGAGTGTTGAGGAAAACAAAATGTGTATATGGGCGTGTTGTCTGTGTAGAGATAAAATGTGCGTGGGTCGGGTAGCCTTTGCGTAAAAGCACCTTGCTGTATACGTGTGCACATAGATTTTGTGTATTGTTGTAACCTAATGAAAACAATCATTCTCCTCGCTCACAGTGCGAAACAGTATGTGTGAAATAAAACACGACATCAATCATGTGTATAAGTATAATTACACCATCAAAAATGGTACAATAAATATACACAGTTATGTATTACATAATGCAATAAAACTTACACACACACACATACACACACATGCATAAAGTACATATTGAATTGTCAGATGGTTTTAACATCAGCAGTGAATCTATAACACATGTCAATGTATGGAATCAGAGAGTTACAAATGAAACCGCTGTAGAATGAATAAATAGAAAATCACTAGGTCTTACCTTATAGAAAAACAAATGTAAAACTTCATGTTCACACGATATTGAACGATATAGTAAGTGTGGAACCGAGCTAAGAAATACTGTCCGCTCTGCTCCATTTCTCTAATACAAATGACCATATAGCAGATCACTTGATCACTTCCTCTCCACTGCACCATAACAAGTGCACAACAAGTTCGGTAAGTTCCAATCAATCTGCGGAAAAATCAACGTATTTTTAGAAACAAGGTAGATCGAGATGCAAAATTAAAGTTTTACGAAGTTATGGGAGTCCCTGTACTATGTAAAGGGACACACACTATGGGTGTGAATGGGCAACAACGAAAAGACAAGACGGTAAAATACAGACCCCGGAAAAGCATTCTCAAGAGGAGTTTAAAAGTGTTCTAAACTTGACCTTATAAGAAATAAGGCCACAAGAGAAGAGTTAAAAGATTACAAACAACAGTGGAAAGAACACTTAGAAAAAATGACAGATTCCAGACTGACTAAACCAGTCTGGAAATTCAAACCTATAGGACACAGGTTTGTGGGTAGACCGAGGAAGAGATGGCTGGAGGATTTTTAAGATGGAACAGGCAGCACCTTGCCTATGCCATGTTGTGAAGATGATGATGGTGTATCAAGAATGTCAGTAAATCAGTGCTTTTCTATGCTAACAGTTTAACTCATATTTTAACACATCCCTGTAATGGATTGTTTCCAAGTTAAGGCTATGCAGAACCTTGTGACTGGCTTTGAATGTTTTTTTTTAATCGAGTTTACAGCATGTGTGCATACAGTCATGCTTACTTTAAGGTCCAAATGTACCTTATACATTTATAAATACCTTATAAATGTATAAGGTACCATATTGTTATGACGGTCTACTCGATCGTCGTAGGTACAGTGGAAACAAAATAATGCAAGTTCATAGGTGAGAATGCATTTACTGAGGTGAGAATGTGGGTGGAGTATGATTTGGTGTTTGCTGTCATAGGTAAGCTGGGAGTGCTGAAGACGTCCGCCCACGCGTAATATCCCCGCATTGTCCAGAAAGGGGTTAAGTGAAAGAATTTTACTATTATTAGGGATACAGCGTTGTGCCTCAAGTTCCTTGATTTCGATGCTAAAGTGCGATTGCTGGGACTGGCGAATAAAAACCAAAAGTGTACCATGTAACTCATGGGAAGTTAAAAAGGAAATGTCTCTATCAGCTATGGGGAGCCTAGAGTTCTGAATGAATCGACGGCAATACGAAAATACACGAAGGAGTTTTGAAAGCGAAGAGTAGTTTTTAAAATAACTATACTTAGATGAAGTGACAATCAATGAGGTTTGGACCTGCTTACGTTGTTCCTGCTCAAGATCAGGATGAGTGCAGGGTGAATGGGCATCGAAGGCACTGGTGGGCCATGATGATGACTCATGGGACAACCAGGATGGACCATACCACCATTGTGGGTGACCGTGTAAAACCCGAGGGAGACAACCACGCGATAGAATGTCGGCAGGGTTGTCACGTGACGAGACATGATGCTAGGTACCCTTTGCAGTGAGTCGCCGTATTTCCGCTAGCTCAGATCGCTGAAATCTGAATAACGCCGGGAATAGAATCGCCCAAATGAGAATTGTATAACCTGCGTGGTAGGGATACCACAAATCTACCGTCATTATTACGGAAAGTGTTAGCGACAAAATGACTTTTGTATTCCGAGTCCTCACCCGAGGGAGCACAAGCAGCAACGTCCTCCAATTGCCAGAAGTCCTTTAATTGCGAGGAAATGGCATTATTGTCTTCGCATGCTGTGAATGATTAGACAGGTTTTGTCATGTCGACATTAAAGGGCAAATTACCCGCAATAATGAATCCCAATTTTGTCTCCTGTATTATGGGAAAATGTGGGCTATGGATGAATTTGACAGGTTCAATTAATTGTAAATAATACTGGGCACCAAGCAATATGTCGATTTGCGAAGAAAAGTTCAGTTGCGGGTCAGCTAGGAATATGCCCTTATGCCCTTTGGCAAATTTATGGATGAGATATCAAACGATTCCGCAGGAAGATTATTCGTGATACTGGGAAGCACAGCGCAATGTACTTCAAACTAAAATTCTTATAACGAGAATGCAACCTTACCCTAGTACTGAAGTCAGCTTGAGATAAGGAATTGTTTATACCGGTGATGGGTAATTGAGATTTAGTTAGTTTTAGACCCATGCGATGTGCGAAACTCATGGTGCAGAAGTTAGCTTGCGATCCTGAGTCCAATAAAATCCTTACTGGGTGCTTCCTACCGGCATGGTCAGTTGTCATGCAGACAGCGGTGGATAATAAAATAGATTTGTTTTTTTGCAGTTTCAGTGAAAATTGATCGTTGCCTCTACCCGAGGGGTTATTGCCTGACATGTGGATCATTGTGTGGTGGCATTTAGCACATGTCCTACAAGCAAATTTGGAAGGACAGTGTGCGAGATCATGGCCTGGATGTATGCAATTTAAGCAGAGTTTATGTTTAATTAAAATATTTTTTCGTTCAAGGGGAGATATAGCCACGAATTGTGGGCATTCAGAGAGGCGGTGTCTACCCCGACACAGCTGACAAATGTTGTTGCTGATATGAGAATGGAATGTTGACCTAGTAAGATCAACCGGTTTAATAGCTTTGTGATAGGGAGTCTTATCGCTAACTTGTATTCTGCTTACTGAACTGGTCGCGGCACCGATGTTTTGCATTAATTGCCTTCTACTGTTTAAAAATTTAATAAAATTATTGAAATTAGGAAATCGCTCATCGGATAGGCCCTCCTTCCACAGTCGGCACATCTGGCTATCGAGTTTTTGCGTTAAATATTGAACAAAAATGATTTCAAAGGTATTTACCGGTAAATTCAATGAATTAAAACATTTATATTCGCGGTGATTTCGTCAATGAATTTGGAGATACCAACCATGGACTCCTGCTGAATTGACTTCATGCCCAAGACATTCCCTATGTGATAGGTTGAGACAAATAATTTGTTGTCATACCTGGCCCTCAATAGATCAATGGCTACCGCATAATTGTCATGGGTGATTGGGAGAGATTTTATTACATTTAACGCTTCGTCCCTTAATGAAGAGTGTAAATAGTGTAATTTCTGAATGACCATCAGGTCATTTCTGACGTGTACTAGTTCCAAAACATATTATAATAATGCTGCCAATCAATAATGTTGCCTGAGAACCAGGGCAATTTAATTGGCTCTAACTGTATAGGGGAGGTTTTAATTGATGTGACTTCAGCTTGAACAATGGTTTTTTGTTCACCTCCTCTACTTGCTCTAATAAATGGTGTAGCTTGCACTCAATATTACATAGATCGTCCTCTGTTTGAACCCTGTCACTTACTGATGTGAATCGGAATCATCAGCCTCAATTTGGGTCTGAATTTCGTCATACTTCGTGGACAATTCCATCAAATGGCGGAGTTTAATTTTTAAGGCATGGTGATCGCTTATGTCCGGATCGAAATTGTCAGCGAAGGTATTTACACGGGATATAGAAGCCTTAAGTGTGCCCCGTTTTTTATTTAACGCTTTCACATCAGCCATGACCGAAATGCAAAATGTGATTCGAAAACGATAGCTAAATATAGAGCAGGTGAACAATTGTTGCAATTTGAATAATTTACTAAATCCTGATATTATTTCCTTCCAACAGAAAACAAACTAATACCTGAACAAATACAAATCAGTACAAAACATGACACAATATTCAAAGCACTCAACATTGAAAATACACAAAAAACTAACATATACACCACAATCACACACAATAAAACCAATTTGAAATACCAGAAGCCAACAGGAAGCCACAATAATAATAGTCAACCAACAACACATATGTACTTCACCAGACAAAAAACCGGAAGGCTGAGGTACATATAGAAAGTACCCGAAAGTACCAAGATAGTACCCGAAACATGTTCCAAAAAAGGAAAAAAATAACATCTTGAGGTAAATTTAATTATAAATATTAAATGTAATATATATATATATATATATATTTACATCCCGCTATCATTTAGACGTCCTTTCAAAATGCCTCCATTTTGGCATCTCCTTGAAATCGTGGAGTATATTTAATTTTCATAAGAGTATATATAAAAATGTGTGGCTTATACCCTGACTTTCATACTTTGATTTTAGAATTTATTAAAAAAAAATACACATTTTTTCAAGAATAATTGTTTTTACACTGCCTCCCATTTGGGCTCTTTTCAAAACCCTGTAATTGTACAACCGGATGTATAAATTTTACATTTTTTCGTTAAACTCGTGCTTTGTGCGTATGTTGTTGTTCGGAAAATCGCTAATCTGACTTCCGACAACGTTGCCGGTTTTCACTTGTTGGCGTCATTGAAATGTAAGACTTGCTGTGCAGAAGTAATGTGTGGTGTCTTCACTCCAGACGAGCGCTTCTCAGCATAAAGGAAAGGCGCATCCTGTGCACGTGCATTACAAGGTCAGTTATCATATCAATATATATAATATTCAATTCAATATATATGTGAACATTTATATTGAAAATTATTGATTTTGAGTAACGTAACTAAAAGTAATGTTAAATCCTATAACGTTTTTTTAGTATTTATTTTTTAATTTAATAATTTTAACAAAATATTTTTACGTACTAAAGTATTACCATGATAAAATTGCATTGGTAGTCTATATATTGTGTTACACTGCGTCTCAAAATGTAACAAAACAGAGCTGTAGCTTAATACGTACCCTACTATATTTTATTGGTAAACTTATTTTAATAATTAGTGAGCATGTTCATAGTATCTGAGAAACAAACTAGGTTTGACAGCATTAACTACTTAATAACAGACTTATTAACCTTGAAGTCTTTGCTTAGTATATTGCTACGACAGCATAGAACAATTTACGCATTTATCGAATGTGCCAGAAAGGTCTCGACGTAAGCGTGTGGTGTACGTGCTGCTAGACGCATGTTGCGAGAATTTTCTCGACTGTGCCGGCCTTCGCTCGGGCGCTCGGACTGTGTCAAGGCCGTACTAATTACGTAGTTCGCGAGAGATAAGACGCAGTTTGGAAGCTTCTGGTGTGTGAGCGTAACTATAAATACATCGCGTCGCGGCTTTAGTTTTCAGTTCAATGCGAGATTTTTGACTGTGCGGTTCGAGAGTATTAGTGCGATATTTACAGAGCGGTTCGAGTTATTACGGTGTACGTTCAAGTAGTTATTAGTGAAGTGTTGCGTTTTATATTCGGACGGTATAATTGTAATACAGTTGAGTTTTAATATTAGTGGACATTTGATTGCGTATGAACAATTTCATTTGATTTGTTGTAGACACTGTGTTGTTAATTATGAACTGTTTTACTATAACAATTAAAGGTGTGATTAGTGACTTAATTGGTGTCTTGTACTTATTTTGTTTCCACTGTACCTACGACGATCGAGTAGACCGTCGTAACAGTGGTGTCAGAACTGGGATAGAACGGTTAACAGTGGAAACAGGGGACACTTTGTACAAGACGAGTGTGATTCGTAATTAATCGATAAACAATGGATGCCAGTCAGATGATGGAAAATTTACAGGCGCTGCTGTTGCAGACAGAAAAACGACAGGACGAGAAACGCAGACAGGAGGCGGAAGAAGCAGAAAAACGACAGGATAAAAAACGTAAGCAAGAAGCAGATAAAACGGAAGCTCTCTTTGAAGTTATGCAGAAACAGTTGCAAGAACACACTACCGCAGAATTGGGTCTCCTACGTGGTGACGTAGGTGAATTACGAGGTGAGCTCAACAATCAGATTACCAGAATATCTGACGTAGAAGAATCCATGTCAAATAAAATAGCTAAAGTAGAAAAATCTGTCTTGACTGTGGAAGAAGTTATGTCAACAAAAATATCTGCAGTAGAAAACTCAATGGCAAACATAAGAGAACAAATTAAAATTGAAGTTGAACAGTGCATGAAGATTCAACCAAAACAAATTTCTGAACAGACTGTACCAGTGATCAAGACAGAAAATGACACAGAAAATAAGTTAACAGAGAAAGTCACTTTGCCTGCAGTAGGGACAGTTCATGTCAAAGCCCCAACCTTTGACGGAAGCACTCACTGGGCAACGTACCTCCGCCAATTTGAAGCTGCTGCATGCGCAAATAATTGGACAGAAAAAGACAAGGCTGTTTCACTTGTTCTTGCATTAAAAGGACCCGCGGCAGAACTACTACAGAAAGTGCCACCTGACAGCCAGAACATCTATGCCGAGTTGATAAAAGCTCTAGAATTACGCTACGGTGATAAACATTTGCGAGAGGTGTACTACGCTCAGTTGAGAACAAGACTACAACGTTCCGGGGAAAGTCTTCAAGAATTTGAAGCAGTATCGACAGATTGATTAGATTGGCCTATCCTGAAGCACCAGAAGACTTCCGAATAAGGTTTACGGTGCAAACATTTATTGATGGCATCGGAGATTGTGAACTTCAGCAAGTGTTACGAATGGCAAGACACCGAGATAGCTCAGAAGCTCTTGTTCACGCCCTAGAGTTTGAAGCTGCCAAGTCAGCGTCCCGCTACATTAATGGGTTTGTGCCATCACGTTGCAGTCAGAAGATCCCTGTATCACATTACCATTACGATGGGTGCAGAAAAACAGTGTCGTCGGACAAACAATTCGAAAGTTCAAGAGAGTCGCAACGATTTGAAAAAGACAGAAGACCGAAATGTTACAACTGTGGAAAACGTGGTCATCTACAGGTAGACTGTTGGGAGAAGAAGATACCGAGAGAAGAGACTGATCGCACCAATTGGAGAAGTAAAGGCCCAGAACAGCACACAGATTCCACGCTACATAAGATCAGTGGAAACTTGATTGTTAATGGATTTGCGGATGGTAAACCAACATCATTTACAGTTGACACGGGCGCAACAGTGTCCATTGTGCGCCCTGACTTAGTCTGTAACCGCCATCCTCTAATTAGCTCTTGTACAATACAGACTGTGACTGGAAGTCCCGTCAAGGTGCTAGGAAAGGTAGACGTACGTGTACGCCTGGGTCTTCTTGAGTTTAGCCACCAAATGCTCGTTGCAGACATTGTCGATGAAGTGATTCTTGGCACGGACATTATGAATGCCTACGGATTCGTTGTGGACTTAAGAGAGAATGTCCTGAAAGTTGGCCAAGAGAAGATAAAGCTTTGCATGGCTAAAATGTCAGGGTCTACCAACCATTCGATTAAGCGAGTGGCATTAGTCGAAGAAAAATTCAACAAGTCTGGTCAAGAGGAAACCTCCCTGTTGCAAGCGGAAATAGAGGAAGAACTAGCAGAGGAAGTACAAATAAGTATAACGACAAAAGAAGTGATTGGAGAGCCAACTGTGGGTGTCGAGACAAAACTCTTGCTTGTTCCTGAGCTGATAGAAGCGGCCGAGGGTAAAGTGGCTGAAGATGAGGTTACGCAAGAGGTTGTTGACGAGAACCAAACAAACTTGGATCAGCCAGTGGTATTTAGGTCATTAGTACATGACGCAACGAGAGTGATTCCAGCGAAGCTAGTGGTTGCGCGAAAGATTCGCATTCCTGGGAACGTGATGTTCGGATCACACGAGACTGAATTCGAAGAACGGGAAAATTATCCTTCGCAAGGATGGCCACCTAGATCGCCTGGTCGAGTATTACTTCGAAGACGCTTTGCCAGTTCGGGACGAACAGGCTTAAGGAGGGGGCAGTGCTACGACAGCATAGAACAATCTACGCGTTTATCGAATGTGCCAGAAAGGTCTCGACGTAAGCGTGTGGTGTACTTGCTGCTAGACGCATATTGCGAGAATTTTCTCGACTGTGCCGGCCTTCGCTCGGGCGCTCGGACTGTGTCAAGGCCGTACTAATTACGTAGTTCGCGAGAGATAAGACGCAGTTTGGAAGCTTCTGGTGTGTGAGCGTAACTATAAATACATCGCGTCGCGGCTTTAGTTTTCAGCTCAATGCGAGATTTTTGACTGTGCGGTTCGAGAGTATTAGTGCGATATTTACAAAGCGGTTCGAGTTATTACGGTGTACGTTCAAGTAGTTATTAGTGAAGTGTTGCGTTTTATATTCGGACGGTATAATTGTAATACAGTTGAGTTTTAATATTAGTGGACATTTGATTGCGTATGAACAATTTCATTTGATTTGTTGTAGACACTGTGTTGTTAATTACGAACTGTTTTACTATAACAATTAAAGGTGTGATTAGTGACTTAATTGGTGTCTTGTACTTATTTTGTTTCCACTGTACCTACGACGATCGAGTAGACCGTCGTAACAATATTATAGGCCGATTTGGTTGAACAGATTTCATATCAGTAGATTACTGTGTCAGTAATTGTTTAACAGAAACCATAAGTGATAAAAGATAAATGTAAGTTGTCTATAGTAGGGTACAGTATTAATAAAATCATAATACGTTGTTTATTACATTGCACGTACAGTGAACGGTTTATTCACAAATTGTTTCGTTCCCGTTGTGTTAGGTACAGAGTCTGTACTTACGCGGTGTAGGGCGTTCTAAGAAATCTGACAATAAGCCAGACAAACGTCATTGTCAGATAACGCAAACAGTACTTTACATTTTATCTCAGCTGATGTAGCTGTTTTGTGTAGAGTAAGCAAGAACCAAATGCATTAAAGTGCCACATGATAATTACAAAGATGAAGCAGATATTTCTTCCACCACCTCAAATTTGTTTAACACTTTCTCCATCACATGGGTCGTATTGACCGGCAGCTCTGAAAATGAAAAAGTTGACATATTACATTAAATACTACTTTTAACACGTTCTCTGTCGGCGTATTTAGCCTATTCTACCCCCCTGGGCCAAAATGTTTTTTCCTAAGTTTTCTGTCTGTTAGCTACTAAAATGGGATTGGGTAGTATTAGAATACCCCCAATGAAATTATGGCGAACTTAAGAGCTTTCGGTCAATGTGACCGACGCGGCGTGGTGAGATTACTTTTGTTACGGTACCTCACGCCGCGTCGGTCACGGTTTTGGTCTTCACGTAAGTATTATTCTGTCATTGGCATGTAGCGACATATACAGCTCTGACTGCTCTGTTTCTCTTCGGATGCTAGTAGTGCGGGAAAGAAACTGGTGGGAAGGTAATATTCAGCTTTCACAACATACATTCTGTAAGCGTTTTTTACTGTCTGGCACATGAGCTGTCTGCGCACTTTTTACTCTGTTATCAATTTTTCTGCACATTGTAAAATTTTTTAATTACTGTTTGTAGTTAACTATTGTTTTCCCCCAACAAAATATATAAAAAAGAGAAAATATTGAAAAAATTAAAAAGCAAATATCGAAAACTGGTTTTATGTGGATTCAACACGCGTTATGAGTGGCAAAGCTACACGGCGTGATAGACGGCAAAAATACGTAAGGCCGATTCTTCAGTCATAATGACCGACGCGGCGTGACAGCACGGACCCATTTTGGGTCATTATGACCGACACGGCAGAACGTGATAAGCTTATTTTATCAGTTTAATATATGATTAAGCGCGAATAAGGTTGTTGGAACACAACAAAACAGTCTATTTAATAGTTTCCGTGTTTGGTTAAGAGAGTGTCAGGTTACAAAAAGAAAGCCTTATTCGGTTGTCTGTTAGAATGTCCGCCTATTAGATGCTAAAATACCCAGTAACCAACACGTAAAATGGCCGTACCTAAAAATACTGTCTAGATATGAAATGTGTCCAGCTAACAAGAGTGTCCACATGCAGACGTGTAACTGTACCACATACGACTTCACGTAATGCATATCTAAACAAGATTAATAGTAATCACTTAGTGAAAACTGTGGGTGGACATGTGAGTGCGTCAGTGAGATTTTTATAAATAAATTGGACATAATTTTTCATGGTTTCGTTTCAAAATAATGAAATTTTTATTTGTTACGTTTGAATTAAAATAGACTTTGCTGGACTTTTAAAACACGTTTATCCATATTTTTATTTATAAAACTTCGACTGCGAGTTTACTAAACGACTAAGAAACGTTTTGCATACCTGCTAGCCATGCGCACCGTGCTCGACAATAACATGGAGTGGGATGCCTCTTTCGTGTTGCAATCGTACAGTAACTATTTTCATTATCATAATCAGTAATATTAACTACCGGTATTGGAATTTTTTTAATTTTTATTTAACTATCACTAATACCATAGGTTCACTATTTTTATTTATAGATGCTGTCGAGGGCCAAGAAGATCATGGAAATGATAAAAAAGGATGAAGAAATTATAAGGTTCCTAGATGTACCAAAATATGAATCTACGAAAGGAACAACAAAAAATGAACAAGATGTTGCATGCACTAAAAGTTAGTAATACATTTATTTTAATGTAAAAATGTGTTTGACATTAGCCTACATTAATCCAGAGCAGTTAGGCTATTAATGTAAATTCTGATTCAGATCGGAACGGATAGAGATAACATGTCTATGATTATGAAATAAAATCGTATGCGTTTTCAACCGACTTCATCGTATATGAGCGGTTAATTCAGATCAAGGCATTTTTCAAGTCCATTTGTTGTTGAAATGGCATCATGTATTAGAAATTAAGTTAATTGAGAATGTCTGCAATATTAGCTGTGTAACACTGACTATCTTTGTTTTTAATGATATCAGTATTAGATCCGTTTACACCCCACTAAAAAGTTTCAATTTAGTAGAGTTTATACATTGGGGACATGCCAATTAATGTTTCGATTTTATTGGCCGCTTATAACGGAAAATGGCATGCGGTAGTCACTATTGCTGTTCCAGGGGTTAGATGAAACTATTTTCAAGACAATAAAAAATTTCTATGTTTCATATACCTTGATGTTTTTCCAAAATTTGCAGTGGACATTCTGCGTATCACTTAAAAAAGGGAGGAATTTTTTATTTTTTGACAAATACAAACTCACGGTAAGCGAGTTGTAGATAAAATATATTTTGCTTAAAGGACTTTTTGATACAGACATTTGTTTCCCATAATAACGAGATGATTTCGAATTTAAAAGTAATTAGCGCCACAGCCATGGTGTCTTGCTCGCGTTTCCTGTTAAACTTTTATTAGTATCACGCTACATTACAAACTTCGCTTTATTTAGCTGATATAAACAATCAAACTGCACGATGAATTATGTGGTACAATTAGATTCTTTATATTGTATCAATGATGACAATAAATTTAATTTTTATGTTCCCTTATTTTACCAAGAGCCAGTCGCCCCTGACGATAATAAATTACTGGCGCTTAAAAGTATGGTGTGTATGTTGAAATAGTTCAACACGTCGATGTAATCTTGGTAATCAACTATAAGTAACAATTCACCACCGTGTCTGTAAAAGAAAAACATGTTCGCTATAACATACAACCGAGATGTGTCCACGTACAAATTTTAACATCAAAAATTAGGCGACATGGAAAGTACTGAATTTAGTACAGCTGACGACTCAGGAACATTAGTAACTAAATAACATTTAAATTCACTTTTTGTAGCCTTAGAAAAGCAGTTAAAGAAATGTTTCCTACAAAAGTCATAATAAGAAGTCTAGCGTGCTTGCGTTGACGTAATTGTGAGAGTTAGGCAAACATAACTAAAAGCCTTACATTAGTTACTTATTTCTTATCCCCTCTATTACATCACACACACACACACACACTGTGTGTGTTCCATCATCACACACATAATTATATCAGAACGATCGCTGAATGGAACGAAGGTTCTGAAACACGTCACATAGCTACTAGAAGTCACAAGACGGTTTGAGATAATATACCATAATAATCAGTTAAATACATTCAGGCTTGTATACTGCAAACATGAATTTTAAAATACGAAATCTGTTTGTTTAATTACTACATACTCTTTGCAATTGTGTACAACTGCACAAGAAATTTAACATCGATTGTAGAACCAGTTGGCTTGACATTCAAAACTAATATTAATAACAGCAATTTATATAAATTCTTATTTTTTAAATGAATTATAATAGTTTAAAATTTACTTAACATAAAAACAGTTTCTTAATATTAATTTTAATAATGAGCGTTATAAACAGTAAGGACGCCAAGTTATTTGCGGTAGGCCTATATCAAACGCAAAATGTTCATTATGTTCGGAACCCGTCTTCCGATCTCAATGATTTAAAAATTGTTACAAAGTACAAAGTTCGTTCTACAATCGCTTCGCTTACACTCTAGACCTGTCTCTTATAGAACAAAAGTTAGCCAAATGATAATAATTTAAAGTCACAAAACAAAAGGGCGCGCGGCAGCTTACGTCTAGGAAAATACAGAACGTCCCTAAAGGCAGTATTCAGTCAGAATTACCTAACCTTTTTTTTAATCCCAGCCATGTCATTTTATCCCAATAATTTCGTTAGTGGACACATAACGGATTCCGCATTGCCTTTACCAATATTTTATAAGATCGAAGACGTAAGGCAAAACGTGGCGGAGGACGTTCTCCGAGATGTTTTCACGGTGGCTAGTAGCAAAATTTGTCCCATTTACAATAATAGCCAGTGCTTTGTAATGTTCCCAGTTAACACCTGGAATAGCTGTAAGTCTACTATTCCTAGTCAATAATATTGCTCGTAGCATTCAGTAGCTGTAATTACATCATTGCGTTTTTTAATGTCTTCCAAAGTAAAAGCGAAAACAAAGTAATCCTGTGACAAGTACTGCGTACAATATAACACTTTTCTCAATTATTTTAATCATATTGAGTACTACGCAAATTGTATTTTGATTTACTAGTAGTTTACACTATTTAATTAAAGTCCGAAATAAATATAATTATGTGTTTACGAAAATCTTTTTTTTATAACAGAGTTTCGGGTAGTCGGATTTTCCCTGTAATACCACATACATGTTTGTACTTAAAATTATAGTGTAATAAACGTTATATATAATATATATAATTAAAGCATTTAAATAATTTTGGTCCCCTTATATCTCTACGGAAATATTGAAAAACTTAAAATTTAAATACTGTATTCTATTTTTTGTGAACAAATTTTTGTATTGCTTCTTTTCCAGTTGGAATTCTTTTTAGTGATTGTACCGATGGTGACACTAATTCAGTTAACACGACCACCTATTCATCTTTGCTCGAATCGGCCGATAACAGTGACGACGATCCAGATTACGTTCCTACAGACTCCAATTCTAATTCGTCAAGTGACAATGATAACTACTGGAATCCTGATAATCCTCGTACAACAGTTTCTGTCGTTGCTAGTGAGAGTAATCCAACCTCAAGTGACCATAGTCTTACAAAATCTATAGCAACTGTGACTGATAGCTACATTGGTTCATCAACAAATGTCGACAGTTTTCTAAATCTTTCAGAATCTTCTGTGTCAAGCGATACTTCTTTTGAAATAGCCGAAAATAAAAAGAGAACTCGTAATCAAAACTTTTGTTTTTACTGTGAAACGCTTGTAAATAATTTCGCCCGTCATTTGATAAGGAATCATTTTTTAGAAAGTGAAGTGCAGCAGTTTTTATCTAAGCCCGTAAAAAGTAAAGAAAGGAAAACAATTATTAATCTTCTTCGAAATAAAGGTAATTATATACGCAATACAGTCGACGAAAATTTAAAACCAGTAAGAAAGTCGAATATAATTGAAACAATTAAAACACATTTGCCGTGTGAGTTCTGTTTAGGATTTTATGCTCGCAAACAGTTATGGAGGCATAAAAAGATATGTCCCCAAAACCCACACACCAGTACTTCTACGCTTGCTGATTCACAAACTTTATTAATTCAAAATGCTAACGTT
Organism: Magicicada septendecula; assembly: GCA_034769895.1. NCBI lineage: Eukaryota > Metazoa > Arthropoda > Insecta > Hemiptera > Cicadidae > Magicicada > Magicicada septendecula. The sequence continues at coordinate 266,894,744 of CM068367.1, forward strand.
GATGAACAATTAAAAAGATTGGTATTTCCACATATGCGTGCAGATAATGTATCTTTTGTCGCTAAAAGAGACGAACTTATTCGTGCTTATGGTAGCAGGTACCTTAAAACCCACAGAGAAAAACACTTTGTGCAAGTTACTTCATGAAAAATGAGAGAAATATCAAAATTATTTATTGAAATACGAAAAACTAACCCTAATATCAAAAATCTAGTTGATGTATTGAAACCCCAGTATTACGATGTTATTGTTGAATGTACCAAAAAAGTTGCTAGGTATTTGGAAGAAAGTGAAACTTTTAACGCTCCTACCTACGCCATGAACATATGCAAAAGCTTGAAAGACTGCTGCACTATTGCAATGACATTCGCACTAAAAAAGAAATATATATATGCAAGCATACCTCTCTCTGAGGCAGAATCAGATTTAAAAACATTGGTCCATCTACTGACATCGAACTGGCAATACGATATTTCTAGCCAAGCAGCTAGTGACTTAAACACCAAAAAATGGAATAAAGTTATGATAATTCCTCTTGCTAGCGACCTGAAAATATTTAAGAATTTTTTGAACGACAGAAGTAGAGATTTGGCGGCCAAACTGTGCTTAGATAAAAAAAATGTCGTGACTTATACCGAACTTCTTGAAATAATTTTCTGTAAAGTCCTTTTACTAAATAGAAGAAGACCTGGGGAACTCCAAAGACTGCCCATAAACACATATATAAATGCAGAAAAACAACAAAACTATGAAGAATTCAGCGATGCAGTAAGTCCCACCGAAAAAGTCTTAATGAAAAAATTTAAGAGAGTCGTCATACGGGGTATGTGAGGGCGTGGTGTTCCCGTATTATTTAACGAAGATGTACAAAATCACATAACGTTACTGTTTGAAATTAGAGACTTTTTTTTTCAAAAATGTGAGGAATCCCTATTTGTTTGGAAGACCAAACTGCTCCACGCCAATAACGGGTTACAAAATATTAGATAAATATGCCAGAATGAGCGGAACAAGAAACCCGAAAGCTCTAACAGCCACGAGATTAAGAAAACATCTAGCCACTATAACTCAAATATTTAACATGAGCGACTGCGACATTGAACAACTAGCAACATTCATGGGACACACAGACAGGGTCCATAGAGGGGAGTATAGACTCCCAGACGACGTCTTCCAAACCGCCAAAATCTGCAAGCTGTTATTAATGATGGAAGACGGGTCAGCTGGAGCATATAAAGGTAAACGCCTAGATGAAATTGATTTAGATTTAGAAGAGGACTTGCTAAATAATGACGAAACGACTGAAAATGATGATGACGACTATCTTAATAATCAAGAAGAAGATTTGCCGACTGCAAGTCATACTGGAACTAATGACCAAATTGGCGAGCAAAATGCTGTAAATAAAATATCGTTAAACAAAACTAAAAGCACTGCAAAGAAAGTGAGAGTGTTGACTCCTTGGACCCAAAATCAAAGAGACACAGCAATAAAGTTTTTTAGGGACCACATAAGTAAAAAAAGAGCTGCAAGAAAAGAAGAATGCGAAAAATTAATTTCATTATATCCTGACTTATATAAAAATAAATCCTGTTTAAAAATAAAAGTTTTCGTCCAAAACATATACTCGAAAGGTAACAACTAACATGCTCAGAAACAACAAATACACATCTTACTTAATATTTCTTTTTTAATTCATTGTGTAAATTTTGTTGGTTAGGTTCAAAGTCAGCTACATCTATAAAATAAAGATTTCGAGCTATCAAAAAGCCTGAAAATACTTACTATACAAAGAAATAATTATCCATTTTACCATTGTTCTTTACTAAGATAGATTATTACGGATAATTAATGAATATAGAATACAAAATTTCTTTTTTTCTTTGGATATATCTGATTTTTCTACCCACTGATTAGTAAAAAAGTAAAATTTAAATTTCAAATTATATAAGTAATGTGTTAATTTTAGTTTACACATTTCAACCAACTGTTAAAAGCAAACTAATTGTTTGTCACACCACAATATGTGTATTAATGTAATATCTTATCAGTTTATTTTGCTCACATCTTTTCATAAGCTAAAGATGTTTTTACATGTTTTTCTTGAATATTATACATAATTTATACCTTTTATGTAATTAACAATTATGCATTGTTAATAATTGTACAGTATTGTGTGTTCACTTTTAGTTTTTATGCTTTATAAAACATTTTGGCTATTTTGTACATTTTGGCTAGTCTTAATTTTGTAAGCCTGTTGACAAGTGTTTTCTTATCAGAATAAATAATATACTCATTTTGGATATTTTTCGATTTTCTTAAAAAAAGGTAATTTTTTGTGTTTGTTTATTTGCCTTTTTTCTTTTTACGTCTTTTGTCATACCACAATGTAGGTATTTATTTAATATCTTATCAGTTTATTTTGCTCAATCTTTTCATAAGCTAAATAGGATATTACATGTTTTTCTTGAATATTGTACTTAATTTATATTTTGCAAATGTTGAGTATGTTATTAATAATCACGTATTGTTAAATATTTATACTATATTGTGTTCAATTTTGGTTTTTTGTGTTAATGTACATTTAGACTAGTTTTAGATTATTATTATTATTATTATTATGTATCTTATTTATATTTGCCAAAATGCTGAGCATGGTAACATACCTTTTATGTAACTAACAATTATGGATTGTTAATAATTGTACAGTATTGTGTGTTCACTTTTAGTTTTTATGCTTTATAAAACATTTTGGCTATTTTGTACATATTGGCTAGTCTTAATTTTGTTGACAAGCGTTTTCTTATCAAAATAAATAATGTACCCATTTTGGTGGATGTTTTTTGATTTTTTTAAAAAAGATAACTGTTGCGTTTGTTTATTTGCCTTTTTCCTTTTAACTTCTTTTGTTTACTTTTATTTCAATTTATACATTGTATTTTACTAGTATGTTAAGTTATATTTGACAAAATGTTTTGTGTAGCCTCAGTTATTCCTTTACAATAACAGTAACTTTATAGCGACCACTTTTGAGGTAATCTTTCTAATTTTATATGGTAATAAAACGCTAATCATTGATTTTTAATTTTTTGAATGACTTTTTGAAACTGAAATTAAATTATTGAAATGGAAAATTTTGTTTTTTTTTTCTTTTCTGTACCTTTTCAAAACTAACATTCCAACTCCTATACTTGACATGGCTGTATGTTGTACTGGTAGATCCCATACCTCGTTTACACACAAATGGCAGGGTTAACCCGTAATGTAAAACTATACTCAATTTACTCTAATTCCTTAGCTGATACTTATTGTGATACAGTGTGCTAGCCGTTTACCTACTATGCAGAGTTTTGTGGATAATAATGGCAGGGTTAACCCGTAATGTAAAACTATACTCAATTTACTCTAATTCCTTAGCTGATACTTATTGTGATACAGTATGCTAGTCATTTACGTACTATGCAGAGTTTTTGTGGATAATTTATTTATAAATCACTTCCCAATAAGCACAGGAATTAGCCAGATTTCTTAGTCTGCTAGACAATTAACTTTCCACTACAAATTCAATTTTTTTTATCTAGTGCTCCAAGTATGGCAGCAGTAAACAGGTCTTAAACATTTCATTTGGAGGCTTTGAAAAATTAAATTTCTTAAGCTTATCTGTTTTTCCGTTTTATAGCAACAAATTTTGTAATAAATAAATAACATATTAAATAGTTTAATTTAAATAAAACTACCGCTAGAAGAGTTCTTTTCCGGAGTCACAGCCTTATTTCATAGAATATTCGAAGGAGAAACAATCCCTCCAGAGTGGAAGTCAGCCCTCATACAACCTCTCCACAAGAAGGGCAGTAAAATAGATGTGAATAACTACCGGAAGATTTCACTTCTCCCTGTAACTTACAAAATCTTTTCTAAGCTCCTCCTCAATAGACTCAAATCTCAGCTCGATCACCACCTTGGTGAATATCAAGGTGGCTTCAGAAAAGGCAGAATGCCCGGAACAGATCCTCAGTTTGAAGTTGATCATTAGATATTTCCTTCAAAGAAATATCCCCCCTCTACATAACCTTCATTGATTTTCAGCAGGCCTCTGATTCAGTGGACCGAGAGACCCTCTTTCAGTGTCTGCAGGAATGCGGTGTCGATCCCAAAACTCTAAATTTAGGTAATTAACTTTAACCGACACAGTGTCCAAAATTAAATTCCTAGGAGAACTTAGTGACTCCTTTCCAATTCACACTGGCGTACGTCAAGAGGATGGACTCTCCCCTATTCTCTTTAACTGTGTCCTAGATAAAGTCATGAAAACCTTCCACAAAGTCTATTACACTAGGGTTAAAATAGGTAACAAATCCAAACGCGCAGAATTAAGCTGTTTAGCTTTCCCGGATGATCTTCCCATCTTCGCCCACTCAGAAGAAAAAGCAAGAAAGCAAGTAGAAAATCTCAAAGAGATAGCGGAGAAAACTGGCCTCCAAATCTCCTTTGCAAAAACGGAAATTATGACCACCCTATTTAAATTCCCAAAAATGTGCCTAGACACTAAGTATGGAGAAATAAAATCTACTAACAATTATAAATGTCTTGGCAAAAAACATATCCCGAAACGTCTCAAACAAATAATCCTTTAAGATAATGAAACTCAAATTAGGAAAGGTCTTCACTCTAACCCGGGAACTGTACGGAAAGAAAACCTTTCCTGAATTGTGAAAGTCTCCCATTATAGCACTGTGATCAGGCCGGTAATCATGTATGGAGTGGAAACAATGTGCTTTCAAAATTTGGAACCTCTTCTTAAAATTGAACAAAGAATTCTTCGGAAAATTTATGGTGCCAAGAAACCGAAGATGGGTACAGGCATAGACTCAAAGAAAAGTTGTACAGGGATCTTGAAGATCTGGAATTCCAGAAAGGAAATCACGCCACTACTGCTGCGCTCGAATATATTCTATTTGGAATTTGCGCCCTTATTGCTGTTATCGAATTAAGTCGATTTCGCTGATTTGTGCTGCCATCTGTTGTCTACTATTTGTACTATGTTGTACGTCTGTTTCTGTATCGAAAAATAAACTAATATCGATATTATTCGTTGTTTCCGTTTTGCTTACACGTGCATAATCTCTAGTTCAGTGTGTGCCTTTGTTTACGTTGCGTGCCTTGTTCTTTTTTTATTTTTGAACTACTTTATTTGTTGTTATTTTTGTGAAGTATTAACTGGGGTTAATTTTTAGATTACATGTAGTGTTTACTGTGTGCGTGTATACATTCGTTTGTGATTTTTGTTAGTATCTTTTCGTGTGTTTTGTTGCTATTTACTGCGTATGTGTAGTACTTTCAAGATTTTTTGGCCTACACTTTTATAACTGTTTGAATATGTCTAATCATGAATTCCTTTCTGAAAAAGAAATCTTAGATTATATTTATCAATCAGATGATGATGTACGTCTTGGTGATAGTTTTTCAGATGATGATTTTGGTGACGAGATTAAACCACGTGAAAGTGTAGGTGAAATAAACAATTTGGCTTCTAAATTTTCATGGGCTGGTGGTCCTTTTCGTCCGATAGTTCACGAATTTGATGAAAGTTCATCTGGTGGTGCTTGTGATCTGCCTTAAAATGCTGATGAATTATCGTATTTTGAGGTTTTCCTCTCTAATGATATTCTTGATATAGTTGCCAGTGAGACAAATGAATACCATAAAATGTCTGTTGAGGTAAACCCTCCATCACAATATTCAAGGCTCCATAAATGGTTTGAAACTTCAGTAAAGGAACTTTGTATATTTATTGCTGTCATGCTTACCATGGTACGCAACAAACATCTCACAATTCAGGAACACTGGTCAACACATAGAGTTTTACATGCCCCAGTTTTTGGAGAAATCATGACCCGAGATCGATACCTTCTCCTGAGCATGCTGCATTTCAGTAATAACAGTCTCCAAGCCCCTTCAGACCCACTATTAAAAATTAAAATAATAATTGACCATTTCAGAGCAGTTTTCAAAAAATATATGAAACCATTCCAAAATCTGCTTTGATGAGAGCCTAGTACTGTTCAAAGGCAGGCTAGTTTTAAAACTACATGAAAACGAAACGAAGTAAATCTTATATTTCAGTTCAAGTGGTATGCTAATTTTAACACTAACTTGTGTTCAGTGAATTTTGATTTGTTTACTCCTTTCAACTGGCTGAGTGATGTTCTCTTCAACGGTAAGTTTTCCATGTGTTTAATATCTACCACAATTGGTATCTTACCTGTCTTTGTGAATATTGATACAATATTGATATCAATATTCCAATAGCAGCAGTATTCAAACAAGTCTTGTGTTGTTCACAAATAGTTTACTTGCTCAAACAATCATGTGGAAGCAAAATCTTGAAAATGTTTCTTTACTAATTGTGCAGTGCAATTAGACTTTGACCTGGACATTCAAAAAAACAAAGCGGGGATGATCTTACCTGGTTCGTTACCCTCCCAGCAGTGTGTCATAAAAAGTCCCAGAGGTTAGAGCGTCGGGTTGGGGGAGGGGGTAAGAAGGGTTGGAAAGGGGGATTTTTTCAACTTATTTTTGAATATCTCGGAAAGTATGAGATTTAGAGTAACGATGACCCTATACAATATTGTAGAGAATTAAATTCTCTACACAAAAGGTCCTTTCTACTTTTTTCATAGCTCCAATGGTTTCTGAGATAACAGGAGGGGAACACGTGATAAAATATCCATTTTTGCAAAAATTGTTCCTTAATCACTTTAAAATCGATTGACTATTGTGTAATTTTAAACAGTTGCTAGCAATGTTTAATAATGAAAGAGAAATGAATAAAAGCACGTAGATATTATATAAAAGATCATTCAATTTTATTAGTAATCCTGAAATAGGTAAGTAGTAGGTTTTATTCCAAAATAACATACAACTTAATACATATTATAGATTATTGGTAAAAAAAGGAGTTTAACAGTAAACACAGTATTATTATTTCGGCACAGTCTTTAGAAATCCATTCCTGGGTAATAATCCTCTTGCTCTTGATCTGAAACAACTTCCCGGTCAGTATCCTGCTCAAGATTGATTTCCTCGTCCATTACAAGGAAGTCTTCTTCAGGTTCTATTTCATCTGCAATGTCTCTGTTGCTACAACCATGGCCTGCACAATTCGCACATATAGTTGTGCAGTCATCTTTTCAGCAGCAGCAGATTAGGTGTAGCAGGTCATCAGGTGCAACTGCCTTGAGAGTTGTGACGACGCAGGTGGCCAGTGACGATTTTCCAACCCCATTCCAATGGGTCCATGTTAATTCCACGCCATTGTTGTAGTTGGTGAAACACTCGGAGAGAGTGCTGATGAGCTGCTGCAGACGTAGGTGGAAGGGCAGCCAAATTAAATTGTGCATGCACTGGCTGCTTTGCAATGGTTGTCATGTACAGCTTGTGACGCAATGAATCTAAGTTTTCTTCACTCGTTGAACCATATAGTGCACAGAACAAAGCTTCACCTGCTTCAGCTATTGAATCTGGCGAGCCACCTGCGTTGTTGAAAACCTCTTAAGGTTTCTATCACGTTTGATTTTCGTAAATGCAAGGATTTTACCTTTTCAATAGATGAATGATGTAGTACACATCCCGTGAAGGCGTATACAGTAAGTAAAATATCCTTCAAGTCTACCAACTGATGTTGAATGGTACTGATCAAATGAATTTTATGTGGCTGGTTCTTTTTGCCTGGCAAGATCATTTTCAAGTGAGAATCGTCTGGGGCAAATGTAAGCAACAACACCAACAAATCCGTATCTTCTCCAATCACAATTGTTTCACCACCTCTGTGTGCCTCAGCAATAGCCGTTGAAACTATTAGGATGTCTGCATCTCCCTCAGCTTGAAGTACTGTGCATCCTGCTGCTTGCAAATGAGTCTTTAAAAGTGAAATGAACCTCATTTTGTTGGTGGCATTGGTTAGGAATTCATCTTGTTATAAGGTTATTGTAATGTGGTCTTCCACTACTACATTTACATGGGATGTTTTACCTGAGCGATGAAGGTGTTCATCTTTTGTGTTCTGTAACCATCAAACACCACTGTTTGTTTTCCATAATGAGCCAGTACATATGCTACGTGTTGTTGACATATGAACTGAAAGGTAGCAGGCCGTTGCCATATGACATGATGGAGAAGATGCCCTCCGTCTATGATGTAGCTCACACCAATTTGTGGAGCAGAGACTTCACTTGCTGGCTCAGTTACTTTGCCCACCAGCACATCAACAACAGAAGACTTTGTACCCTTTCTCATCATGCCACTTTCATTAAAAAGGGAGGGAGGGTAAGCACACAGCTCATATTTGAATAACTCTTTAAGCTGAGCATCTGTATTCAATGTGCATACCATACGATGCAAGAGTGGATTGGGATTTACAGAAATTAGATCGTTGCGCACAGACATAGATTTGGTTACGGTAGCCAGAGACGTAACACATGACTTTCGCTTCAAATGAACGTCGTTGAATCTTTTCCCCTCTATCTCACCTATAGCTGCAACACCTTTTTCAAAAGCTCTGTCACAATCAACACTGTCAGAAGCCAATACAGCCGTGGAAAGAGAGGAAAGTTCTGGACTTTTTCCGAAAGGGTTATGTTCTTGAAACCAGGCTACAGAAGTCTGTATATCGTTGGCATCTTGTTGTTGATGAGCCTCCCACAAGTCAACATGTTGTTCAGATGATGTGGCCTCGACACCAGAAAATTCCTCCATTGCTTCAATGATTCTTGAAGTTGCAGGCATGGATTTAATCCATGTAGCTATGGTAGAGGGCGTAATCCCTCTGCCCTGCATCAAGCCACCACTAGTTTTCAATGATCTCATTAACACTTGCTCAATAGCCAGGTCACTCCAAATCCCACACCAAAATTTTTCCCTTCTACGGATGGTAAACTGACCTTGCATTACAAACGTCTCAAATTCTTCATCATTCAAGGTACGCAGCAGCTGTAGGGATGACTGAAGGTATAACTAAGGAGATTTGGCATAATTAAAGTGACCACATGAGTGAAAATGTGGAAGCATTTGGTCAAATGCAGGGAAAAATCCCCACTTCTCTCAGCCCGTACAAACATGCGGACCAACTTAACCATTTCAAGGAAGTGAATCCATAATGTTTGAGTGTGCCCACGTTCGGATGTACTACTCAGATGTTTTTCCAGATGTTTGACGAACTTTGTCACTGTTTGGGAGTTCAGCAATGCATGAGGATGGGTGGTACCATTAATGAGGGATATGTAAATATCCTTCAATTCCTCTTTGTTAGGAAAAGAGTTCTTATGCGCCTGAAGGAATGCTGTAAAAAGAGCTTCCTCAGTCAAAAACAAAGCACGAACTGATCTTGAATATGCTTTACCAGACATCATGTGGATTACACTATTTTTGGCATAAACCGTACTCCATAACTCCTCTAGTCCACTTCCAGCCATCACATGCCCAGTGCAGCCCTAAAAAAGATAGAAGAAGATGAAAACCCCCTAGGCGAATAAAAATGTTTTGCAGAGGACTGTCCGGAGGAGAGCTGAGAACTATTCATATGCTTTAGCGTAAAGCGGTTGGTCGAATGTGACCATGATACATCTTTGCCGTGTTTTGCTCCCTCCGGAGCAGCACACAGGAGAACAGTGTAGACAGTTGACGGATTGGAGGGGGACAAATTAACAAATGAGAGAGGTATCACTGCTGTAGACTGGTAATGCTCTGATGAAAAACAATTTTCCATAAAGCCACCCCAGCTAGGGTGAGAAACTTGAAGCCATATACCTGCGAGCCAAAATAAATCCAAACTTCGACTGTGTCCAGCCGACAAAGGTTTCAGCTGGAGATGTTTGAAACTGAGAGCTGTGATTGGGATAGAAGAATATCCGGATGGGCCACGATGCTCATAGAACTGTATTGGTGTTAAACCACATGATGCAACGTTGGCTGCTTGTATGGTGCTACTTCGGTTCACAACGGTTTCAGCTCGTAGTGATGACTTCGGTGTGATGCACATGATCCCACCCATAGCGTGGAATGTGCCATGACCATCTATACTTCGCACATTGTAATCTGCATTGTCAAATACATATTGAATGTACGCCTCATCTATTTGAACGGTATTTTCTGAAGTTACACAGCTTTCAAAAAGCAAAGCTTCTTTGTATGGAGCACAAAATCCCATGTTAGCTAACATATCAATTAATAGCTTGGAACCGTATCTCCTGTGAAGGGACACAGCCAGGCCAAACTGAAGGGGGGAACCAAAGATCTTGGGCGAACTGCTGAAATTATGGCATGGGCAATCGTAGAGACTTTTCTTTCTGTCTTTTTGAGATTTCCAGGATTTTTTATAGGAGGTTTGATAATATCTGTCATCAAAAGTTGAAGTGATTGAGGAACTACCTCATTATTTCATGAAAGGATAATTTGTTGTGTGTTAGGAAAAACAGAACAATCATACGCTCAAGATTTAATGTCTCGGCGAATTATCTAGGCAGCTGTTTTGATGATTCCTTTTTCCTCCTCTTCAACATTCGAATTCCGTTGTAAGTACCACCAATCTGAGAGAATTCTATCGCTAGTTCCGGTGAAGCAAATTACCCCACTTCTTCCAGGAATTTCTGTTACACATACACCTTCACCATAGCGCTGTATTAACTTTCTTTTCAAATGTTTTACACTGTAGCATTCCATTCCTGGGTGTAGAGTGCTGAAAATTTCTTGCAATTGTGTAACAGAGTACTGACATTCGTCATTTTCTTCTAAGTACGTGCAAAACTTATCGAAAGCATCAACACTTTCCTTGCTTTCCCTTGACCCTCCTCTCTCCGAACCCTCTCCTGGTTTACTGGTGTTGAGATGCTGAAATGTTGCATAGCAGTAACTGTGGTAACGACCTTCTGCAGCAACCAGATCGATGACACCACTCAGTCGATGCAGTACTTCTCGCCCCCACTCATCATCTTCTCTAGCATTTGCAAAATTTCGAACAATGTAGGATTCCTAAAGTCCGGACCTCACTCCATTCCTCTTTGGATGGATTTCGACATTTCGTAACATCTGTGCATTTTCGGCCACAGAAAAAGCAGTGTGTTTTGGAGTCGAATGTTGCACTACGTGTAGGACGCTGAGGTGTAGGCACATGAGATGGAGGTTTGGGATTACGTGTGTACCTTTTACGGCACTCAGAATGCACTTCACGAACTACGTTATTCACAAACAAATCTTTTACACCATCCTGCCTTATCTCACTGCACTGTATAATTGTATTTATTCCCATCTGTGTCAGTTGCACAAGTTCACCTCCTTCATTCAGACATGGCTCTAGTACACATTTATTCATTATACTGAGTGATCGTTTTAAAATAATTATACGAACTCAAACGCGAAGGACGACAAAAACTACCCATAGTATAGGTACAGGGACTAAACCGAACGCCTCAAGGGCACGATAACAACTGCTTGAGGCCGTTGTGTTGACTAATATATAACGTGTAGTGGGAGCAAATGGAGGCCAATTAACGCGACCGGACCTCCCACCATGTCACCACCCCACCTGATTTACCCCTCCTCCACTGCACACATCGCACTTTGACCGCGAATATAACCATTCCTCAAAATTACACAATAGTCAATCAATACGATCCAAAACTAATAAGCGATTTACGAACAGTTTTTGCAAAAATAAATATTTCACCAAATGTTCCCCTCCCGTTATCACAGAAACCATTGGATTTATGAAAAAAGTAAATAAGACTTTTTTTTAGAGAATTTAATGCTCTACAATTTTATATAGGGTCATCTTTACTCTAAACCTCATACTTTCCGAGATATACAAGAAAAAGTAAAATAAATGCCCCTTTCCAACCCTTCTTACCCCCCCAAACCCGAGGCTCTAACCTCTGGGACTTCTTATGACTCGCTGCTGGGAGGGTAACGAACAAGGTACGACCATCTCCACTTTGTTTTTTTGAATGTCCAGGTTTGGCAATATTTTGGTCTAATTGGACTGCACTATAAGCAAGCTTCTCTGTCATTTATATTATTACCTATCGATTCCATTTCTCGTTCACTATTCAGATGGAATTCAGTTTGATTGTTCTTCAGTCCTTGAATATTAACTTAGTCCTATCTTCCGTACATGTAGGATACACAGTCATCTGAACCAGTCTCCTCTTTACTCACATTCTAAGATTTTCTACTTCAATGTGTAAATCATTGTAGAATGTATTTATTTGACTTGGATAGTGCTTTGTTGTTTTGGTAGACGATGGCAGTTTCCAATGAGTAGGTCAGACTTCTAACACTTGTGTCTTCCTTATGTTTTCAAATTTCTTTTACCGACTTAAAATCACACACACAGAGTTAAAAATCAACATGTGTTCACTTTGACAAGCTACAGCTTGTAAGCTTTCCCTACACATACACATAGCACTACTTAAACTATTTTTAACAACTACTCTATATTAATTATTTACAAAAATTCTAGTGTGGTTAAATATGCAAATGTGTGTATGTATGTGTGTGTGTGTGTGTGTGTGTGTGTGTGCATTCAGTTATATACACATTTACTTATAAAAATCTACTATTCTTCCTATGAAGAGTAATGCAATACTGTAATCAGACAGGGTAAGGTTAATTTTTGCAAGCCAAAAGCTACCTCACAGATAGAACATGATTTTTAACACTATTGTCTACTGCTTCAGTGTTCCAATTATGAATTATTACAGTTGTGTATTCATTTGTTCCAGTGTTACTTATTTACACCCATGAATAATATCTGTGAAGAAGAGGATTCTACTCTGGATTGTGAACTATATAGAGGAAAGTCAATTCAGAATACTCTGGGAGACCATCTGTCACCACACAAGTTAATACGTTCTGGCATTAACAAGTTCCAGTGTGATGTTTGTTCAAAATCATTTACTGATTCAAACACTTTGTCAAAACACAAGTTAATACATCCTGGCATTAAGAAGTTCCAGTGCAATGTTTGTTCAAAATCATTTACTCGGTCAGACAGTTTGTCAAAACACAAGTTAATACATTCTGGCATTAAGAAGTACCAGTGCAATGTTTGTTCAAAATCATTTACCGAGTCAGGTAATTTGTCAAAACACAAGTTAATACATCCTGGCATTAAGAAGTTCCAGTGCAATGTTTGTTCAAAATCATTTACTCGATCAGACAGTTTGTCAAAACACAAGTTAATACATTCTGGCATTAAGAAGTACCAGTGCAATGTTTGTTCAAAATTATTTACTCGGTCAGACAGTTTGTCAAAACACAAGTTAATACATTCTGGCATTAAGAAGTACCAGTGCAATGTTTGTTCAAAATCATTTACTGAGTCAGGTAATTTGTCAAATCACAAGTTAATACATACTGGCATTAAGAAGTACCAGTGCGATGTTTGTTCAAAATCATTTACTGATTCAAACACTTTGTCAAAACACAAGTTAATACATTCTGGCATTAAGAAGTTCCAGTGCAATGTTTGTTCAAAATCATTTACTCAGTCAAGCAGTTTGTCACAACACAAGTTAATACATTCTGGCATTAAGAAGTACCAGTGCGATGTTTGTTCAAAATCATTCACTCAGTCAGGCAATTTGTCACAACACAACTTAATACATTCTGGCATTAAGAAGTACCAGTGCGATGTGTGTTCAAAAGCATTTACTCACTCAGGCAGTTTGACAAGACACAAGTTAATACATTCTGGCATTAAGAAATACTAGTGCGTTGTTTGTTTAGAATCATTGACTATATCAGACAGTTTGTAAAAACACAAGGTAATACATTCTGGCATTAAGAAGTACCAGTGAGTTGTGTCTACAAAAGTATTTAATTTGGCATAGCCTGTTGTGTTATAAATAACATGCTGGCATAAAATAATAACAGTGATATTTGTAACAAAATTTTCTGTTTGTACATTTTTAGTGTAAATTAATCCATTATGCTATTATGAACCATTACTGTGTGGTATGTAAGAATAGTTTCTATTGCCCAAGAAGTTTTAGCAATGTAATAAAACTTATCAATATACTGTTTTTAAACAGAAACCCTTAAACAAGCATAATTATACAAATAAATTAATATATGCTGTAATATTGCCACTGCAAATATGTAATATGTCTAATATTTGGCACTACAAAACATTAGTGAAATTTGTAACAAAATTTTACCTTACAAATTAAAATCATTAAATTATACATTGTAATGTAGTGTGACATTAGTGATACGCATTTATCCTCTAATCTATAATATAACGTGGTAGGTAGTGTGTCAGTCATCGGTATAGGAGACCAGAATTCATTACCATCGTAACAAGTAAACAAACAAATGATATTTACCGGCATCGAACATATACCTTTATCCGTTCCTATAGTTTTTAATGTTTTTACTATGCGGTTGTATTGATGTGTTTTGTAATTTTGTATACAGAAACGTCTATATATTTTGTAATTGTCCTATATTTCTGTATGTTTTAATTGTAAAATTTATGTTTATACGTATTTCTGTAATATAATGCGGTAGGTAGTGTGTCAGTCATCGGTATAGGAGACCAGAATTCATTACCATAGTAACAAATAAATAAACAAATGATATTTACTGGCATCGAATGTATACCTTTATCCATTCCTATAGTTTTTTAATGTTTTTACTATGCGATTGTATTGATATGTTTTGTAATTTTGTATACAGATACGTCTATATATTTTGTAATTGTCTTATATTTCTGTATGTTTTAATTGTAAAATTTATGTTTATACATATTTCTGATGATCCAATGAATAAGTAATGAATTTGTTCAAAGTAAGTATTTATTCCAAGAGTTATTCTTGCACCCAGTGACCCTGACCTTCCCTTTACATTAAGACGAAAACAGTTTCCATTTATACTTGCTTTTACTATGACCATCAACAAAAGCCAAGGACAAACTCTGGATTCAGTTGGTATTTATTTGCCATCTCCAGTATTCAGTCATGGACAACTTTGTTGCATTTTCAAGAACAAAGTCGTTTCAGCAAGTCAAGGTAAAAGGCTTAGGAACTGACCAACAAGGCAACTTAAAGAAAGACCACAGAGTTTACACCAAAAATGTGGTCTACAAAGAAGTTTTTGCCCAATAATTAAACTTCATAGCCAGCCGTGGCTTTATCAATATGTGCCAATAAAAATGTTCGCCACCCGGGTGTAGAACGGGTACTAAAGCTAGTTAAATTTATCACTGCACGAGTTACAGTGATATATGTATGTTTAGTTGAAATAATTTGAAAGTCTGTTTCTTGCCATACATAGATTATACTTCTCGAACAAGAGTTTTGTCTGGCTGCTACAACCTTCATGATGCCAGTTCTGGGGTTTAACACATCTGCGTTATTGCTTGGCAAAATGATTCGCGTGGGTATGTCCCCTGAGTTAATGTAGCTTGGCATTTCACAACTTGTAAGTTGTATTTAAAGCTCATAGGTTATTTCATCTAGCATATTTTTGATTGCTGCATGGATACTGTTTCTTTACAATTCAACATTAGTTCAGTGCATAACTTGACAGATGGCATTGTATCTCAAAATTGCTAATTTCCGATGCTTTACATGTCAATGTTTGTAACGGTTCCTTTTTGTGAACTACACATTTGGTATATCGTTGGCATGTGGAGAGTTTGAATTTTTGAGTGATTTTTTTTTTTTGTAACTATATTACAAAATGACTGATAACTTCTTGACTGAAGATAAAATATGGTAATTTAATTTCAAATGTGGATCTGAATTGAATAATGTAGAAAATAAAGAGACATTTTGATCTGACAATACAGGTAAGCCTACATAATTTGACGTTACTTCGTCTCACTGTTTCCTGCTGGTGTCCAAGATAACGAAATATAGCAAGTGTTACGAATGGCAAGACCAGAATAGTGCGGACGCCCTGATACATGCTTTGCAGTTTGAGGCCGCCAAATCAGTGTCTGGGTCGACAAGTCATAAGGTGCGAGCTAAAAGATCGCAATGACACAGACGAGGAAGAAGAACAAGGAACAGAGACTCGACGGTCGGCACTGCAGAATAAAATAAGCAAGCACGGAAGACCAAAGTGTTATAGATGTGGGAAATTGGACATCTACAACGAGATTGTTGGATTAGAATTCAGCAGCAGGGAAACAAGCAGTAGTCAGTACAACGAGGTGTGTGCTGACTAACTGGAGGAACGAAGCCCCTAGACAATACACAATGTCTACACTTCAGAAAAACAGCAGGAGCTTGGTGGTTACCGGACTCGTTCAAGAAAGACCAACCTCGATTACAGTTGACATAGGCACAACAGTTTCCATTGTGCGGCCCGACATGGTGAAAGATCTCAAGCCAATCTGGTGCTCTTGCAGCTTGCGAACAGCTACTGGAAAACTGGAGATACACCTTCGACTTGAGTTTAATCACCAAGTACTTGTTGCAGACATTGTGCATGAAGCAATTCTTTGTGTGAACGTTACGAACGCATACGGATTTATAGTTGACTTCAAAAACAATGTCTTGAGAATTGGCGGAGAAGAGGTAATGCTCTCCACAATGACTACATAAAAAAAAACCATGGACGAGATAAACCAAGTGGCCAAAACTGTCCCGCTAAACTCCAAAAAGATCATTTTTAGAACTGAGGTAGGTACAGTAAAATTGAAAGTTAAGGGCATATGCGCAGAAACCAATTTATGGATGCACGAGTCCACTTTGAAATTGTGAATGGCGGGAGGGTGAGAGAATCAGCTGGTATGCAAGTGAAAGTGTTGCCAACTTTGCGTGTGATGTTTTAGTTACCCGTACATTGTTAGTTACTGTATGACGTACTATCTCAGTATTGCATTTGTTATTACTATTTCACTTTATGATTAATTATATATTTGTTTTACAGTCACTCATTTTTACTAGTTATTTAATTTAGTTAAATCCTTAAATTTTTAGTGACAGTTGTGTGTTTGTCGTGAGCAACAATTGTCCTGAAGATGACAATAAATGTTGTCGAAACGTCGATGTAAAATAGCTAAAATTTTTATTATTGACCGATCCTCACTAACCATCCACTAAAACATTAATTTAGTTAGTTTCTATTGGTACTTTTTATTCTATAATTACGTATTATCGTAATTTTTTGTGTTATCATACAGTAACAAGATTTGATAAAATGGATACTTCTCCTTCAACTAGCAAAGACAGGAAAATTATTCATAGTAAAGCACGGGAAGTAATAATACACAGTTTTTTGTTGTCCAGGATTAAAAAGATTCTTGCAATTAAATTAATATGAAGAATGCGTTCCTTTATGTAATTATAGACTGTAGAAATAGTCGAGTGTAATTAAGGAGTGGAAGTGTACAGTTTGCAAATTCCATTGCGATAAGGATGGTCAGAAAGGCTGTAGTTTTTTACGTCTCAGCCGTACACAATGACAGAATCAAACAACACTCATATATGAATTGTTCATATCCGGGCTGTTTGGCCGTGGTCCATGGCTTATAACAAAACCAAACGTTTCGGCAGCTCTGGCTGCCATCATCAGTGGTATAAAAAATCCTGCACGCCGGGTGTTTACGTACAGGCCACCAGTACTGTGGTATAGGCTAAAGCTGTCCTGCCATGCTACCTGTACTTATAAATTCAGAAAAAATCCCACGTACAGGTAAAAATGACACCATCAGCCAATCACAATAAAGATGGTGTATGATTGGCTCGCACCAAGCCATGCCATTAGGTACTGACTTGTTTTCCGCGAAGTACTGTGGGGAAGGCTGCTGATTTCCCCCTATGCCACCTGTGCTAATTGTTATTGCTAATTTCAACCCCCGCACAGGTAAGAACTGCATCATCGGCCAATCAGAAACAAGAAGGTGTGTGAGAGGCTCGCATCGCGCCATGCCATAAAGTACTTAATGCGATGCTTTCGCCGCGCCGATTCATAGCGATCGCAGCATGCTTATGAATCAACACGGACTCCATATGGAGACGAGGGAAGTAATCACTCACCGCCGACAAGAGTTTCGTCTCATCGAAGCGGATCCGATGGTCGGCATTGGCGAGTGCGTGCTCAGCTACGGCAGACTTCTCCGGCTGTCCCAATCTATGTTCACCCACGCGTGTGCGGACGCTGCGCTTCGTAGTACCAATGTACACCTGGCCGCATGAGCAGGGAACTCCGTACACACCGCACGATGACAGCGGGTCTCGGACGTCCTTCGTCGGCCTCAAGAACTGGCGGATCTTGCTTGTCGGCTTGAATATTGGCCTCACACCGTGCCGACTGAGCAGCCTACCAATGCGGTCCGTCACCCCATGGATGTAGGGCAACACCCTCGTCTCCATATGGAGTCCGTCTTGATTCATAAGCATGCTGCGATCGCTATGAATCGGCGTAGCTTGTAGCTAACGGTGCTCAAGGCCCCTGCATGGTAGCAGCGCCCGGAGTGACTCCTCCGATGACTGCAAGTAGGTCGTGCTCTCTCAAGGACTTTCGGAAAAACAAGGTCAAGTGGGTGGGATGGTATGCTCCTTTTGCAGTTGGGTAGGGGAGAGGATCTCACAAATGAGGTGCTCAGCCTAGCCAAAGTCTGGTAGGGTTTGGGCCCTGAAGCCAGCGGTGACGCGTCCGAGTCACAGCGGAGAAACCTCCCGGTACATATGAGGACCGGTTGGCCAGCGCTGCTGTCTCCGACGTGGCCCCACTGTCCGCATAGCGGTGATCAGCGCAGGCCCGTTGCGTATCCAGGGCGGGCGCCTGATGAAAGAAGGCACTTGCACAACTAACATAAGACAACCCCGCCGAGGCCGCAAACGACCAGGGCAGAGTGAGGTTTAAGGCGATGTCTGTGGTGTGGTAGGTGATCTGTTGGAGGTAGTGTACTGGCGGTAGGGTGTTGACTGCCTCAGGAGAAGGGCCCAATGTAGGAGATTATGGGGGGTCGTCCAGCAGAGTGCGGGGTCTCTTGACTACGTGGCAAGGGGGACCTTCGTCCCTGGCCAGGTCACGGAGGTGGGGGTATTGGGAGTCTGCAGCCCGGAAGAAGAGGCCCACAGAGAGTCTGAAGACAAACTCTTCCACCGTTTGCAGACGGAGGCCCGTCCTGATGGTTCTGTTACAAACAAACCAGGGCGAGTTGGAGAGGATACGGACGGAACTGTTCCAGCTTACGCTTCGTTGTGACAGATAAGAGGGGACACCACGCTGGGGCTGCGTAGGTGAATACCGTTCTGATTAGCAGGAGTTAAAGGGTAAGTTTAGTACGCAGTGAGAGGGGACTTCTGCGCGAGATAAGGGGAAAGATTTTGGCTCTGACGCCACGGGCTTGTCGGAGTTTGGTTTGGACGTGGCCTGCGAAGCTTAGTCGATTGTCGATAGACACTCCTAAGTACTTCACAGACTTCTTCCAAGCGATAGGGTTCCCATCGAGGGTTAGAGGCTGGCATGCGGTCCGCTTGCGCGTGATGCAGATCGCTTCGGATTTCTCCGCGTTGATCGCCACGCGCCACTTACATAGCCAGGGAGGCAGAAGGTCGAGTTGGCGTTGTATCACTGTGCTAGCAAAACCAGGGTTCTGCGAGCTGTAGTGATACATGGCAGCGTCAGCAAAAAGGGAAAGAGTGACATTGGTGTATACAGGCAAGTCGTTCGTGTACACGAGGTACAGAACCGGGCCGAGGACTGATCCTTGGGGAACGCCAGTGTCTATGGGGCGGTCAGAAGAGACCGCTCCATCTACGCTAATGTGAAAAGTCCGGCCGCGGAGATACGACCAGAACAGTCTCACAGTAGATGCGGGAAGGGGCGTGTGTGCCAGTTTATAGAGCAGACCTTCGTGCCAGACACGGTCGAAGGCCTTACTAACGTCCAAGAGGACGGCTGCGGTGTGCAGCTTTTTGTTTGCAGCGTCAGAGAACTGGGTAACGACGCGGACTAGTTGTAGGGTGGTTGAATGCTCCCTGCGAAATCCATACTGTTCGCTGCGGATGAAACCATCAAGCAGCGGTACAACACGGGCGTGCAGGAGGCGCTCAAACACCTTCGATAACACGGGCAGTAGTGAGATGGGTCGATAATTTTTAGGGAACATGCGAGATTTCCCGGGTTTAGCGACCATGATTACCCTTGCATTTTTCCACAGGCGAGGGAAGTAATTGAGGCGGAGACATGAGTTGAACACGTCCAGGATATGGTCAGTGACAACTGATGGGGCATTCTTTAGGGCAGTCGCTCCTATTCTGTCCGAGCCGTTTAGGATTCAGCCGTGAGATAGCATGGACGAGATCGGCTTTTTCAAAGGGGGTGGGGGATCCGTCAAAGGTTGGGCGAGATAGTTTTCGAGGAAGTCCTCGACGCGAGCCATGTGGTCCGCATCGAAGACGCCTCTATGAGGGGTAAATTGTTCCTCAACGGAGTTTGCGAAGACCTCAGCCTTGCGCTCCGGTGAATGAACAACACCCGTCGGGGAGTCAAGGGGGTGGCGAGTCCTCTTTTCGCCAAGGAGGCGACCAGTAGCCTGCCAAACGGAGGCGTGGTCGACTTCCAGGGATTCAAGATAGTTGTCCCAGCTATGCTGATTGACATAAAGCAGGAGTTGCTTTACGTAATCAGACTGTCGGCGATACACTGCCGCTTGACAGCGGGATCGCGAGTGTTTTGCCAGCTGCGGCAAAGGCGCCGCCGCTGGCTGATGGCTTCTTGGACTTCGACAGGGAGTTGAGACTTCCTACGATGTGCTGGGACAGTGTAAGAGTGGGTATCCATGCAGTGGGTAAGAGTGTCATGGAGATGTGTGACTTGGCGGTCCAGCTCCCTTCGAGAGGGCGCTGGGGCCTCGGGGGCTGATGGTAACCTATGGCACAGCTCGTCGTGGTAAGAGTGCCAGTTGACTCTCTTACGAGGACGGGCAGGCGGGGGGAGTCGCTTGTTCGTCGGAGCGTCACAACCAGCAGATTGTGGTCGGACGATAGGGCTGAGATGGCCTCGACCAGGATGGGGCAGACAGCGTCCTTGACAATAACTATGTCGAGAACGTCTGGCTGGTTGGCGGGGATGAATGTCGGCTCGGCTGGGCCGATGACGAGGACGTCAGGCCTGGTCGAGGTGTATTGGGCGAGAGCACGACCGCTTTGATTAGTCAAGCGACTATTCCAAGACGGGTCTTTGCAGTTCATGTCTCCGACTGCAATGGTTGGTACATCATGGTTAAGGAGCGCGTCAAGCTCCTGGGGGTTTGGCACCAGGCCAGGTTTGTTGTAGACGGAGACCAGCCGAAGCTCGGTTCCCGCTACACTGATTGCGACCGCAGTCGCTTCAATGTGGGTAGTCGGGGGGGGGGGTAGAGGTCGGTGAGATAATCGCCTGTGGATGAGAATGGCTGTGCCGCCAGATGCGGCTCGGGTGAGTGGCACTGGGTGGTCCGTACGATAGGTAGCGTAAGCTGGTAGGTTAAATCGGTGTTGGGGACGCAGGTGGGTTTCAGAGAGGAGGACTACGTCCGCGTCATACTCGCTCGCGAAACAGGCCAGCTCAGCTCGCCGCCCGGCTACGCCATTTGCGTTCCAAGCAACGCAAGTAGTCATTACGGGCGAGCAACAAGGACGTAAGGGAGGTCATAATTGTGACGACCAGAGAGAGCAGGTCGCGCGCAACAACTAGTTTGGGCAGGAGATCTTCCATCCAGTCCTGCAACTCCGCGATCGTTAGCACGCCCTCATCGGGCTCGCTCACGGCCGCGGGGCGGCGGACTAGCTGGGGAGCTGGCTTCGAGGTTTCTGGGGCTGCCTCGGGGTTAGGTGGTTGGACCGATGGTAGTTGCTGAGCTGTGGAGGGTTTTTTAGAAGGAGCTTTAGCAGCTGGGGTTTCTGTTTGGGCTTCGGAGCCTTCGCGCGTTGAGGCGCGGATGCGGGTTTAGATGCGGCGGCTGCCGCGAATGACTTTATGGCGGAGGGAGGCTCCGTAGTAGTAGCAGGGTTGGGGTCGTCGTCGTCACTGGGACGACGAGGTTGGACGGGCGATTGGCGGGCTGGGGCAGCCGCTGGAGTGGCGGTCTGCTGGACTTTGATTTGGCGCTGAGGCCGGGTCGGGTTGCGGTGCCGGATCTCGTCCATCTCCTGCTTCCGCTCAAGGGCAGATTGGTAGTGTTCACAGCCTCTCCAGTTGGCTGGATGGTTCTTTTCGCAGTTTGCGTCGGCGTTAGGGTCCTTCGTGCAAGCGCCCTTAGGATGACCTTCGCCGCAGCGTACGCAACGGGGTGCCATGTGGCAGTTGTAAGAGGCGTGGCCGTACCTCTGGCAGTTGTAACACTGCGGAGGGCCGGTGGGGTGTTATACCTGGAGACTTCTATCCAGAGGCACAAAAGCTCCCGGAGGGAGTAGATGAGTTGGTAGTCTCCTACCTTCTTTAATTTGATAAAAAAGACGTTGACCTTGCGTTTTTGGTGGTCAATAAGTGGAATGCAGGAGGTTGGAGTGAAGCCAAGGCTCTCCAACTCCTCGATAATGTCTGTCGGGGCCACATCGTGGGGGATACCACGGATGGTAACTTTGATTCTCCTGAGGGAGACCAAAGGTGTGAAATTGGATATTTAGGTCTATGAGGGTTTCCTGGACGAACCGAAATTCGTCGGGAGTCCTGGTTTTGATGCAGAGAAGCTTCCCCTGGTGATAAATATCGATAGGGAAATATCACTGTACTGTGGCCTGTACGTAAACACCCGGCGTGCAGGATTTTTTATACCACTGATGATGACAGCCAGTGGTGCTGCCGAAACGTTTGTTTTTGTTATAAGCCATGGACCACGGCCAAACAGCCCGGATATCATGAACAATTCATCTGACACCGGCTGTGAAAGGCTGAGGAATATTTAACACTCATATATGTTTATAAAACATTCTGATATGTAACAGCAACAAATTCCGATACTTGTGAACAGTACATATCATTTGCTTGAGTTGTATAGTAATACAATTACAATATTATTATTATTATTATTTTATTTACGTCGGAAACAGTAAACGTATAATTATTTTTTTAAGCCAGCTGTGTGACTGTAGGCACACACACAGATAGAGGTTTGTGGCGACGCATTTACAAACAAACCTTAACAGTTGCGAGATTTTGTTACTATTAGAAACGATATTCATAGGTTGGCAACAGCGTTGCTGATAACAATTCTCTTCTCACATCTCACAGTGACTCCCTCCATATCGCCTTTTCCCTCTGACTGTAAACGTTTTGCGCATTTCCATGCCCTTATCTTTCAATTTTGTTGTACTAGGGGCAACAAGTGCTCTATATTCAAACCCCATGTAGTCAGCACACCGGGCATACTAATTGCCAGAAGTTTAGTAAAACCTGATGAAACTGGAAATGAACCTATTAGAGTGGCGAATATTTTGGATCAAGCTGTCACTTTACAATGCAATACGCTCCAAGGCAAATTGACTCCTGTGTTCTGGGTAGCCGGAATAACACAACAAAGATCCAGTGCTTTGGATACTTCCAAATTACCAGACGAACTGCAGGAATTGTTGAACAGATCTAACAACCTCTCAAGTGGTGAGGTAAAAGAACTCAGATGGTTTTTACATGAATTCAAAGATTCCTTTGCAGTTTGGGAACAGTCATTGGGAAGAACCTCTCTTGTACAGCATCACATCAATACCAGGGACACAACACTGATATGCCAACCTCCTCGAAGGCCTCCATTAGCTAAGCAAGAGGAAATATCTTGGTTAGTACAGGACATGCTGACAGAGGGAGTAATCAAGCCTTCGTCAAGTGCTTGGTCTTCTCGGTAAAGTTGGTAGTGGAAGAAAGATGGTGGATTGCGTTTCTGTGTAGACTACCGGAGGCTGAATGATAATTACAAAGAATGACTGCTATCCGTTACCTCACGTTGACGATACACTCGACACGCTGTCCGGAGCACATTGGTTTTCCACATTGGACCTAAAGAGTGGATATTGGCAAGTGGGTCTTCAGCAAGAAGACAAAGAAAAGACCGCTTTCTCGACCCAAGTGGCTTATTCCAATTTAATGTCATGCCATTTGGACTCTGTAATACACTGGCAACATTCGAAAGATTGATGGACCTGGTACTCTGAGGACTGACATGGAAAACTTGCCTTGTTTATTTAGACGATGTAATAGTCATCGGGAAAACTTTCAAAAGACCATTTGGAAAACCTTAAAGTTCTGACTATAATTCACGGTGCCCAACTTAAGCTGAGCAAAAAGAAGTGTTCTCTATTCTAGAAGGAAATACAGTATCTGGGCCATCTGGTTTTTAGCAGCGGGTGTTAGTATGGATCCTAATAAAGTAGACACCGTAAGAGACTGGCCAGTGCCGAAGAGTAAAAACGAAGTTCAGAGTTCCCTGGGGTTATGCTCATATTACAGACGTTTTGTGAAAGGCTTTGCAACTATTGCTAAACCACTACATGAGCTAACGGAAAATAAATGAAACTTCCAGTGATTGAGAGAGTCTGATCAAGCATTTAGAACTTTGAAAATTGTATTATGTTCACAGCCAATTCTCGCTTTCCCCGTTTCCGAAGGGAAGAACATCATAGACACAGACAGAAGCAATACTGGTCTAGGAGCAGTTTTGTCTCAAGTGCAAAATGTTGAAGAACGAGTAATACCATATTACAGCAAACACTTTCTAAACCAGAGAGAAATTATTGCATTACAAGGAGAGAGTTGCTGGCAATCGTCTGAGCTTTGGAGCACTTCCATAAATACCTCATGGAAGGGAGTTTTCAGTACGCACCAACCATGCCGTGCTTGCATGGCTCTTGAGATTTCAAAATCCGGAAGGCCAGTTGGAAAGGTGGCTTGAACGTCTCCAAGCATACAACTTCAAGGTATAACATCTGCAGGGGCACCTGCATAGTAATGTGGGTGGCTTATCATGAAGACCGTGCCCGGAAGGCTGCCGACATTGCCACAGAAAGGAAGAACAAAATGCCAGCGAACATGTTTAAACCATTACTGTAGATATCCTGGCAGACGGCTGGACGACACAAGATTGTCGACAAGAACAGATGACTGATGAAGACATTGCACCGATCTTGACAGCAAAGAGGAAGGTCACCACCCGGATTGGCAAGTTATCTGCCATGGTTCCGAAGGGCTACTGGGCACAATGGGAATCCCTTACCTTAGAGAACAGACTGCTGAAAAGGGCTTGGAAAAACTGCAGATGGACGAGATGTTGTCATGCAGTTGATAGTTGCCCGAAGTAGAGTGCAGTCTGTTTTGAAGGAAATGCATGATGGAATGTCTGGGGGCTATCTTGGCATTAACAAAACCCTTGACAAAATATGGAAGTGATTCTATTGGCTTCATCTTCGCCACGACAGAGGAATGGGTTCGGACATATGAAATATGTGCTACAAGCAAGGGCCCACAAACTAGAAGGAGGGGAAAAATGAGACAGTATAACGTTGGTCTGCCTTTCGAGAGAATTGCCATAGACATTGCTGGACCATTCCCAGTTACTGACGATTGAAACCCGTACATCATGGTTGTAGGTGACTACTTTACTAAGTGGGTGGAAGCCTATGCAATTCCAAATCAGGAGGTTACCACTGTGGCAAAGGAGTTAGTTCACAACTTCTGTTGCCGTTATGGACCCCCTATGGAAATCCATACGGATCAAGGGAAAATTTTCGAATCAGGAGTTTTTAAAGAATTATGGCATCTACTCGGAATTCGAAAGACCATGACAACGCCTCTGCATCCTCAAGTCAGACGGAATGGTTGAGAGATTCAATAGGGCACTTGAACAGCATCTTTCAAAGGTTGCTGACAAGAACCAAACAGACTGGGACCAACGTATACCACAATTCCTCATGGCCTATATAGGTCATCAATACACAACAACCGGCATGACATCAACAAAATTGGTGTTTGGGCGGGAGATTCTTCTTCCTGGGGACTTGATTGATGTTCGGATCACCTGAGACTCAGTCCCAAGAGCCACAGAACTATTCCTCGCAATTAGAAAACCAACTGCGAGAAATGAATCGCTTGATAAGAGGACGGCTAAAGATTACCAGTGATAAAATGAAAACTCAGTATGACATTCGCAGCAATAGTGTGGGTTTCCAAGAAGGAGATCAGGTCTGGTTGTTCAACCCAAAGCACCGTCGTGGTCGCTCACCTAAGCTTCAAACTAACTGGGAAGGACCCTACACTGTGAAAAAAAGAGTCAACGATGTTGTGTATAGGATTCAACAGGAAGGACAGCGAAAGTTCAAAGTCGTCCACCTGATCGCACTCATGTAAGGCGGATATGTGTGGAATTGTTTTCCAATATTTGCAATTTTAATATTTAATGACCTCGCTAAGAGTGAATTTTTATTTCTGAAGACGAAACATGTGTTTCAAAACGCGTAAATCAATCGAACACAACATGAAGTCACACGACGGAAGAAATACGATAAATATTATAGAGATTTTGTCAATAAGTGACTTGGATACCATTTCAAACATGTCTTTCAATAATTTGAAATTATTATTATTATATTTGAAATGTTTATGGTTTTTCATTAATTTCGGAGTAATTAACTGTCAACAGTCCTCCAGTAATTGATTCCTTCCAGTAACCATGTGAGATGTGGCCTACTTACTGAGTGAACACAGTCTTACTGAACATATTTGTTGTTTAAACATTTATTGGATACTATGTATTGTGTATGAAGTCTACTGTAAATGTTAACAGGTCACGTTTGTTTGTACCGTTAATTATATGAAACTGTTTAATCCTTTGAAACACGACGTTTAATTCTTTGAATTTGAATTATTTGCATTATTAAAACACCATTTTTGTTTAAAAGTTTTTGTTTGTCGGCATTCTCACTTTCTCTGTCTCTCTGTCTGTCTCCCAGTCTATCTATTTATCTATCTCCCTCTTTTTTGCTTTACGCCTCTCTCTCCCGGTTTCTGCTATTTGAACTGGTATTTATTAACTTTGACCACACACTTTAAGGAATTTTTGAGAAGAATTGTACCGTTTTGAACGCTGAAGTATTTAGATGTGTGCTGTCTTCTGGCTAATATCTAAATGTAAATATACAACTAAATGATACGATTTTTTCTGGATTAATTAGCTAGATGCATAGATGAAAAAGTGTTAGGATAAAGGAGACTTTTATTATTGTAAAAATTAATACATCTTGTTAAACGAAAATAGAATCATAAAGGGAAATTAAATACTGTGTGTAGTTAATGTTGTCCGTGACAATACTATTTTCCTTTCTGTTTACTGACTGAATGGCTACTTATTCATTGAGCTGCGTATTAAAAATGCTGACTCAGTGACTACCTGTTACTGTCCATGTTTTATGATTTCACATTTAACATCATACAATTCTAAAAGCAATTCTGAAGTAAAAGATATATATTTATGTGTATATGTTTGTGTGTCTGTGTCTGTGTGTACCTGCGTGCGTGCACATAAGGTGTTTATGAAACTGTAAAAGGGCGTATGTAGAGAATGATTTCTTCAAGAAATATTATTAATTGCATTCTCTGAAACAAATTTACTTGCTGATTGGTTGCTGATTATGAAATATTTTACAAGTCAGGATTATTGAATCATTGATATTTTAACATTTTTATTTTTTTTCTTATTACTTTTCTTGTATATATTTTTGTTTTACGGAATTTTCTTCCTCTTTGAATTATATTTAACTATAATTTTTTTAACGGCTGTTGGTATAGAAACACCCTTATTTTATAAACAGAAATAACTTAAAGAGAAAATTTGTTTTTTCTAACAAACTTACAATGTACCTAATAAATTGTATGGTCAGCTTACAGAAATTTATATCGTAGCTACCTACTCATTTAATTGTCTAAAAATGTAAGTGTCTGGTCATACTTTTAAAATCCTATAAGGCATATAATAATCTCCGTGAACACAGATTACATTTTTATGGTTTAAATAATTTTTTTGTTAAGAATGTGACATAGTGTTGTGTATCAGCATATGATATCAAAGCTAAAAACTTTAACATAGCCCTATTAAAAGCTTTATTTTGACTTTGATCTTCTACAGTGCACATATCTGCAAGTCAAATACCACATTTACAGATTAAACAAATCTACTGAATAAAATTTTGCGCTTTTAATGCAACCTATACCATTTAGTTTTATTTAAAATATAATAGATTTATTGCAAATAATATGTGGTTGTTCATGTCTTTGTTAATACTTGGATTTGTAATGTTTGTGTTTCTCTTCAAAATGCGTATGTCTTAATTGTGTAAACATTTAACAGAATATTAACATCAATTTCTGTACTTAGGAAACACTCGATCTCATTTCCTCTCTTTTTTCCATTCACATATCTATTTTTTGTAATTTTATATAGTTTTATGTAATTCAAATTTATTGATGTTTTGAGCTGACATAACCCTTGTTGTTGTCATGTTAATAAGAACTTGGAACTAAAAATAAACCTAAACAAGAAACAGTAAAACAATCGACATCTGTCATTACAACGTCAGTGACTGAAGACGCCACGATTACAAACTATGAATTACTTGTCAACGTATGTAAAATGTATTGTTATCAGAATGTGTTTGTATAGATAAATGTATTTATCAGAGCTGTGAATACATTGTACATAAGGTTGATTAATGCCCTGTAACTGAAATGCATCATCTTAAGAAATGAATATATTGTGTCGCTTCAGTTTGATATAAATAATATGTAGGATAACATAGAGTAGTTGTTATGGAATATTATATTGTTTTAAAATTTTAAGAGTCTATTTGCTCACTTTAAAGCATAAGCACAACACGCCGCAAAAGTGCTTATTAAATAGACGTAAAGAAGCGTATAGTAAGTGTCTGACTGTTGTTACTAGCTCGCTAACATTATTAATTATCAACTTGTTTTCTTGAGTATTCAGCTTCCGTTGACAACAGTAATATAACGTGAACGTAGATATTGTTTTTGGTAACAGTGTACGTACATGTAGTTATGTTTTTGTTTTGTTTTAGAAACTTACTATATTAAAAAGTTCTGTTGTAACCATCTAGCACTCCGCTCAGAGTTTCAGCACACATACTAAACTCACATTCTTTCCAAAGAATTGTATACATAAGGCAACATGTGTTGTCGGCATATTAAATTCTAACTAAAATCATTAAAAAAAACCTTTTATACTCAAATAATACAGTTCTCACTAGTAAAAAATGTTTCTACATAATTATTTTACAAATTTTGAGCTGAATGTAATTTTTACCGTTAAATTTATCTATCGTATACGAATACACGATTACGCTTTTAACGACAACCGTCACTTCACTGAAAGTAGTCACCTTTCTCCAGCATATCTCAGTATGTCAGTACAAAATAAAGAAAACTGTATTAATACGCGTATATAGATTCAAAAATATATTGCCACATATCGAATTAAAATATATGCTACTTAAAAATTTTTTTCATAATGGAATTATGAATTATGAAAGACTGAAATTAAAATGCCTTTAATAATTCAACGTTTTATTTAATTAAAATAGAATCAATTTTTTTTCAATTTGAACCTTAAAAATAACGGAAAGGAAATAATTATATTGTACGTTGGATTGCCTTTACAGGATTTAAAAGGCCCATTTTTTTTTTTTTTTTGATACTTTGTTTAGTACTGATTGTATAGTATAGGTTTGTTAGAACAACCACATTTAAAGGGGGGGTAATTTTATTTTTGGGGAACTAATTTTCCATAAATCCCGACCACAATTAAATGTGACACACTAGTTAAGATAAGGCTATGTAGATTTACTTTATACGGGGTTTACATTTTTATACACTCTCTTTGTTTTCAACATACACTTCTTTACTTTTATCTTACATGTAATTAGACACTGTAATATTTGTTTTACCTCACCAGGAGTAAAAGTCAAGTCGTATATGTTTCACTGCCTTAACGGCAGAGGACAGACATACCTCTTAATAATTCAATCAATATTCACAAATTTACTAAACAATGTGTCTTAAATAAATCAGAAGTTTGTTGTTTTAAAAAGTATGCAAGCATATTTTATTTTTTGTTTTATTTCATATCTGTTTTAATCATGATATTTATAAGCCGAGTGCTGCAGATAGGAAAAGACTGCCTTTGAAATTCTGGTACACATAATTTGGTTACTGTTTTTGATGTTCATTTTCATTCTATAAATATATGTTTTTGCAATTTCTGAGGTATACCTACGATAATATATTGTAACACCAAATATCCAAAACCACAGAAAAATATCCTTATGCAACAGATCAAATTTTATTATACTAATAAGGATATAGTGAGTGTGTAAAAATCTCAAACAAGTCTAATATGGAGGAGATGAAAAATTATTTATTATACACATAAATATAGTTTTTAAAGATGTATATTGTAGCCTATTATAAATTGTCATGTATTGATAATAGAAATAATTGTTTGTATTGTTCGATAATGTAAATCGATTTTACTTGGTTGCTGCATCGTCCTCCTCTCCTCTCGTCGCTCCCGTCCTGGCGTCCTCTTCTTCAGCGTCACTCCTTCCTGGTGTCCTCTTCGTCCTGGCGTCCTCTTCGTCTCGTAGTCCTCTTCTACAGCGTCACTCCTTCCTGGTGTCCTCTTCGTCCTGGCGTCCTCTTCGTCTTGTCGTCCTCTTCTACAGCAGGCGGTTCCAGCGGCGATATTTCAATGAGTCTCGTTGTTATCGACTGCTAACATTAATTAGTTTCTTCATAAATTGTTCACTCACAATGATTATAAATTTCACTCGTACAGTTTATTTTTAATTTATACTTTATATTTTCTTAATCTCAGGATTCATATGGGTAGTAATTAATGCGGTGCGCTTAATGTACACCTTCCACGATATCTTGAAGTGTCTTTAACTTCCCTAAGCGGATATTTTAACTTACACGAAAACAGCACTGTATTATATTTTAAATTTTATCTAAATATTTTACCCACTCGGTTCCTAACGCGAAACTTCGTTAAGAATTACCATGGTTTATTTTATATATGATATTTCGACGTTCGTAAGGGAACAACTTCACCGGGCACAACTTCCCCTTGCAACTTCTACAGACAGACTGTAAAAACTTATTTACAGCCTTGTAAATAATTCGTGCTTAAGTTTTGTATTTAGAAATGGATGTATGTATGGATGGATGTATTTACTTACGGATGAAAAATTATTTATTATACACATAAATATTGTTTTTAAAGATGTATATTGTATTATAAATTGTCATGTATTGATAATAGAAATATTTGTTTGTATTGTTCAATAATATAAATCGATTTTACTAGGTTGTTGCAACCTCCTCCTCTCCTCTCGTCGCTCCCGTCCTGGCGTCCACTTCTTCAGCGTCATTCCTTCCTGGTGTCCTCTTCGTACTGGCGTCCTCTTCGTCTTGTCGTCCTCTTCTACAGCTCCACTCCTTCCTGGTGTCCTCTTCGTCCTGGCGTCCTCTTCGCATTGTCGTCCTCTTCTATGGCAGGCGGCTCCAGCGGCGATTTCTCAATGATTCTATATGACTCTATTTCTCGTTGTTATATTTGACTGCTAACATTAATTAGTTTCTTCATAAATTGTTCACTCACAATGATTATAAATTTCACTCGTATAGTTTATTTTTAATTTATACTTTATATTTTCTTAATCTCAGGATTAATATGGGTATTAACTAATGCGGTGCGTTTAATGTACACTGTACCCATTCCACGATATCTTGAAGTGTCTTTAAATTCCCTAAGCGGATATGTTAACTTACACGAAAACAGCACTGTATTATATCTTAAATTTTATCTAAATATTTACCCACTCGGTTCTTAACACAAAACTTCGTTAAGAATTACCAAAGTTTATTTTATATATAATATATCTACGTTCGTAAAAGAACAACTCTCTTCACCAGGCACAACTTCCCCTTGCAACTTCTACAGACAGACTGTATTGTTAACAGGTAAGATCGGTGTTTTTTTAAATTGGTGTCTATGTTTGTGAATGAATTTTTTCGCTGATTAGAGAAATTTGCGCACCAGTATCGAATAACTCATTTCCGATCATCCATTAATTTTCGCTCTCACAACAATATCATTATCATTCTTATTTCTAACATTTTCCACATCATCATGAACACAATCGTTATATATTAATTCCTCTCTAACGTCAACAGGACTGAAGCAATCTATACATTCTTATCACTAGTCTTGTTAACATGAGATTTTTGATACTGCTGTTTGTTATGGTATGTTTTATTTGTATTTTTCAATTTGTCGCACGGACTCACGCCGTGCAACCCTACTCGTTTTTTGGTTGCTCTTCGCTGGTACTTGCTTCGGTAATTACCAATACATTTCTTTGATTGAACTTTTGGAAATTAGGTTTATTTTTAAATTATTGTGGTTGTTTTTGTTGTTGTTGTTGTTTCTGTGGTTGTTGTGGCTGAAATTGTTTACGAGCCAGTTCAATATTATTATTACTATTATTTTGACTGTCAATATTATCCCATTTGGTTAACAATAGGAGTAGTTCCTCCAATTACTTAATACCTTGTGTAACTACGGCGATTTGAATACCTCGTCCGAAATGATGAGCTAATTTATTTACTGTCTCTGCCTCTGATAATTCTGGTTCAAGATACTTCGCACGAGATATAAGTTGGATTAAGTAATTTTCTTTAGACCCTTTTAAACTGGAATACCTACCAAATTCCAGCTGTACGCGTATTTTTTGCTGTATTTCGCTGTTCCAGTATCTCGCCCTAAAATGTTCTACCAGATCTTGATATGTAACTATTTTATCTTGTACTACCGTTAACCACGCAACTGCAGTTCCCTTTAATCTCCTGACTACATAATTTATTTTATCCATCTCATTCAGGGTGTCGCCTATTGTGTCCATTTCTCGCTGGCAGTTATTCAGGAAGAGAAGCGGATTCTCGGAGTCCCTGCCGAAGAATTTCACCTGTGAATTGTTTTCTTCTAAAGTTCTGTAGATGAACGTGGTCTGGTTTGCCGTTGTCGAGGTACTCTGGAGTCGGGTAAGCTGTTGTTTCAATTCTTGTATCTGCTGATCTTGTTCAGCTACAATCTCACTCACCGTAGATGTGTGTTGACCTACACTTTCCTCTATTCCAGTGATTTTAGCTTCACATTCACTGATGCGAGAATTGTTCGCTTCTAAAGCGGTCTCAATATTGCTGCGAATTATTTCTACCTTTTCGCCTATACGTTTTTCGGTTGTCTCTAAAAGTTGTTTATTTTGTTTTGCCTGGTCATGAACGGCTGTATAATTTTTTTTATTCTCATCATGAAGTGATTTATTTTGTTTTGCTGCTTCTTCTGAGAGTTTTTGCATATTTGCTTTAGTTTCGTCCGTACTAGATTTAATTTCTTCTTTAATTGTTTTATTGTCGTCAGACATTTTCTGCGTATTGGCCAATAATGCCGCTAACGTATTCTGTAATTCTAGTGATTCGGCCATATTGATTATTTATTATTATAAATTTAATAGATATTATAATTTGTTTATTTTTATGAATAACGTCCGTTTATATGTTATTTATTATTATCCTCCAGTATCTCAATTAAATGTAAACCAGCTTAATCTAACACAAATAGAAATAATAATTCAATCTCCATATAGATAATTACTACTATTGTTCAACTATCTGATAAGAGAGAGTATTAAAACTTTTATCTACACTCCCTGATAACATAGAACAGCACCCACAAATAGTTTACTGAATTTAGTCTCTACACACTCAAATAAATATTTCTTTTTTAAAACTAATGCAAAAAATCGAGCTCAACGTTGGCCAGCGCCAAATATCCTTATGCAACAATTCAAATTTTATTATACTAATAAGGATATAGTGAGTGTGTAAAATTCACAAACAAGTCTATTATGGAGGAGATAAAAAATTATTTATTACACACAAATATAGTTTTTAATGATATGTATTGTATTATAAATTGCCACGCCAAATATCCTTATGCAACAGATCATATTTTATTATACTAATAAGGATATAGTGAGTGTATAAAATTCACAAACAAGTCTATTATGGAGGAGATGAAAAATGATTTATTATACACACAAATATAGTTTTTAAAGATGTATCTTGTACAATTATAAATTGTCGTGTATTGATAATAGAAACAATTGTTTGTATTGTTCGATAATATAAATCGATTTTACTTGGTTGCTGCAACGTCCTCCTCTCCTCTCATCTCTCCCGTCGTGGCGTCCTCTTCTTCAGCGTCACTCCTTCCTGGTGTCCTCTTCGTCCTGGCATCCTCTTCGTCTCGTAGTCCTCTTCTACAGCGTTACTCCTTACTCCTTCCTGGTGTCCTTTTCGTCTCGTCGTCCTCTTCTACAGCAGGCGGCTCCAGCGGCGATATTTCAATGATTCTCATTGTTATGTTTGACTGCTAACATTAATTAGTTTCTTCATAAATTGTTCACTCACAATGATTATAACTTTCACTCGTACAGTTCATTATTAATTTATATTTTATATTTTCTTAATCTCAGGATTAATATGGGTATTAATTAATGCGGTGCGTTTAATGTACACTGTACACATTCCACGATATCTTGAAGTGTCTTTAAATTCCCTAAGCGGATATCTTAACTTACACGAAAACAGCACTGTATTATATTTTTAATTTTATCTAAATATTTACCCACTCGGGTCTTAACGCAAAAATTCGTTAAGAATTACCAAAGTTTATTTTATATATAATATATCTACGTTCGTAAAAGAACAACTCTCTTCACCGGGCACAACTTCCCCTTGCAACTTCTACAGACAGACTGTATTGTTGACAGGTAAGATC
Organism: Magicicada septendecula; assembly: GCA_034769895.1. Classification (NCBI taxonomy): domain Eukaryota; kingdom Metazoa; phylum Arthropoda; class Insecta; order Hemiptera; family Cicadidae; genus Magicicada; species Magicicada septendecula. The sequence goes on from CM068367.1 coordinate 266,929,638, forward strand.
GGTGTTTTTTTAAATTGGTGTCAATGTTTGTTAATGAATTTTTTCACTGGTTAGAGAAATTTGCGCACCAGTATCGAATAACACATTTCCGATCATCCATTAATTTTCGCTCTCACAACAATATCATTATCATTCTTATTTCTAACATTTTCCACATCATCATCAACACAATCGTTATACATTAATTCCAAGGTTTATTTTATATATGATATATCTACGTTCGTAAGAGAACAACTCTCTTCACCGGGCACAACTTCGCTTTGCAACTTCTACAGACAGACTGTGTCCATCCTAACTCTACAACGTATGAATCTCACTGAATTTAGTGTACTCTGATAGGCTAAACCCAAGTCACATGATTATACCACCATTAATTAATTAATTATATGCCATTAATTATACGACGATACTCTTAGACACTTACTTTTGCACATATGCTATTACTCATTTGTGTGCACTTACCCACGTCTCGAAGGTATACTCTTCTTCTGCAGTATTTACCTTGATGTTTCCCAGCTAGGTCGCAGGCTTTGGTAGTTGATTGAGGGTGGATAAGCACGTGAATATCGTAATACAAGTAAAGAGTACAGAGGATTTTTAGTACTGGTTGTGAAATTAGTACGACTTTGTTAATAGAATCATATTCATTTTTTTCGCATCAATGACTGTGAAGCTAAAATCACTGGGGTAGAGGAAAGAGTAGTGCAACACACATTTACGGTGAGTGAGCTTGTAGCTGAACAAGATCAGCGAATACAGGAGCTGGAACAACAGCTGACCCGATTCCAGAGTACCTCGACAACGGCGAACCAGACCACGTTCATCTATAGAACTGTAGAAGAAAACAATTCACAGTTGAAATTCTTAATCAGGGACTCCGAGAATCCGCTTCTCTTCCTGAATAACTGCCAGCGAGACTTGGACACAATAGGCGACACCCTGAGTGAGATGGATAAAATAAATTAGGTAGTCAGGAGTCAGTAGATTAAAGGGTACTGCAGCTGAGTGGTTCACGGTAGTACAAGATAAAATAGTTACATATCAAGATCTGGTACAACATTTTAGGGCGAGATAATGGAACAGCGAAATACAGGGAAAAAATACGCATACAGCTGGAGTGTGGTAGGTTTTCCCGTTTAAAAGGGTCTAAAGAAAATTATTTAATCCAACTCATATCTCGTGAGAAGTATCTTGAACCAGAATTATCAGAGTCAGAGATAGTAAATAAATTAGCTCATCATTTCGGACGAGGTATTTCAAATCGCCGTAATTACACAAGGTATTAAGTAATTGGAGGAACTACTCCTATTGTTAACCAAATGGGATAGTGTTAACAGTCCAAAGAAATAGTAATAATAATAGTGAACCGGCTCGTAAAAAATTTCAGCCACAACAACCACAAATACAACAACAGCAAAAACAACCACAACAATTTAAAAGTAAACCTAATTTCCAAAAGTTCAATCAAAGAAATGTACCGGCAATTACCGAAGCAAGTACCAGCGAAGAGCAACCAAAAAACGAGTAGGGTTGCACGGCGTGAGTCCATGCGATAAATTGAAAAATATAAATAAAGCTAAGGATAAAATTACAAATAAAACATACCATAACGAACAGCAGTGTCGAAAATCTTATGTAAACGATAATAGTAGTAAGAATGTATACATTGCTTCAGGCCTATATCCTGTTGACGTTAGAGAGGAATTAATATATAACGATTGTGTTGATGATGATGTAGAAAATGTTAGAAATAAGAATGGTAATGATATTGTTGTGAGAGCGAAAATTAATGGATGTGTCGGAAATGTGTTATTCGATACTGGTGCGCAAATTTCTCTAATCACCGAAAAATTCATTAACAAACATAGACACAAATTTAAAAAAACACCGATGTTACCTGTCAACAATACGGTTGTCACGACAGCCACAGGTGAGTCACAAAATATTAATAAGCAAGCACTTATCACGATAGATTCACATGGGATGGAAATGGAAATACCCTTTCTTATAGTCAAAATCTAGTGTACGACGTTATAGTAGGCACTGACACATTAAAAAAAATACACGCCACAATTGATGTTAGTAGCAAAACACTGACCTGCATAATTCAAAATAAGCTACATAATATTAGTTTGGGGCATAAACAGAATAATATGAGTGAATGCGAGCGGAAGGTTAGTCTAGAGCAGCCAGCTGGTTATCGCATAGATAAGATAATGAGCAACGGGCAGTGCACCGATGATAAGCAGACCGCTTGTCAACAGAAAAAATTAATTAATAATTTAAGTAAACATAAATCGATTTTAAAAATTCTGGCAGTCAAGTATACATTACCAGATGACTTAAAGAATAGGTTGAAATTGGTAAATCTTGAACAACAAAAGGACGCAAAATTAAGAAAAATTAGTGAAGAAATACAAAGGCAAGACAACCCGAAGTACAGAATCGACAGGGATGTATTGTATAAAATAATCGACGGACAATGGAAGATTATGGTTCCTGATGATCTCGTAGAAGATTTAACGTGGGCTTGTCATGAAAGTCTTGCTCATGTTGGAGCTTATAAATGTTATTTGGCGATGAGAGAAGACTTCGTATGGTTGAACATGGCAAGGAAAGTTAAGTCTATTTTGCGAACATGTCACATATGCCAGACAGCTAAATACCCAAATCAACACACCTATGTGGAGATGGGTAACATCATTACCAAGAATAAGAATGATCTACTGTGTATCGATTTTTTAGGTCCGCTACCACGTGCTGCAAGGGGTATGAAGAACCTGGTTGTTTGCACAGATGCATATTCTAAGAACGTAAGTTTATATGCAATTGGACGACCTACCACGATGGCAGTATTAAATGTTGTATTAAATAAATACATTCCGAAATATGGTCCGGTGAAGAAAATTCTATCTGACCAGGGTAGATAATCAAAATAGACCAAGCAATTCACCAACAAGAAATGGCAGTCCGAATTAGAGAATCACAATATACAGGCAGTGTTGACAGCAATCCGGAGACCGCAAGGTAACCTCGCCGAAAGGGTCAACAGGGAGTTAGGGCGTCTGTTTCGCACTTATTGTAATACCAACCAGAGTAGGTAGCCGGATTATCTCGAGTTTTTCGAGGCGTCCATCAACGGGAATTACAATGACACGACAGGATTTACACCTAACGAACTACAAACCGGGGAAATGCCAAAGCGTGTCTGGGATGGGTGCATCAGGAGGATGGCAATGCAGAATTTGCTTATTCCAAATTTGGTTAAAAAGATAGAGGCAAGGAGACGCATTAAAAAGTGTGCCGAAGAACGGAGGGAGAAATTTAATGCGGATCACAAACTGGTAACGTTCAAAACTGGCGAGAAGATACTCTTGCGTGCTTTAAATGTTGGCCACAGGGAAGATAATACGGCAGCAAAATTCTTTAGATTATACAACGGTCCATATATTTTATCGGAACAAGTGGGTAAAAATACATACATGGTCACAAACCCGAATACTAACAGAGTGATAGGAAAGTTCCATGCATCATCCTTAAGAAAATATTACGTTAAGGATAATTAAAACTAGAATGCCAGGGTATAGGTGGAATAACTGGTAGGAAATTGTATAAAAATATGTGTAAAGTAAGAATAATTGTGATCATGTGGGAAAAATGTATGGATGAACTGTAGTATACATAGACTTAGACAAATGACGTCAGAAGTGGGACATCCTTATCAGTGTTCAGGAATGTTTAATGGTATCCAGCAATGTGCGGTTGTTTGTTTACAATTAGTGCTGTCAAAGTGACAGTTGGGGAAATGTTGTTTGATAGAAGCGAATCAGTTATTTTGATTTTTGAACTTATTATGTTATTATTTGGATGATTATGATTATTGGGTGGAAGTTATGTCAATTTAGGTTAGAAAAAAAAAAGAAAAAAAATTTTGTATTCCATAAAAATTTTTTTTTTACACGTGGTGGGGTTAATCCTGCAACAGAACACAGGATTATAAGCTATGTTGTTTATATCAGAGCACATGGATGACGAGCATTTTCTTTTTTAAATTGGTTTTATGTAATATTTTGTCTTTTAGTCGTAAGTTTTGTATTTAGAAATGGATAAGCAAGTAGAGTGTATCAAACTCTTCATAAAAAAGTGTTCTATATTGTCATGTATTTTTTGTGTGAATTTGTGCGCGTGTGCGGGTGTGATAATCTAACGCTATAGCTTCAGTGGTAGTAAAGCGATTGACGTGAAACTTTGCAAGGAATTATTTAGGTAAATAGCTTCAATTTATGTGTACTCTATGGTTCATAACTATTTTAGAAATATGTTTTTTTAAGTGAAGAAAAACTCAATTGTAACTCTTATCAATGATAGGGTAATAAAATACGTAGGTAATTTCCACGCAGGCCTTTGCTAAATTATACAAAGTTTTTCAGGAAATTCGTATATCTGTTTGTTCCATCAATCATGTGACTTGGGCTTAGCCAATCAGAATACACTAAATTCAGTGAGATTCATACGTTGTAGAGTTAGGATGGACACAGTCTGTCTGTAGAAGTTGCAAGGGGAAGTTTTGCTGGGTGAAGAGAGTTGTTCTCTTACGAACGTAGATATATCATTTATAAAGTAAACCTTGGTAAGGATATCCTACATAATCTCCTAACTCAACCTAATCTACCTAATTTCAACCTATTCTTTAAGTCATTTGGTATTGTATACTTGACTGCCAGAATTTTCAAAATCGATTTATGTTTACTTAAATTATTAATTAATTGTTTCTCTTGACAAGCGGTCTGCTTATCACTAGTGCACAGCCCGGCTAGCTCAGTCGGTAGAGCATGAGACTCTTAATCTCAGGGTCGTTCGAGCACCACGTTGGGCGCCAAATATCTTTATGCAACAGATCAAATTTTATTATACTCATAAGGATATAGTGAGTGTGTAAAAATCACAAACAAGAACACACAGGATGATAAGCTATGTTGTTTGTATCAGAGCACATGGATGACGAGCATTTTCTTGTTTAAATTTGTTTTATGTAATATTTCGTATTTTAGTCGTAAGTTTTATATTTAGAAACGGATAAGCATGTAGGGTATACCAAACTCTTCATAAAAAGGTGTTCTATATTGTCATGTATTTTTTGTGTGAATTTGTGCGCGTGTGCGGGTGTGATAATGTGCGATCGCTATAGCTTCAGTGGTAGTTAACCAACCACTCCAAGATATCGTGGAAGGTGTACATTAAACGCACCGCATTAGTTAAACCCATATTAATCCTGAGATTAAGAAAATATAAAATATAAATTAATAATAAACTGTACGAGTAAAAGTTATAATCATTGTGAGTGAACAATTTATGAAGAAACTAATTAATGTTAGCAGTCAAACATAACAACGAGACTCATTGAAATATCGCCGCTGGAGCCGCCTGCTGTAGAAGAGGACGACGGGACGAAGAGGACACCAGGAAGGAGTGACGCTGTAGAAGAGGACGACGAGACGAAGAGGACACCACGAAGGAGTGACGCTGTAGAAGAGGACGCCAGGACGGGAGTGACGAGACGAGAGGAGGACGTTGCAGCAACCAAGTAAAATCGATTTATATTATCGAACAATACAAACTTATTTCTATTATCAATACATGACGATTTATAATACAATACACATCTTTAAAAACTATATTTGTGTGTATAATAAATAATTTTTCATGTCCTCCGTAATAGACTTGTTTATGCATTTTACACACTCACTATATCCTTATTAGTATAATAAAATTTGATCTGTTGCATAAGGATATTTGGCGCCCAACGTGGAACCCAACGTTGTAATTCTTTAGATTATACAACAGTCCATATATTTTATCGGAAAAGTGGGTATAAATACATACATTGTCACTAACCCAAATACAAACAGGGTGATAGGGAAGTTCCATGCATCATCCTTAAGAAAATATTACGCTAAAGATAATTAAAATTAGAATGCCAGGATATAGGTGGAATGACTGGTAGGAAATTGTAGAAAAATATGTGTAAAGTAAGAATAATTGTAATCATGTTGGAAAATGTATGGATGAACTATACACATAAGATAACAAAATGACGTCAGACATGGACATCCTTATCAGTGTTCAGGAATGTTTGGTGATATCCAGCCATATGCGGCTGTTTGTTTACAATTGTGCTGTCAAAGTGACAGTTGGGGAAATGTTGCTTGATAGAAGCTATTTATTTATTTGAATTTTGAACTTATTATGTTATTAATTGGATGATTATGATTATTGGGAGGAAGTTATGTTAATTTAGATTAGGAAGAACAAAAAATTTGTAGTCCATATAAAAATTTTTTTTACACGTGGTGGGGTTAATCCTGCAACGGAACACAGGATGATAAGCTATGTTGTTTATATCAGAGCACATGGATGACGAGCATTTTCTTGTTTAAATTTGTTTTATGTAATATTTTGTCTTTTAGTCATAAGTTTTGTATTTAGAAATGGATAATCATGTAGGGTATATCAAACTCTTCATAAAAAGGTGTTCTATATTGTCATGTATTTTTGTGTGTGAATTTATGCCCATGTGCGGGTGTGATAATGTGCGATCGCTGTAGCTTCAGTGGTAGTTAACCGATTGACGTGAAACTTTGACAAGGCATTATTTAGGTAAATAGCTTCAATTTATGTGTACTCTATGGTCCACAACTATTTTAGAAATATGTTTTTTTAAGTGAAGAAAAACTCAATTGTAACTCTTATCAATGATAGGGTAATAAAATTTGTAGATAATTTTCATGCAGGACTTTGCTAAATTATACAAAGTTTTTCATGAAATTTGTATATCTGTTTGTTCCATCAATCATGTGACTTGGGCTTAACCTATCAGAATACACTGAATTCAGTGAGATTCATATGTTGTAGAGTCAGGATGGACACAGTCTGTCTGTAGAAGTTACAAGGGGAAGTTGTGCCCGGTGAAGAGAATTGTTCTCTTACGAACAGAGAAATATCATATAGAAAATAAGCCTTGGTAATTCTTAACGAGGTTTTGCGTTAAGAACCGAGTGGGTAAAATATTTAGATAAAATTTAAAATATAATACAGTGCTGTTTTCGTTAAAGTTAGGATATCCGCTTAGGGAATTTAAAATACTTCAAGATATCGTGGAAGGTGTACATTAAACGCACCGCATTAATTAATACCCATATTAATCCTGAGATTAAGAAAATGTAAAGTATAAATTAATAGTAAACTGTACGAGTGAAAGTTATAATATAATCATTGTGAGTGAACAATTTATGAAGAAACTAATTAATGGTAGCAGTCAAACATAACAACGAGAATCATTGAAATATCGCCGCTGGTGCCGCCTGCCGTAGAAGAGGACGACAAGACGAAGAGGACGCCCGGAAGGAGTGACGCTGTAGAAGAGGACGACGAGACGAAGAGGACACCAGGAAGGAGGGACGCTGTAGAAGAGGACGCCAGGACGGGAGTGACGAGACGAGAGGAGGACGTTGCAGCAACCAAGTAAAATCGATTTATATTATCGAACAATACAAACAATTATTTCTATTATCAATACATGACAATTTATAATACAATACACATCTTTAAAAACTATATTTGTGTGTATAATAAATAATTTTTCATCTCCTCCATAGTAGACTTGTTTATGAATTTTACACACTCACTGTATCCTTATTAGTATAATAAAATTTGATCTGTTGCAATATATAAAGTGTTAAGCGTTTGGTTTTTTTAATTTAAGACAGTTTAAAGAATGTTCTATTTTCTGTTATAATGCATAAACGGGAGGCCAACTCACAACTCTTTCAGTATTTAAGAACAAATTCACATTCTATGAACTAAAATCACAAATTTCCTATAATTTAGCGTTCAAGTAGATTGTGTTGTCAGTTAAACGTGTTGGCTTTGTAACAATCAAACTGATGTAGGATTTTAGATAAGGTGTAAGTCGCATTGTCTGGGCAATATAATAGTGTATATTTAAAACTGTAGTACTTAAAATAGTTTTAATAAGACTTTAATCTTATGAACATGTTGGATGTATTTATTGAACGTCACATTAGGTTGCAAGCACAATACGGAGTATCCAATATACAAAGCATGTAACAAATGAGCTCACAAAGTAGGTCGCGTGGCAGCCAGTGACTGGAATCAGTTACTAGAGCATTACTAAAGTAATGGAATCCATTACTCCGGATCTCAAAGAAACACGACAAATAAGGCGAGCTAGTCTTGTATCGAATGAAGTCGTGTATCTTGACGTTAGTACAGATTAGCTCCCTCAGCTAAGTATCGGGTAAAAACACGGCACACTTACGTAGATCCTTCTTGTATGCACGTCATAAGCAACGTCTGACACAAAACTCCCTACACAAACCAATTTATTTAATAACATTATATTATTACATTTACCATATATCTATACTGCTAACTTAATTATCGTACCTAAAATAAAGAAAAATAACAGGAATTATTGAAAATCACTAAATGTATGTGAAGAAATAGAATACAAAAATGGATGTTTCATTCATCGTATTTAAGAAGACACACACACATTGTATAGGTTTTGTTGAAATTTTTCGTTATCTTTACTCATCATTTTTCAAGTAGGTGTTGGCAAAAACAAACAGCGTGTTCTTATATTGATGTTTTCTTTGTTTTCGTAACATAAAAAACTATACAGTTCATGTCCAGTGATACAATTTTGAAGAACACAATACAGATAATATCAATGTAGAATAAAACTACGATAATATTATTGCTCAAATTAAATTATTTTACTTTAAGCTGTAGTTACTTACATTACCAATTATTTTTTACGCACATGTAGGTATACCTACAAAATAGATTAAAACACGGATGACATATTAATTAACTTAGACCTATGAATTGACAACACAGCAATAGCGTTATTTGTAATACATAATCTTATTTTTGTAATACTTTTTCATAAGAAAGTTCATATAGAACGTGTTTTTATACATATAAAATACTCTTGATATAGGACGTAATCGTGATATTTGCAAATTGTAGAATTTATTGTATTGGACGAGATAGTTAATACATATGAATACTCAATTTAATTAAAAATAAGTGAAGTTGGCAAACAAATAGTTAATACCGAGAATATGACTGCTGTAGATACAATAATTATTTGATATGCAGGGTGTGGAACAAATACAGTGAACTGAATTTCCAGTATTCTGTGTCTGATATACAGTATGTTGTTATACCGTATTTACACCACAATGTAGGCGTTAAAATTTATTGCTGCAACAAATGATATTTACATCACAATTAATCCTGATATACAACCAATCATATACCTACTTATATTAAACGGTCGTATGCATCGTACACCACCTGTTCAATGACGCAGTAGCTGATGAAAGAAGATGATGAACAAACAAGACAACTGAAGAATTATGTTTGTCACGGTAAATGTTAATTAATGAGTTCCAACGGCGGAGTCTACCACAACCTGCCGACGCTACGTATTGTCAAGTACATGTTCCACTAAATAGTCTACTATATTCCATTTTCAATATCAGTTTTTGTAATTATTATCTTTTGTTGGCACAACTCTTATGTAACTGTAATTATTGCTTCAACCCAAACTACAATGTTATTATTATGATTAACGTATACTTACGTTATATTATATTGCAATTAAGGAACAATTTCACTGATGTAATTTCTTGGGACCCTAATCTTAGGGTCGGCTATAAAGTAATTTACTGGGTAATGTATATCTAAAACAAAGGGACGCTTAACTATAAATATCAGTTAGCTAAGCATGAACTCATTGCCTTTTAAATTTAAATGTTATTATAATGTAACTTATCGTGTTATGATTACGTAGTAAAGCTTTAAAGGTTAGTGCCTTTTATTAGGACGTACAGCCTTATGTGCTTACTTACTACGTAAGTTACAACAAAAATTTGGAGAAAGTGTATTTGATCGGTTGTATATGACAAAATTCACAACGCAAGGTTGATTATATACATGTATATAATCTGTTATGTTGCTACGTCAGATAAGTGCCCAGGTTGACGTCTTACAGTTTTCTGTTCGTTCCTATTTTTACTTCCATGTTCCGTAAGGAAATGGAAGTATGGTGATGGAAAAAAAATCGTGTTCGAGATTATTGCAGATTCTGATTGTACTACCCTCAAAACATGAAAAAAGTCATTTTTCGAAAAGTGTCTGTGTCTGTCTATGTGGCTGTGTGTCTGTCTGTCTATAGATTTTTTACTTCCATATTCCTTAAGGAAATGGAAGTATGGTGATGGCAAAAAAAATCGTGTTCGAGATTATTGCAGATTCTGATTGTACTACACTCAAAACATGAAAAAAAGTCGTTTTTCGAAAAGTGTCTGTGTGTGTGTCTGTGTGTCTATCTGTATGTCTGTGATAACTGCCGCAAATTCAAACAGAATCAAATAATTTTTTGCGTACAGCCCTGATTTGTAGAGTACTCACGACCTATTGTTTTTGGTGAAGATCGGTTGAGGGAAAGGGGTAGTTTACCTGCAACGGTTTGTTTTATGAAGGGTAAATTTTTTTTGGCAAACGATAACAGCCGCAAATTCAAACAGAATCAAATAATTTTTTGCGTACAGCCCTGATTTGTAGAGTACTCACGACCTATTGTTTTTGGTGAAGATCGGTTAAGGGAAAGGGGTAGTTTACCAGCAACGTTTTATGTTTTAAAAGGGTATTTTCTATGGCAAACGATAACAGCCGCAAATTCAAACAGAATCAAAAGATTATTTGCATACAGCCCTAAATTGTAGAGTTCTCAAAACCTATTGTTTTTGGTGAAGATCGGTTAAGGGAAAGGGGTAGTTTACCTGCAACGTTTTTTTAACAAGGGTATTTTCTATGGCAAACGATAACAGCCGCAAATTCAAACAGAATCAAATAATTTTTTGCATACGTCCCTGAATTGTAGAGATCTCAAGGACTTTCGATTATGGTGAAGGTCGGTTAAGGGGAAGGGGTAGTTTACCTTCAACCTTTTACGTTTTAACAACAGTAAAGTACTTGAAAATTCATTTAAACTTTTTGAAACAACGGTAATTGTTAAACATAAAATAATTTTGTTGCCAGGCAATAAAATTATAATTTTTCATTTTAGTGTAAATCATGTATGCGTTAAATAGTATAATGGATTAATTTACACTCAAAATGTACAAACAGAAAATTTTGTTACAAACATCAATATCGTTCGTGGCAGGCAAGCATATCTCAGTTATGTAATGTTTACGTTTCCATTTTGTTATTATGACTACCGCAATAAAAAGGCAGGGAAGACACACACACACAAAATTCGCGTTATTTCTGGCCTCACACATGTTTATTTTCTTACATTTGCACGCTTTTTACTTCCATGTTCCTTAAGGAAATGGAAGTATGGTGATGGCAAAAAAAAATCGTGTTCGAGATTATTGCAGATTCTGATTGTACTACACTCAAAACACGAAAAAAGTCGTTTTTCGAAAAGTGTCTGTGTTTGTGTGTGTGTGTGTGTGTGTGTGTGTGTGTGTGTGTGTGTGTGTGTGTGTGTGTGTGTGTGTGTGTGACTGTAGATTTTTTCTATGGCAAACGATAACAGCCGCAAATTCAAACAGAATCAAATAATTTTTTGCATACAGTCCTGATTTGTAGAGTACTCACGACCTATTGATTTTGGTGAAGATCGGTTGAGGGAAAGGGGTAGTTTAACAGCAACGGTTTTTTTTTTATCAAGGGTAATTTTGTTTGTTTGGCAAACGATAACAGCCGCAAATTCAAACAGAATCAAATAATGTTTCGCATACAGCCCTGAATAGTAGAGTACTCGCGACCTATTGTTTTTGGTGAAGATCGGTTGAGGGAAAGGGGTAGTTTACTAGCAACGGTTTTTTTTATCAAGGGTAATTTTGTTTGTTTGGCAAACGATAACAGCAGCAAATTCAAACAGAATCAAATAATGTTTCGCATACAGCCCTGAATTGTACAGTTCTCAAGATCTGCTAATTTTGGTAAAGATCGGTTAAGGGAAAGGGGTAGTTTACCGGCAACGTTTTATGTTTTAACAAGGGTATTTTCTATGGCAAACGATAACAGCCGCAAATTCAAACATAATCAAATAATGTTTTGCATACTGCCCTGAATTGTAAAGTTCTCAAGACCTATCGTTTTTGGTGAAGATCGGTTATGGGAAAGAGGGTAGTTTACCTGCAACGTTTTATGTTTTAACAAGGGTAATTTTTTTATGACTAACGATAACTGCCGTAAATTCAAAGAGAATCAAATATTGTTTTGCATACAGCCCTGAATTGTAGAGTTCTCAAGACCTATTGTTTTTTGTGAAGATCGGTTAATGGAATAGGGTAGTTTACCAGAAACGTTTTATGTTTTATCAAGGGTGTTTTCTATGGCAAACGATAAGAGCCGCAAAATCAAACAGAATCAAATAATTGTTTGCATACCGGCCTGAATTGTAGGGTACTCAAGACCTGTCGTTTTTGGTGAAGATCGGTTAAGGGAAAGGAATAGTTTACCGGCAACAGTTTTTTATCAAGGGTAATTTTTACTTCCATGTTCCTTAAGGAAATGGAAGTATGGTGATGGCAAAAAAAATCGTGTTCGAGATTATTGCAGAATATGATTGTACTACACTCAAAACATGAAAAAAAGTCATTTTTCGAAAAGTGTCTGTGTGTGTCTGTGTGTCTGCTGTAGATTTTTTTATTGGCAAACGATAACAGCCGCAAATTCAAACATAATCAAATAATGTTTTGCATACTGCCCTGAATTGTAAAGTTCTCAAGACCTATCGTTTTTGGTGAAGATCGGTTAAGGAAAAGGGGTAGTTTACCTGCAACGTTTTATGTTTTAAAAGAGTTTTTTTTGGCAAACGATAAGAGCCGCAAATTCAAACAGAATCAAATACGTTTTTGCATACAGACCTGTTTTGTTGAGTACTAAAGACCTATAGTTTTTGGTGAAGATCGGTTAAGAGAAAGGGGTAGTTTACCTGCCACGTTTTTTGTTTTATCAAGGGTTTTTTTTGGCAAACGATAAGAGCCGCAAATTCAAACAGAATCAAATACGTTTTTGCATACAGGCCTGTTTTGTTGAGTTCTCAAGACCTGTAGGTTTTGGTGAAGATCGATTAAGGGAATAGGGTAGTTTACCTGCAACATTTTATGTTTTATCAAGGGTAATTTTTTTTATGACGAACGATAACTGCCGTACATTAAAACAGAATCAACTACTCTTTTGCATACCTTTTTGAATTATACAGAACTCAAGGTCTGTTGATTTTGTTGAAGATCGGTTAAGGGAAAGGGGTAGTTTACCAGCAACGTTTTATGTTTTAACAAGGGTATTTTTTCTATGACGAACGATAATTGCCGTAAATTCAAAGAGAATCAAATAATGTGTTGCATACAGGCCTGAATTGTAGAGTACTAAAGACCTATTGTTTTTGGTGAAGATCGTTTAAGGGAAAGGGGTAGTTTACCTCCCACGTTTTTTGTTTTATCAAGGGTATTTTGTATGGCAAACGACAACAGCCGCAAATTCAAACAGAATCATATAATATTTTGCATACTGCCCTGTATTGTAGAGTTCTCAAGACTTATCGTTTTTGGTGAAGATCGGTTAAGGGAAAGGGGTAGTTTACCTGCAACTGTTTTTTATCAAGGGTAATTTTGTCTATGGTAAACGATAACAGCCGAAAATTCAAACAGAATCAAATGATGTTTTGCATACAGCCCTGTATTGTAGAGTTCTCAATACCTCTTGGTGTTTGTGAAGATCGGTTAAGGGAGAGGGGTAGTTTACCTGCAACGTTTTAGGTTTTAAAAGGGTATTTACTATGGCAAACGATAAGATCCGCAAATTCAAACAGAATCAAATAAGATTTTGCACACAGCCCTGATTTGTTGAGTACTGAAGACCTGTTGTTTTTGGTGAAGATCGGTCAAGGGAAAGGGGTAGTTTACCGGCCACGTTTTTTGTTTTATCAAGGGTATTTTGTATGGCAAACGATAACAGCCGCAAATTCAAACAGAATCATATAATATTTTGCATACAGCCCTGAATTGTAGCGTTCTCAAGACCTTTCATTTTTGGTGAAGATCGGTTAAAGGAAAGGGTTAGTTTACCTGCAACGGTTTTTTATCAAGGGTAATTTTTTTCTATGGTAAACGATAACAGCCGCAAATTCAAACAGAATCAAATGATGTTTTGCATACAGCCCTGTATTGTAGAGTTCTGAATACCTACTGGTGTTGGTGAAGATCGGTTAAGGGAAAGGGGTAGTTTACCTGCCACGTTTTTTGTTTTATCAAGGGTATTTTATATGGCAAACGATAACAGCCGCAAATTCAAACAGAATCATATAATATTTTGCATACAGCCCTGAAATGTAGAGTTCTCAAGACCTGTTGGTTTTGGTGAAGATCGGTTAAGGGAATAGGGTAGTTTACCTGCAACATTTTATGTTTTATCAAGGGTAATTTTTTTTATGACGAATGATAACTGCCGTACATTAAAACAGAATCAACTACTCTTCTGCATACCTTTTTGAATTATACAGAACTCAAGGTCTGTTGATTTTGTTGAAGATGGGTTAAGCGAAGGGGTAGTTTATCAGCAACTTTTATGTTTTAAAAAGGGTAATTTTTTATGACGAACGATAACTGCCGAAAATTCAAAGAGAATCAAATAATATTTTGCACCCTTTCCTGAGTTGCAGAGAGCTCAAGGTCTACTGATTTTGGTGAAGATTAGTTAAGGGAAAGGGGTAGTTAGTAGAGGGATAATGGGGGTTCAAACCACAAAGGAGTGCCGCCTTTCTTAAAAAACAATAAAAAACGATAAAAAACATGATCTAAGAGATGACGCCGCCACCGCTGGACCCACAGCATCCCAATGGACCACAGCATCCGCGAATTTCGGCAAATAAATTTTTTTATTTTTTTTATTTGGTTTTTTATTTTTTTAATTAAATTGATTTGCATATCAATGGGGGTGGGATGAGGTTCAATGGACCACCAGCATCCGTGAATATACTTTTTTATTTTTTTTTAAGAAAGCTGATTTGCATATCAGTGGGTGGTGTTGGGTGGGTGGTTTTTTTATTTCATATCAGTGGGTGGGGGTGGTTCCAACTCGATGCATTATAGTGTATATTAAAATATATGATCAGGTGTACCAACCTTTGCATGAGTTCAAATTTGTCTTGTGTTATAATGTATTTAGCTCTCTCTCTCTCTCTCTCTCTCTCTCTGTGGTCAGTACCGCGCGCATGTATATGAAATTAGAAAGTTTATATTTATTCGACAAATATTAACGCCCTCTCTCTCTCTCTCTCTCTCTCTCTCTCTCTCACTCTCACTTGTTTCAACTGTGTCAACAAATAGTAACGTCCTCTCTCTCTCTCTCTCTCTCTCTCTCTCTCTCTCTCTCTCTCTCTCTCTCTCTCTCTCTCTCTCTCTCTCTCTCTCTCTCTCTCTCTGTCTCTCTCTCTCACGCGTTTCAACTGTGTCAACAAATAGTAACGCCCTCTCTCTCTCTCTCTCTCTCTCTCTCTCAGTCTTTCTCTCTCTTACCGTGTACATGGAGTAGTCGATGTGATGAATAAATAATTTTAGCTCTCTCTCTCTCGTTGTCAAAACGCCGTCTTCATTTTTCATGTATTAAATAATTAATAGTTTATAATGCAGTCAGTGTGATTGATCCTTGTTAGAAATATATATATTTGGCAAATATTAACTTTGTGTGTTGTTGTCAATGAACTACTTACCTGTGTGCTGTTACAGATGACAAATCCATACGTTAACGGCTTAGCAATCTTCAATACGCTCTTCTTCATATGGTACAATACTTCTGTTTTAAGGTTGCAGTTAACACACACATAGGTTCAGTAGTGTATAGTGAAATAAATTAAAATTATACACACACATGAAAACGGTGGTTGAAATTCATACAAATCTTCTGATGTAACAGTTCCCACAAGTAATACAGTTCACAAAAATAAATTAATTGTACACATGTTCAGAGGTGTAGAGTGAAATAAAATAAAGTCATAATTTGTTTAAATGATTAAATATATTTTAACATTCACAATATAAAATTCACAAGTCATAATTAAATAAATACATTATAAAATTGATATTTTTTTCGAAAGTTTATATATAATTGTGTCGTACTTGTAGGAGAAGCAACCTGCAACATAACAATACAACAACATTAAAATCATGTTAAATATCACACACACGCACAGATGCACACGCAACGCGCGCACACACAGACGCATACGCAACGTAATCACACACATACATACAACGTGCACACGTTTGGGTTGAATCATGTACATGTAGGTCCAATAAAACAGATAACAGATGTAAATATGCTATAGTCATTGTAAGACGTTACAATCCTTGAAGTGTTTAATAAGTAAATTGTATGTATGTATATATCACTGAATAATAATAATATAATCGTTCTAGTGTTATCGTATGCTGCAACAGGTAACGCAGTTTACAAATAATTACATATAGGTTCAGAGGCGTATAGTGAAATAAATTAAAAATAGAAATTAATTTCCTCATAAGTTAATGTCCTTTCATCCAAATTTGTAAATTAGAATCTGCACTACATTCAAACACATGCACACACAGTGATAAAAAATTGTTTATTAAAAGTAGTTTGTCACCTTAACGAGGTACTATTTCCACATGCACTGTCTGGTTCTTCATCCCTCGAAACACAAGATGTAGGTCGCTGGGACTTATATGACGGAGTTCTTCATCTGTAAAGACGTCAGCATACCTCTTAGGTAGATATACACGATAGCGACGCTCACAATCTTCCAACGTTAGAAGCACAGACTTCCCATATCTCGTGTCCACATGCAACATGTTAACGATCGGATACTGCTTGTCCACTGTTAATTCTGCACACCGTTTGTACTCAATAGCAGAAACTGCGTTGAATTTTGTGATAAACGACATTATTTATTAGAAGTGAAGACGTCTGTATCAAACGAGGTGGAACCAAACAATGACTACAAAGAAGACTAGTGAAAGTAATGGTGGCGGTGGTGTGGTCATCAGGAAAGTTCACTTTCATCGCCTGAAGCCGTGCATGTACATACACACAGGCAGAATTAGCGCTGTTACAAAATATATATATATATATATATATATATATATATTAGGAAAGTCAAGCCCACAGACTACTAGAAATAGTTATCGTCTGAAAAAAAGAAACCGCACATTACGAACTAATATGTATAAACACAAATATCGTTACAATAATAATAATAATAATAATAATACACAAACTTACGTTTACTGTCGTCCGAACTGAAGTATGGAGAGGCAATAACTATAGATATCACAGTAAGAATTGTTGTTGTTGTTGTTGTTTTTAACAGGTGATGTTTTTCATCCCCTGAAGCTTTGCGTGTACATACATGCAGAATTATGGCTGTTACATAATATATATATTAGGAAAGTCCACAGAAATAGTTATCGCCTGCAGCAAGAATTGTTGTTGTTGTTGTTGTTTTTAACAGGTGGTGTTTTTCATCCCCTGAAGCTTTGCATGTACATACATGCAGAATTATGGCTGTTACATAATATATATATTAGGAAAGTCCATAGAAATAGTTATCGCCTGCAGGCATATACAAGTTTACCTAACGAAATTAACAATGCTATGAGACACTCACATTAAAAATGTTCGTATAACAGAAAAATCATTAATTATCCACTCTCTAAGTGTGTACACCTTATGATTTGTACATAGTGTAGAAGAAGAAGAATTGCAATGTGTAAGACATACCGTACCGGGAAATAGATATGGTATGTCTTTTGGGCAACCAATGTCATCAAGATTTATTATATGATTATGAATTATTTTCGATTCTAAAAAACGTTTTTTCTCAAGACCCTTCACAAACACATATTTATATATGTTCGTATACGTTGTTAACACTGAAACAAGATTGTCGTACGGTGTCTCTCCTTCACCCCATCTCAGCCCATGATAGTTTGTCGTTAACCAACAGTTGGTTCTAGTGTATTTCGAATTCGTAACGACTGTAGCAGGCGGGGCGAAAATCTAATGTCTGCATGCAAAACGTGTTACGTCCATAACCGACAACTCCTTTACTATATAATTGCCGTCGTCATCATAAAAGCAGTGAAAGTCAATTATTACAGCAGCGTTTTCCATTATACTATAAAAAAAAAGAAACCACACATTACAAACTAATATTTATAAACACAAAGATCGTTACAATAATGATAATAATACACAAACTTACGTTTACTGCCGACCGAACTGAAGCGTGGAGAGAGAATAACTAACGATATCACAGTGAGAATTCTTTTGTTTTTAACAGATGGTGTTGTTTAAGACCTGAAGATGTCAGTGATGACGAAAAGCTTTGTCTAAATAATAACAATTATAGCAGTTTAGCAATTTTATAAAAGAAAAAAAAAAAATGAAACAACGCACGACCTAAAAAATATAGTTTACCTTGTGGTATAAAATTCATACTATTAAATTGTCTCTCTCTCTCTCTCTCACACACACACACATTTCTGATTACTATACAACTAATTGCATGTATGTTCAGAGGGTTATACCGAAATAAACCATTGTGTGTATTCGCTAAATCCTCCTTTCACTTTCTAATATGACACATGACACTCATTAGTTGCACCACCGGAAGTAATTACGGATTAGAAAGTATTCACTTCCAAAAACAAACACCGGGTTTCCCCTACCACCAGAGACCAATATATACTCAACAAATTTAGCGATAATTTCTCATTGACCTGCTTGCGTGCACTGATAAATCTATTACGACATTTTTAATAGTTGGAAGACTGTTTGTGCATCTCAGTATACGCAAGTTCCTGTGTGTAGTCAACATACGCTAGTTTTGGTGAGTAAGCATAATTTATTGTATGTACAGATTTTATTTAAACGTAAAAAGTATTTGCATTAAAACATTATTTAATACATGTATGTGTATGTTCAAATCACAATTTATGAAATATATTCTTACCGTATTTTTTATATTACACTTCTAATTGAAGATATATATTTGAATTTAATACATGTGTGTGTAAGCGTGTGCGTATGATCAAAATACAATTTTCTGAATATATTCTTAACGTACTTTTATTCTTAACGCACTTCTAATTGAAGATATATATTTGAATTTAATACATGTGTGTGTGTGATCAAATTACAATTTTCTGAAATATATTCTTACTGTACCTTTTATATTACACTTCTAATTGAAGATATATATTTTTAGGTATAACTGAATTTTATCGGTTTCACACTGACTGCTTGCGTGCGTTGATAAATCTATCTCAGCAGTTTTTTTTTAATAGTTGAAAGACTGCTTGAATTATTGTACGTCTCAGTATACACAAGTTCCTGTGTGTGTATTCAACATACGCTAGTTTGGTGAGCATAATTTATCAAGTGCATTATTTATTGATTTAATACATGTATGTGTATGTGTGTGTGTGTGTGTGTGTGATCAAATTATTATTATTATCTGAAACAGAACAGTATATATAGATTCGAGTGGTATGTAAGACGCTGTTATATGTTACTAGTAAAAATTATTTGCATTAAAACATTATTTACTGAATTTAATACATGTATGTGTATGTTCAAATCACAATTTCTGAAATATATTCTTACCGTATTTTTTTATATTACACTTCTAATTGAAGATATATATTTGAATTTAATACATGTGTGTGTATGTGTGTGTGTGTGTGTGTGTGTGTGTGTGTGTGGGTGATCAATTTTCTGAAATATATTCTTACTATACCTTTTATATTACACTTCTAATTGAAGATATATATTTTTAGGTATAACTGAATTTTATCGGTTTCACACTGACTGCTTGCGTGCGTTGATAAATCTATCTCAGCAGTTTTTTTAATAGTTGAAAGACTGCTTGAATTATTGTACGTCTCAGTATACACAAGTTCCTGTGTGTGTAGTCAACATACGCTAGTTTGGTGAGCATAATTTATCAAGTGCATTATTTATTGATTTAATACATGTATGTATGTGTATGTGTGTGTGTGTGTGTGTGTGATCAAATTATTATTATTATCTGAAACAGAACAGTACATATAGATTCGAGTGGTATGTAAGACGCTGTTATATGTTACTAAAATCATAGCAAATATTTTCATTCTAAGCATATTTACTGTTTAATAATAATTACAACCCAACGAATGATATATATAGTTTGATGCTTTATAAGTTTGTGTACATTGGTTGTATATTGTAAGCATGAAAGTATTATTTAAATCTGTTTGTGTGTGTGCGCGAAAATAAACTTAATTTTCTCGATCTAGCAAATAGTTGGTATAAGCGTACATGTATTATGTACAAATTGATATATAAAACGTTTAAGATACACTAACATAATACCAGCGTTATAACAGTACCTTTTGTTTTTCAGTATTCATTCATTCTCACTCTCTCTTGAAGATCATGGCTAACCATCAGCAGGAACGTGGGGAGGAGCAGACTGAACAAGGTAAAAAGTTCAATACCAATTGTCACAGTTAAGAAATTATTTTTGTAATTATGTAGTGTGCAAACTTGCTGATGCGAATTAACGTTTGAGTCATACTATGTCTATTGGTGTGTGTATGAAAAGTCTCACTCTTAACATCGTTTAGAAATTGACATGTAGATGAAAATTTTTCATGTTCCTTCATAGGTTTGTCACCTTCTTTCCAATCAACTAATTCAATTCCAAAACAAAAGCATTTAACTCTATCGTCTACGAATGACATACTATGCCCACAAACATCGAAATTTCTAGGGTAGAAGTAGAACCCTGCAAACGCTAACTCGTCGGGGCTGATAAACGTCACTTCCCAATACTTGAATGATTTTATTCTTTCACTTTCAATACTAAAATCAGGAGTAGCCGACATCTTCACGGTTTGTAATAAACTGACATATTACCCCGACGAGTTTTATGTATTTACTACAAACATGAATTTGTGTACACGTTATTTATCATTCCTACTTGGTTAATAATACTCATGTTTCTATTGTTTCAGTTGTGACTCGGTTTTATATCGAGAGGAACAGTAGTGTCCGAGGGTGCATCACAACTTTCGACTACATTCCAGTGAACGTCAACGCGTCGGATCATGACATAGTATTCGTGATGACTGAGGCACGTCCTTTATTGCTTGAGGATATTCAGGCAGAGCAGGCACGTTTACGCAATATCAAGTGGCATATTGCGTGCAGGATACGTTTTACCAAAACCGTGGTAGATGGTGACAGTGGTGAGGAGAAAGAGGTAACGAAAGACGCCGTCTTCCACGGACGTTGTCGCACGTTGCTTGCGGACGACAGCGACGAGTTGAATTGTCTACTCGATGAATCCTACGATAAAATCTTCAATAGCATATCTAATTTTACCCGTGACGGGAGCGGATGGTCGGTGGATGCTGTACTGAAGCTGGAACTGGTTGTTGGACGGTACCAGCCTCTAGCAGCGTCCTCCTACCTTCCAACCCCGCGAAAACTCTCACACACCAGGGCAGTAGTCAACATCAAGAACCCCCACGATGAAATGTGTTTTCTGTGGTCTGTTCTAGCCCACATACACCCTCAAGTAAGAGATAGAGACCGTGCTTCAAAATACATCCCATTCATAAACACATTAAATATGTCCGGTATCGAGTACCCTGTTTCGTTAAAGTCCATTTCCAAATTTGAAGCACAGAATCCTAACATTTCTATAAACGTTTTCGGCTATGATATAGAAGACAATATCAAAAACGAATCAAAAAATGAGGTTTACCCTCTGAGAATTACCCCGAATAAGGACAGGTCGCATCACGTTAATCTTTTGCTTCTGACCGATACAAATAGCCGAAAACATTACTGTCTTATCAGTAACATGAGTAGATTGTTATCATCCCTAACAAAACACCGCGCTCAATCATTTTACTGTGACTACTTCCTGCATCGTTTCACCACAGAACATGGTCTGTCCGATCATCTCCCCTACTGCACACCTTACGGCGAGCAGAAGACCAAAATGCCCACGGAGGAGGAGAAGTTTATGTCCTTTAAAAATTACGCGCACTGTCTTAAAGTACCCTTCACCGTCTACGCCGACTTCGAGTCCCTCATCACTCCGCTTCAATCGTGTTCACCTGGTAACAACGTCCCGACGACAGTGCACGAGTTAGGTGAATTCTACTCCGTCGATAGCAGCGGTGCCCGTCAGAAAATAACTTCTCCTCCTGTATCGTCCACATCATACGAAGCGATGCATATTCCGTCAGGTTTCTCCTATGCTATCGTCGATCACACGCACAGCCTTTGGAGAGAGGCTAAAGTTTATCGAGGTGAAAACGTTGTAGACACGTTCTTCTCGTGGTTGTTGAAAGACGCCGATGATATGATGAAGGTGGTACGACATAACGTACAATTAATTATGTCCGATGATGACAATGTTGCGTTCACTAACGCCGCCGTTCGTCATTTGTGTGAGCGCCCTTTGACAGACGATGACAAGGTACGCAATCATTGTCATCTTACGGGGAAATTCTTGGGAGCAGCCCATAATAGCTGTAATCTGAGCTACAAGATGCCTCGTCATATCCCCGTCTTCTTTCACAACCTTCGTGGCTACGACTGTCACCATTAAATGCAGGGTTTGGGGAAATATAAGGACGAACGCGTATCCTGCATCGCAACATCCAGTGAGCGTTACGTATCGTTCTCCCTGGGTCCCTTGCGTTTCGTAGACTCCTTTCAATTTCTTAATCGCTCTCTGGACACACTCGTTACCAATCTGTCCGCGTCCGGGAGCCAATTTCCTTTGCTTAGAGAGGAAATGCTTAGACGGGGTTTCGATGAACAGACCAATCTGCTCGTACGCAAGGGGGTATACCCATACGAGTACGTTGACAGTATTGATCGGTTCAACGAAACAAGTCTACCCGCACGTGAACACTTTGATAACCGGTTGATGGAATCATCTATTTCGGACGCAGATTTCGAGCACGCACAAAACGTGTGGAGTGCATTCAATCTGCGTACGTTTGGAGATTACCATGATTTGTATTTGTTGACAGACGTAATGCTGCTGGCCGATGTCTTTGAAAGTTTTCGAGACATGGCCTTACGCGATTACTGCTTGGACCCATGTCATTTTTACTCGCTTCCCGGACTCGCTTGGAACGCGATGCTAAAAATGACCGGGGTCGAATTAGAACTGTTGACAGAAATAAATCTACATCTGTTCCTCGAGTCTGGGATTCGCGGAGGCTGCGCGATGATATCCAACCGGCATGCAGTCGCTAACAATCCTTTGATTCCAGATCAGTACGATGTTTCGAAACCGACCTCCTTCATTCTGTATACGGACTGTAACAATTTATACGGTGCAGCCATGTCGCAACCACTCCCTTACGCAGACTTCCGATGGCTCGATCGTAACGAAATCGAGTCCTTGGACGTACGTAATGTGAGTGATGATGCTGACATCGGGTACATCCTCGAAGTCGACCTACACTATCCTAATACCTTACACGACCTGCATTCCGACTACCCGCTTGCACCTGTGCGCCAGCGCATAACACACGATATCCTTTCTCCCTTTTCCAAACGTTTACACGAGAGTATATACAGATCATCGTATAACGAATCAGGGTCATCCGTAGAGAAGTTGTTAACAACTTTGGAGGACAAACAAAATTACGTTCTCCATTATCGAAATTTGAAATTGTATTTAAGTCTTGGTTTAGAGCTGAAAGCGACTCATAGGGTGTTGTGTTTTAAGCAAAGCGCTTGGTTGAAACCGTTTATCGATTTCAACACCCGCAAGAGGCAAGCAGCCGTCAACAGCTTTGAAAAAGACCTTTTCAAACTGATGAACAACGCCGTATACGGTAAGTCGCTGGAGAACGTACGGAAACATATAGACTTTCAACTAGTCTCGGATGAACGACGGCTTCAAAAACTAGTTTCCACACCTAGGCTAAAACGTATGATTCGTTATACGAACGATCTGGTGGGGCTCTCACTTCGTAAAAAATCCATCGTTCTTTCTCGTCCCGTGTATGTCGGCTTCACGGTGCTTGACGTTAGCAAAACAATAATGTACGACTTTCATTATCGTTATGCTGTCGCCAAGTACGGCCGCAACGTTAAATTGTTAATGACTGATACAGACAGTCTGATGTATCATATTCAAACATCAGACTTGTATGCAGATATGAAGAAGGACTTGCACGTTTTTGACACCTCGGATTACCCTACGTCTCATCCTTGTTATAGCCTTAAGAACAAAATGGTTGTCGGGCTGTTCAAGGATGAAACGTGTGGTCGTCCTATTAGAGAATTCGTAGGTCTCAGAGCGAAATGTTATTCGTTCCTTGTGGCCCACGAAGATTCTAGCACTGCGGGTCAAAAACGTGTGTGTAAAGGTGTGCCTCGAGTTGCTATTAAGAGGAGTCTGCGACACGATATGTATCGCAAGTGTCTCACTGATCATTGTCGGTTTTCTGTCAGTGCGTTGTGTTTACGTAGCGATCATCATACGTTGTACACGATGCGTGTAAATAAGCAAGCGTTGTCACCGTATGATGATAAGCGCTATATATTAGACAATGGTCGTGATACGCTTGCGTACGGTCATTATCGGATACGTGTCGACGACGATGACGACTCTGCTCCTCCACCTGCTAAAATTCCCTGTCACACCATCTGTTAAAAACAAAAAAATTCTCACTGTGATATCTATAGTTATTGCCTCCTCACACTTCAGTTCGGACGGCAGTAAACGTAAGTTTATGTATTATTATTATTATTGTAACGATATTTGTGTTTATACATATTAGTTCGTAATGTGTGGTTTCTTTTTTTCAGGCGATAACTATTTCTAGTAGTCTGTGGGCTTTCCTACTATATATATATTTTGTAACAGCACTAATTCTGCATGTATCTCGTTAAGGTAACAAACCTACATTACTAATTTTTATCATTGTGTGTGCGTGTGTTTGAATGTAGTGTAGATTCTAATTTACAAAGTTTTGATGAATGGACATTAACTTATGAGAGAGAGAGAGAGAGAATGACACATAATTTAAGAAGTTACTCGCGTAAAGCGTTGATTCTGCCAACTATATCTGTGTGTGTGTGTGTGTGTGTGTGATATTTAACATGATTTTAATGTTGTTGTATTGTTATGTTGAAGGTTGCTTCTCCTACAAGTACGACACAATTATATATAAACTTTCGAAAAAAATATCAATTTTATAATGTATTTATTTAATTATGACTTGTGAATTTTATATTGTGAATGTTAAAATATATTTAATCATTTAAACAAATTATGACTTTATTTTATTTCACTCTACACCTCTGAACATGTGTACAATTAATTTATTTTTGTGAACTGTATTACTTGTGGGAACTGTTACATCAGAAGATTTGTATGAATTTCAACCACCGTTTTCATGTGTGTGTATAATTTTAATTTGTTTCGCTATACACTACTGAACCTATGTGTGTGTAAACTGCAACATTAAAACAGAAGTATTGTACCATATGAAGAAGAGCGTATTGAAGATTGCTAAGCCGTTAACGTATGGATTTGTCATCTGTAACAGCACACAGGTAAGTAGTTCATTGACAACAACACACAAAGTTAATATTTGCCAAATATATATATTTCTAACAAGGATCAATCACACTGACTGCATTATAAACTATTAATTATTTAATACATGAAAAATGAAGACGGCGTTTTGACAACGAGAGAGAGAGAGCTAAAATTATTTATTCATCACATCGACTACTCCATGTACACGGTAAGAGAGAGAAAGAGTGAGAGAGAGAGAGAGAGAGAGAGAGAGAGAGAGAGAGGGCGTTACTATTTGTTGACACAGTTGAAACGCGTGAGAGAGAGAGAGAGAGAGAGAGAGAGAGAGAGAGAGAGGACGTTACTATTTGTTGACACAGTTGAAACAAGTGAGAGTGAGAGAGAGAGAGAGAGAGAGAGAGAGAGAGAGAGAGAGAGAGAGAGAGAGAGAGAGAGAGAGGGGGGGCGTTAATATTTGTCGAATAAATATAAACTTTCTAATTTCATATACATGCGCGCGGTACTGACCACAGAGAGAGAGAGAGACATACACAACGTGTGAGAGAGAGAGAGAGAGAGCTAAAATACATTATAACACACGACAAATTTGAACTCATGCAAAGGTTGGTACACCTGATCATATATTTTCATATACACTATAATGCATCGAGTTGGAACCACCCCCACCCACTGATATGAAATAAAAAACCACCCACCCAACACCACCCACTGATATGAAAATCAGCTTACTTAAAAAAAAAATAAAAAAGTATATTCACGGATGCTGGTGGTCCATTGAACCTTATCCCACCCCCATTGATATGCAAATCAATTTAATTAAAAAAATAAAAAAACCAAATTAAAATAATAAAAAAATTTATTCGCTGAAATTCGCGAATGCTGTGGTCCATTGGGATGCTGCGGGTCCAGCGGTGGCGGCGTCATCTCTTAGATCATGTTTTTTATCGTTTTTTATTGTTTTTTAAGAAAGGCGGCATTCATTTGTGCGTTTGAACCCCCATTATCCCTCTACTGTAGTTTACCTGCAACATTTTATATTGTAACAAGAGAAATTTTTTCCGTGACGAACGATAACTGCCGCACATTCAAACAGAATCAAATATTTTTTTGCATGCATCCCTGAATTGTAGAGGACGGAAGGTCTATTGATTTTGGAGAAGATCGGTTAAGAGAAAGGGGTAGTTTACCTGGAACATTTTATGATTTAACAAGAGTAAAGTACTTAATTTTTATAAATAAAGTATCCTGGTAAGAAGCTCATAGTAATCCACTGTAGAAACGTAGATGAAATATCTATAAATGAAGAGGTTAGGTGAACGGGGTGGGGGTAATTTTCTATTATTAAAAATTATAGTTGAAGGTGGAGGGGAGAATTTTTTATATGTGTATTACGTTATCGGCAACAAAGAAGTAGTTTTTTTGTTAAAATTGCTTCCCGGGCTCTTTTGCCGTAGTCCAATGTTTTCTGCAAAACCAGACTTTTCGGCAGTGCCATCGACTGCCATCATCGGTGAAAATCGAGTGCGAAAACGTGAGGTGGTATACGCTAGTGACCACAGTACTGTGGTTAATGCTGAAGCAATAAGTAGAAAGACGTAGTTTCTATGGAAATATTTCATTTCGAATATGATTTTAAATATAAATCTTAGAACATGGAAGTCATGTATGGTTCTCCATACCGATATTTTACTTCCATGTTCCTTAAGGAAATGGAAGTATGGTGATGGCAAAAAAAAATCGTGTTTGAGATTATTGCAGAATCTGATTGTACTACACTCAAAACATGAAAAAAAGTCGTTTTTCGAAAACTGTCTGTGTGTCTGTGTGTCTGTCTGTCTGTGTCTGTAGATTTTTTTCTATGGCAAACGATAACAGCCGCAAATTCAAACAGAATCAAATAATTTTTTGCATTCAGACCTGATTTGTAGAGTACTCACGACCTTTTGTTTTCGGTGAAGATCGGTTGAGGGAAAGGGGTAGTTTACCGGCAACGGTTTTTTTTTATCAAGGGTAATTTTGTTTGTTTGGCAAACGATAACAGCCGCAAATTCAAACAGAATCAAATAATGTTTCGCATACAGCCCTGATTGTAAAGTTCTCAAGATCTGTTGATTTTGGTAAAGATCGGTTAAGGGAAAGGGGTAGTTTACCTGCAACGTTTTATGTTTTAACAAGGGTATTTTCTATGACAAACGATAACAGGCGCAAATTCAAACATAATCAAATAATGTTTTGCATAGTGCCCTGAATTGTAGAGTTCTCAAGACCTTTTGTTTTTAGTGAAGATTGGTTAAGGGAAAGGGGTAGTTTACCCGCAACGTTTTATGTTTTAACAAGGGTATTTTCTATGGCAAACGATAACAGCCGCAAATTCAAACATAATCAAATAATGTTTTGCGTACTGCCCTGAATTGTAAAGTTCTCAAGACCTATCGTTTTTGGTGAAGATCGGTTAAGGGAAAGGGGTAGTTTACCTGCAACGTTTTATGTTTTAAAAGGTTTTTTTTATGGCAAACGATTAGAGCCGCAAATTCAAACAGAATAAAATACGTTTTTGCATACAGGCATGTTTTGTTGAGTACTAAAGACCTATAGTTTTTGGTGAAGATCGGTTAAGGGAAAGGGGTAGTTTACCTGCCACGTTTTTTGTTTTATCAAGGGTATTTTATATGGCAAAGGATAACAGCCGCAAATTCAAACACAATCACATAATATTTTGCATACAGCCCTAAAATGTAGAGTTCTCAAGACATGTAGGTTTTGGTGAAGATCGATTAAGGGAATAGGGTAGTTTACCAGCAACATTTTATGTTTTATCAAGGGTAATTTTTTTTATGACTAACGATAACTGCCGTACATTAAAACAGAATCAACTACTCTTTTGCATACCTTTTTTGAATTATACAGAACTCAAGGTCTGTTGATTTTGTTGAAGATCGGTTAAGGGAAAGGGGTAGTTTACCTGCAACGTTTTATGTTTTAACAAGTGTATTTTTTTCTATGACGAACGATAACTGCCGTAAATTCAAAGAGAATCAAATAATGTTTTCCATACAGCCCTGAATTGTAGAGTTCTCAAGACCTATTGTTTTTGGTGAAGATCGGTTGAGGGAAAGGGGTAGTTTACCTGCAACGGTTTTTTTTTATCAAGGGAACTTTTTTTTTTGGCAAACGATAAGAGCCGCAAATTCAAACAGAATCAAATAATTGTTCGCATACAGGCCTGAATTCTAGAGTACTCAAGACCTGTCATTTTTGGTGAAGATCGGTTAAGGGAAAGGGATAGTTTACCCTCAACGGTGTTTTATCAAGGGTAATTTTTTCTATGGTAAACTATAACAGCCGCAAATTCAAACATAATCAATTGATGGTTTGCATACAGCCCTGTATTGTAGAGTTCTCAATACCTATTGGTGTTGGTGAAGATCGGTTAAGGGAAAGGGGTAGTTTACCAGCAACATTTTATGTTTTAACAACGGAAATTTTTTATATGACGAACGATAACTGCCGTAAATTCAAACAGAATCAACTAGGTTTTTGCATACCTTTTTGAACTAAAGAGAACTCAAGGTCTGTTGATTTTGTTGAACATCGGTTAAGGGAAGGGGTAGTTTATCAGTAACGTTTTATGTTTTAAAAAGGGTATTTTTTTTATGATGAACGATAACTGCCGAAAATTGAAAGAGAATAAATAATTTTTTGCACCCTTTCCTGGGTTGCAGAGAGCTCAAGGTCTATTGATTTTGGTGAAGATCGGTTAAGGGGAAGGGGTAGTTTACCTGCAACATTTTATGTTGTAACAAGAGAAATGTTTCCATGACGAACGATAACTGCCGCACATTCAAACAGAATCAAATATTTTTTTGTATGCATCCCTGAATTGTAGAGGACTGAAGGCCTATTGATTTTGGTGAAGATCGGTTAAGAGAAAGGGGTAGTTTACCTGTAACATTTTATGTTTTAACAAGAGTGAAGTACTTAATTTTGATAAATAAAGCATCCTGATAAGAAGCTCATAGTAATCCACTGTAGAAACGTCGATGAAATATCTATAAATTAAGAGGTTAGGTGAACGGGGTGTGGGTAATTTTCTATTAATGAAAATTATAGTTGAAGATGGAGGGTAGAATTTGTTATATGTGTACTACGTTATCGGCAACAATGATGTAGTTTTTTGTTAAAATTCCTTCCCGGGCTGTTTACCCGTAGTCCAATGTTTTCTGCAAAACCAGACTTTTCGGCAGTGCCATCGAATGCCATCATCAGTGAAAATCGACTGCGAAAACGTGAGGTGGTATACGTTAGTAACCACAGTACTGTGGTTAAGGCTGAAGCAATAAGTAGAAAGAAGTAGTTTCTATGGAAACATTTCATTGCGAATATGATTTTAAATATAAATCTTAGAACATGGAAGTCATGTATGGTTCTCCATACCGATATTTAAATGGTAAGTGCCGAAACCCATACCAACATAACGCGTGCAAGCCTAAAAAGTGTCCAGCGTGGATAGCGATTTGCTTCCTGTGGATCGCTGGGCAGTGTAACTGCACGTGTTTACAGAGGAACGATTCATAGACAGACTTTTCGTCTTTAGGGAATGAACCCTCTGCAAGATGCTGAGGGTCCATGAGTGACTTCGGAGCGCCCCTTCTTTTTCGCGTGTTTGTTCTGTGAAACATAAACTGTAGATTCGCAGCTTTACTCTAAGCAACGCTCAACAGGAAATGTTGAAATTTTTTGTCCACGGTGTACCCTCATACACACTAAACCTGCTCTGTTGTTTTAATTACGGACATCATAATATTAAAACTTTGGAAACTTGAGCACTACTTAATGGAGATCAATCATTAACTTATACAAGCCATTAATTTTATGCATATTTTATATATATATATATATGTGTACAACGTTATCGGCAACAAAGAAGTAGTTTTTGTTAAAATTCCTTCCCGGGATATTTGGCCGTAGTCCAATGTTTTCTACAAAACCAGACGTTTCGGCAATGCCATCGACTTCCATCATCAGTGAAAATCGAGTGCGATAACGTGAGGTGGTATACGTTAGTGACCACAGTACTGTGTGGTTAAGGCTGAAGCAGTATGTAGAAAGAAGTAGTTTCTATGGTAATATTTCATTTCGAAAATGATTTTAAATATAAATCTTAGAATATGGAAGTCATGTATGGTTCTCCATACCGATTTTTTTCTATGGCAAACGATAACAGCCGAAAATTCAAACAGAATCAAATAATTTTTTGCATACAGCCCTGATTGTAGATTACTCAAGACCTATTGTTTTTGGTGAAGATAGGTTAAGGGAAAGGGGTAGTTTACCTGCAACTTTTTTTTTTAATCAAGGGTAATTTTTTTTCTATGGCAAACGATAACAGCCGCAAATTCAAACAGAATCAAATAATGTTTTGCATACAGCTCTCAATTGTAGAGTTCTCAAGACCTATTGTTTTTGGTGAAGTTCGGTTGAGGGAAAGGGGTAGTTTACTAGCAACGTTTTTTGTGTTAACAAGGGAATTTTCTATGGCAAACGATAACAGCCGCAAATTCAAACAGAATCAAATAATGTTTTGCATACAGTCCTGAATTGTAGAGTTCTCAAGACCTATTGTTTTGTTGAAGATCGGCTTAGAGAAAGGGGTAGTTTACCTGCAACGTTTTATGTTTGAACATGGATACTTTTTTCTATGACGAATGATAACTGCCGTAAATTCAATCAGAATCAAATAATGTTTTTCATACCTTCCTGAGCTACAGAGAGCTCAATGTCTGTTGGTTTTGGTGAAGATCGGTTAAGGGAAAGGGGTAGTTTACCTGCAACATTTTATGTTTTAACAACTGTAATTTTTTCTATGACGAACGATAACTGCCGTAAATTCAAACATAATCAAATAATTGTTTATATGTCCCTGAGTTGTAGAGTACTCAAGGCCTATTGATTTTGGTGAAGATCGGTTACCTGAAACATTTTTTGTTGTAACAAGAGTAAAGTACTTAATTTTGATAATTAAAGTATCCTGATAAGAAGATCCTAATAATCCACTGTAGAAACGTAGATGAATTATCTATAAATGAAGAGGCTAGTTGAACGGGGTGGCGGTAATTTTCTATAAATGAAAATTATAGTTGAAGGGGTAAGGGATAATTATTATATATTGTACTACGTTATCGGCAACAAAGTAGTAGTTTGTTGTGAAAATTCCGTCCCGGGCTGTTTGTCCGTAGTCCATTGTTTTTTCCAAAACCAGACGTTTCGGCAGTGCCGTCGACTGCCATCATCAGTGAAAATCAAGTACGATAACGTGTGGTGGTATACATTAGTGACCACAGTACTGTGGTTAAGGCTGAAGCAATAAGTGGAAAGAAGTAGTTTCTATGTAAACATTTCATTTCGTAAATGATTTTAAATGTAAATCTTAGAACATGGAAGTCATGTATGCTTCTCCATACCGATATTTAGTTAGGAAATTACCAAATCCGACTACAGGAGCATAGGAAAATATGTTTTCCCGTCAGTGTAACACTATATATTAATTAATTTTAAAATAAATTTAAAGACTATACACCAAATAATTTTTAACATAATGGATTTAGTTATAGAGTGATACGTTTTTGTAAAGTAAATACGATACCAAATTATATGCCTAAACTACTAAGCTATGTACCAAAGTTAAAAATCTGAAAACTTTAATTTTTAAAATAGTACTGTGTCAAATTCATGTGTGCAGATTATACCTCTTTCCACTCCAACAGAAAGCATGTAACCAGAAAATTGTGAAGCCGGAACCAGTCCGTTCACATAAATATTTAAGAATGCAACACTCACTCTCCGACTTTTCCGTGAAAGCGACGAAGTAACAACAAGACAAAAACATTTTGTTGATTTTAACGGTAAATATTGACAAAGTCAAGAGATAGCGTGTAAATCGTAAATTTTCGATTTAATAATTAAATAACTCAAACGAAATGAGTTGCTCGCTTTCCATTTCAGCAGCTGTAGAGTATACATTTAACAGTATAAATTTAACAGCCTTGAGTATACATTTTAATTATTGTACTAGCTTTTACGATAAAATTTAAGTACCTGTTTTATAAAGTTTTAATTTCCAAATAATTAACATTTTTGTTTATGACATAGGGTCTGATCTGAAGCGTACTTTGTATGACAGCTAATACAAATTGTATTAATGTATTTACTAGTAATTTGGAAAAACACAATTAAAAAGTAATTTAACAGTAAAAGGCTCTATGCGATGTCTATTTGTATTTACATTTTTTCGTGTACCACAAAGTTAGTTGTTATACATTTTTACGTATACGTGGATAACTTAGCTTATACCAGTGTTTTGTGCAATTTTTAAATTATTCACATCGTTATGTATATGCACCATAAAGATGCCTCAAAAATATAATTAAATTACCTTATTCGGTCCTCAATGACGCGTTTCGGGATGAAATCCCATCTTCAGATACACAATATCAATCAAAACGTAAATGTATACCACATTTTGTGGTTATCTCATAATTTAAAATGTTTAAAATCTTTTAAATAAAATATACAAAACGTAACAACTGAATCGCTCGGAGCGCTCGCATGCATGCACGCTGTACTGCGATTTCCTTACGACTGAACGAAATTATGAATGATTACGTCATTGAACGAAAGAAGCTAGTGTCACTAAGGTGGACCGAATAAGGTAATTTAATTATATTAACCATAAAGTGACTCGGTACGTAAAACATGAATAGATTGAAATTAGAACCTTACCAGGTAAAAATTGCGTATACACTTCAAAATCAAAAGCTTAAACTATTTAAAACTAATTTAAATATTAAATTTAATAAAATTTGTCTATATAAAAATCTTATCCCAAATTAAGCTAAAATCAAAATTAACGAAACCTCTAGAATAGCCAGAAAAGCCGAGCAATTTGCAAGTAAATACAGGATAAAAGAAGAAATTAAATTCTTATATAGGAAGAAAATCTCATTAAACTCAGCTGTATTTAAAACACATTTAGAACTATATAATAATGTTCATCCCGCTCTATGCGATTCAATCATACAACATATTAATCAATACATTAAGAATAAGATTAGATTCCAGAAGAATAAACAAACTAATAAAATTGGCCGTTTGATAAGCAATCAAAACAATAATAAATTCAATAATGAACATGCTTTCTACCCTACACTGATAAACATGACTAACATGGTTCTCACGAACACAGAGGAAAGTCTTATCAATAAAGGACTGAATTACAATTTTCCACCGAATCTTAAAAATAAAAATAACATAATTAAAGAAATAGTTGAAACCGAATCTGTAATTAAGTGTGTTCCAGACTTAAATGAACGAAATGAACTACGAATATTAATAAATAATAGATTCAATAAAGCAGTTAATAATAATTATCATAAACAAAAGAAATTAAATTATACAAAAACAAAACATGAACAACTAACAGCTATACAGCTAAGTAAAAAACTCTTACAAAATAACATTTACTTAACGAAGCTTGATAAAGGCAATACTATAGCATTGTTAGACTTGGACGAATATAAACAAAAGGTATACAAATTCATTAATAATAACAACATAACAAAGCTAAATAATGATCCCACCAAAAAATACACATTAGAATTGAATAAAACAATAAATAAATGTACAGATCTATTTGAGAAACATATATGCTACTCACTAAAACCAATAAAAGCTAGTGCACCATGCTTAAAAGGTCTACCCAAAGTACACAAAAAAGACACACCGATTAGACCTTTAGTAAATTTTACAACCACTCCAAGCTATAAAGTAGCAAAAACCTTGGTAAAAATAATCAAACAACATATAAGCTTAGATAATAACCAGAGTATAAAAAGTTATAAAGATTTTATTGAAAAATTACGTCATATTAATATTAAGCCTAGTTACAAGCTAGTGTCTTTTGACATAGTGGATCTGTATACCAATGTCCCAATTGATGAAACTTTAAAATTACTCAAACAAAATTTAATAAATAATAATTCCTTGGAAATAAGAAAAATTAATCAGCTAATGTTAATATTAGAAATAGTACTTAATCAAAACTATTTTTCGTTTGATGGTTCATACTACAAACAAAATGAGGGCCTAGCAATGGGTTCTCCACTCTCGGGTATCCTCGCTGATATTTATTTGAATCATTTAGAAAATACTAAAATTTTAAAAAACAATTATTTTGACAATAAAATAGTATATTATTCAAGATATGTGGACGACACCTTTGTTATTTTCAATGGTAACAATAGACAGCTCGAGTCATTTAATAACTATTTAAATAAAATACATCAGAAAATAAAATTCACTATGGAAATTGAAGATAACAAAAATATTAATTTCCTGGATCTAACCATAACAAATAACGGTAATGACCTGAAATACAAAATATACAGAAAGCACACATGCACAGATACGGTTATACATGCTAAGTCATTTCATCCTCCAGCCCAAAAAATGGCTGCATTTAACAGCTTTATTGACAGATTACTTTGTGTTCCCCTTAATAACGAAGACTATGATCAAGAAGTAAATATTATAAAACAAATAGCTCTAAATAATGGTTACAGGCCAGTAATAATTGATAGAATGATAATGAAACATAAAAAACGTTTAGAAAATAAAAATACCAACATTATTAACCAACATAATAAAAAACATAAAAATTCATTTCAGCTAATTATACTGGTTTGATGCCAGATATTTTAAAATCTGTTTTTAAAAGTAAAGGATATACTATTTCATTCAAAACCTGTAATAATTTAAAAATTTTTTTCAAAACTAAAATAAATCAGGAGTCTATAAAATAAAATGCGATAATTGTGCAGCATTCTACATCGGCCAATCCGGCAGAGATTTTTATACAAGATTTTTAGAGCATATTCCTAAAACAAATAATAATAATTCCAGTTTTGCACAACATTTAATAACAAAAGGTCATAATTATACTAGTTTCGAAAACAATTTCTTAGCGTTACATACTTGCAAGAAGGGTAAATTAATGGATAGCCTAGAGGAGTTCGAAATATATAAAGCTACAAAAAACGCAACAACCAAAAATAACATATTAAATGATCAAATGAACTTCGGATCTAATAACCTGTTTGACACTGCTATACGGTTGAATGATAATTATAGCCAGTCGTAAGGAAATCGCGGTACAGCGTGTATGCATGCGAGCGCTCCGAGCGATTCAGTTGTTACGTTTTGTATATTTTATTTAAAAGATTGTAAACATTTTAAATTATGACATAACCACAAAATGTGGTATACATTTACGTTTTGATTGATATTGTGTATCTGAAGATGGGATTTCATCCCGAAACGCGTCATTGAACGAAAGAAGCTAGTGCCACTAAGGTGGACCGAATAAGGTAATTTAATTATATTAACCATAAAGTGACTCGGTACGTAAAACATGAATAGATTGATGCCTCAAAAAGTTAATTCCTACAATTACAGGTGGCGATCGAGGTTTGTTTAAAGAAACAACAATTTTTATTCCAGATTGCCATTAATGGACTTTATTTACTTTTTGAATATAAAACACTTATTCGTTAGAAGAAGGTTAACAACTAAATTTCTACCTCTATGCACTAATTCTAAATAAGTAATAACTTAGTAAAAACAAATGTCAATGGTAACTTAAACCATTTTTACTGCACAGGCGACATTACTTATTCAATAGTAATGTCGATTATAAAGAAGTTAATGCCTCCAACCCTATACCAGAGTTTACAACAGGGACGCAAAATGTTGTGTTTAGTCCTTGCTGCCATACATGAGAAGGGCTGTTTATTTCCCTAATTCTCGTGAGACCAAAATGTCAGTCTTCCAAAATAAATCTTTGGTCGAGGGATACCCTATAAAACCTCATAAAGAAAAAAAGCCCTGTTTGGAGGGTGAACAGAACGAGGCATTACTCCATGGTATAGGCTACGCAGAAAGATTTCTGACATAGTCTGCCAGTGCGGCAATAACAATCTTGTTATTAAGAGGTAAGAAGGCGATTTCGCGAAAGTGAGTCCTTTCGTAACTGAAGAGGCTATTAAAGTTTCCATTGAATCAGCCGTACCGGACATCAGAAATCCCGCACGTGGATTATTCACGTAGGAGATCCTGAACTATGAACAGTATTCAAAGCTTCTCAAGCTGCAGAAGATGGGGAATATAGATGTAGATGTACCTAATACCACTCTGAATACCACAAAGGGAGTGGTAAGTGTGCAGAGACCAAACGTAACTGCACAGAGGAAGAAATTGTGAGGAAGCTTACTCCACAAGGTGTTATTGCATGTTGGAAGACGATGGTACAGTGGGATGGACAGACGCTCTCAACTGCATCCGATGTATTAGCAAAAACCTACTAGTACAAACTGCATTACTACAGGCAATATTTCCTTTACAATATGTAATACTTTAGATTTGACAGCCTGTGCGTAACTTAATTTTCCCTGGTTGACTGGGCTCAAACGTTTCTTCGCATGGAAGTAGCCAATTTTTTTGAGATACATAACTATAACTAGAAATGTACATCTACCAATAATGGGCCTTATCCCACAATAAGTTTATTGCAGCATTTATGTTGCATTATTTTAGATTCTGAGACAAATTTACGGTATTTAGATTCGGTTATTACGATATTTTATACAAAGTATGTTAGTAAATAATATAACTGTTGTACAATCTTACTTCTGAAAAAGAACAATTCAGTAACTATCACGGAGAGCGGAAAAAATGCGAAAAATCGCACGCCCGAGAGCATGCACGGGCAAATAGTACGATGAGTACAGGCACCAACAAAATTATAAGTCCTAATGAATAACAAACATTTGATAAACGATACTTAATTACTTCATTGTGACAATTATTTTGATTTTTTAGGTCATCTTCAGAGTGTATAAAAGTTTTTTCTGAGGTGCCTTAATATTACAAAATAAAATTACTGTGTAATATTTACAAAATGTTTATTATTTTTATTGTTTTACAAAGAGCCTAATGAGATAACTGTATTTGACTGTGATATTGTTTGCATTTGCACATAAGATATCTGATGATAACGTTTGATAAATTTATCACATTTTTGTTTTATTATACTGGTTTTTTATAATTAGTAATTTTAACTGTTCCGTTAACCATTATTTTTCAGTATCTCATATAATTATTACTGTTTTGGATTTTTAAGCATACGAGTCTCTTAAATAAAGACACGCATACAGACGCATACATTCAAACCAGACATAGCTAAACAGCATTTCGGTTTAACTCGTTACGTGATTATATCATGCTCAGAAACGTTTGCTAAAAAAAGTACAATAATGCTTATTATCTGCTAGCTCCTATAGTGAGTGTACTTTACACAAAAGCTGAAGCGTTAACAGACACCATGTTTGTGCCCATGCCTAATGGTGTGTTGAGTCTCAAGATATCTGTCCGTGACGCATGTAAAATTGATAAACCGAGCGTCACACTGCATCTCATTAAATACACTGTTTTGTCTGCATTGTGTTCCTGAACAAATGAGCGGACACAATGAAAACACATAAACAAAACACATTTACTGATGAATGAAAATTTAAGAGTTGTCATTTTTTTAACACGCATATCAGTAGTACGGTTGAAGACGAGTAAACACAAGGGTTATTTATATACCGCTAAATTATTTTATTTAAATTCAGCACGTAATTCACACGAATTACCATTTAGCTTGTGAGTGGCCACTGTGTTAAGTCGCACATGCTAAGACATGTCGATAATTTTTAACTTAAAAACGTCACCTAGTCACTGTTGAGGAACTTATTTCTTTGTTACACTTCAGTTTAATTTTAAAAAAGTTTAATTTTAATAATAATTTTATGACAAATCAGTATGTTGCTTCTATATTAAATATGTTGTTTCTGATTGGAGCTTTTGTGATAATACTTCCTGAGCATTTTTTCGTAACTTTTTGATCTGATATTACAGGTTCTATAGTTTAGAATGTACTTGTACTTTATGTACATTGGGTTTCTCGTTATTTGACGTTTAAAGTAAACACGTTTCGTGTTCTTACAAACTGATAACAATATCCGTACGTTCATGAGATGTATGTGTGACAATATTTGCAATAGATGGTTTTGGTATTTGTTACATTTTTGCTGGTCTCTTTTCAGGGACACACAGCTGACGTCTGTGTCTGTATCCTCCAGTAGTATAAAACAATAATTTAACATTTTTTTGTTTTATGAAATATCTGAACTCAGTTTTGACAAGTGCCGTACAGAAACAAAACAGCGTTACAGAAGGCAAGCCAACCGTGAAACTAACAGACGAAACAATGTCGGCGTAAACACAAGCGGTAAAAACATGCTGAAACAATACTTCGTCAGTCTATTTGACATTTCAGTTATTCATAAGGGTTGTATGGATTACTGCATAAATACTTACAACTAGTTAATTTACACTGTGATTAAATTAAAAATATTTTGCTTGGTTTCGACAGCAGAAACTCTCTTAAATATGCGTTTGCTTACGTAATCAATTAATGATCTTAGATTCCTTCTTACATTCTGTACTCAGTGTTTCAACTGCTCACAGGATAGGGAGATGTTGTCAAGAAGATAAGAATATAGAACTATTTGAGTGTCATATTATTACAATATTGTTTAATTTTAAACATAGTACACGAGTCAAAGTCGAAAGACTAAGTACAAGCAGTGTTTGGCGTTGAGGAGTTTTGAATCAAAATTACAGTTTGGTAATTCTCAAAAGAAATTTTACCTTCTCCACTCTGTCCTAAGGTAGTGGTCGGCAGTGAAAACAGCTATCACAACTTCCTTAGCTGAAGAGGCGAACTGAAGCCGAAACAGAGACAAGCAAAAATAACTAGAGCGTAATGCTCAAAGAATAAGTTTGTGTTTGCCAAGCAATCTTTGTCAAAAGGTGACCCTTTTTGCAAATGTTTGGAGTCCGAAAGACTAATTTGTCAAACGGTAGTCCTTCAAAGCATTTTGGGATCCAAAAGACTTGGTTGCAGGACGCACAAAATGGGATAAGATATTGACCCATTTCGCCTCTTCAGCTAAAAAAGTTGTGATAGCAGTTTTCACTGCCGACCACTACCTTAGGACAGAGTGGAGAAGGTAAAATTTCTTTTTAGAATTACCAAACTGTAAGTTTAATTTTAAATGTAAGGTTAAATATTCACAAGTAGTTTACATACATATAATATGATTACCTTCTAAATGCTGGTTTTTCAATTTCCCAGATCTTTCTAATACATCCTTCTACTTAATTTCATTTGCATGTTATGTCTTTTAAAAAACGTAATTTTTTTATAATTAGTTGTCGTTTATGTAGTTAATCTACAGTTACTTCCATATGTGGCATTGCGTGTATATCTTTGCTACAATGAAATGTACAAAGTAATATGATTAAAATTAATTTCATTGATGACTGGCTATGAACAAAATCAACGTAAACGTTTTGTCTTCTTTATGGTCACATGGCCAACATTTGGTTTGGTTCCAAATGGTTAGTCAAAGTGTAGCCAAATAGTTCTCGGTTCTCGGCAGCGGAAATATCTTGCGTCTGATTATCAGTATTTTTCTCTTGCAACTGATTTTTACATAACACTCTTAACAAACCTCTTAGGGAATCACAAATGATTGTACAGGCGTAATAGGCCTACATTTTGTTACAAATAAAGTGTTTTACAAAATATCACATACAGTATCAGGTGCAAGTAATGAAAATTGAATGTGTTATATAAATGCAGTAGAGAACAGTAATATCGTAAGTGTTGACTAAGAGCTTTTAAACATTTTGAAAAGCTACTGCACTGCCTTGAGTTCTTTCACAAGTTATTTATATAGTGGGCTAGTTATTATTCGGAACTCGTACACGATCCTTTCATTCTCTGTACATCATTTCAGAACTTAACAGTTCATGAATCAATTAGCTAACACCAGTAGTTTTCCAATTGAATACTGTAATTAAACCTAATAAAATACTTAGGCCTACTTAAATTTCAGATTTGCACGATTAATAACAAAGACGTAATGAATGTTAATAATATATAGATAAATCTACTTGTAGTGCATATTTCAGTCGAAGGATGCTCGTATGAAACAATATCCGTGTACTGCATGATTGGTCAGTGTAAGCTTACCGCCGGCGATCGGGTGCTCTGCATAATTACAGAGCAATATCCAATGACCTATTAAACAGTTAACGGGTACCACTGTCAGGTCAGAGCTGTTGGGTTGCGCGTCGTGAGACGACCCAATGGTATCCTAGTACCGAGCCTCCTATTAGGGGCTCCTGCCACTGGAGGTGGTCCTGTCCAGACGGAATATTGATTAATTAAGTTTTATTGGTCGTTACAACGACATGCTCGTACTAGGTCGACTAGTACAGTATTTGTCGAGGCCGTTTCCAAGATTCACCTGGACGTATTCGGTACTTGCCAAGGCCAGTTATGAATGGGTTTGTCTGGGTCCTCGCAGCTCGGACGTAAAATTTACGTGCAAGTCGCCTTGCGGTGTCATCCAAGAAGCGGACACCGAGTCCTCTTCTCAGGAGACGAGAAGAAAACCGATAGGGGACTTTGGCCGCTAGCCGAAGCCCTCTATCGAGAACGCTTTGCAACCTTCTTTTATGAACGGTTGCGAGGTAACCCCAGACGGGAAGAGCGTAGGTAATGATCGGCAACAGATACGCGTTGACAATCAACTTACCCAGCTTGCGGGTCATAGCCTTGTTGGCAAGTATCGGAAACAGTTGCGCGAGACGAGCGGACGCTTTCTTTCGCATCGTCTCAGCGTGGGTACGCCAGGTGAGCCGACGATCAAGGTGGACACCGAGGTACTTAACTTCCCTCGACCAGGGCAGGTACGTTCTACCGAGTCTCACTCGGCCTCGTGGTTCTTTCCGGCGCTTTGTGAATAGCACCGCGGAGCTCTTGGTTTCGTTGACGGCAACTTTCCAGCTTTCCGTCCACGTCGAATACGCATCGAGTGCGCGCTGAAGTCGTGGGATAGCAAAGTCTGCGTTCCGATCGGCGGTATAGACCGCCGTGTCGTCGGCAAACAAAGCCATCTGGACTCCAGGCTCTCTGGGTGCGTCGTTGACATACACGGAGAACAGGAGAGGCCCTAGCACGCTACCTTGAGGTACCCCGGCTGTGATACGTCTCTCGGAAGAGACGTGGTCGTCTATTCGCACGCAGAAAGTCCTCTCCGTCAGAAAGCTAGCAATCAAGCGAAGGTAGCAATCTGGGAGCTGGATTTCCCGGAGCTTGAACAAGAGCCCGTCGTGCCAGACACTATCAAAGGCTTTTCCACATCTAGGAAACAGGCGACAGTCTGCTCTTTCCGACACCCGGCGTCCGTGATGTATTCCACCAGTCTCATCAGTTGATGAGTGGTGGAATGCCCCACACGGAAGCCGAACTGTTCGGGGACCAGTACATCGAAATTTCTTAGATGATCTAGTACTCTCCGTTGTACGAGACGTTCGAGGACCTTTGACGTGGCTGACAGTAGACTAATGGGCCGGAGGTTGCCGGGACGGGAAGCGTCCTTTCCCTGCTTCGGGATCACTATAACCGTCGCCTTACGCCATTTCTGGGGAAAATAGGCCAGTCTAAGACACGCGTTGAACAGCGCGACCAAGAAAAGTACTCCTCGCTCCGGGAGTCGAGTAAGAGCGGCGTTCGAGACGCCGTCCGGGCCAGGAGCTTTTCTTGGCACGAGTTCAACGAGCCGATCTGTGACCTCTTCCCTAGTAATGGGTTCGGGCTCCGTAGTGATCGGAAGAGACAGAAAGTCTTCCACTTCGTTCTCGACTTCTTCGTCGAAGTCCCAGTCCATGGGCGGGTTAGGTGCGAACTGTCGCTCAAAACACGCGCCCAAGTACTCGGCCTTCGCCTCCGGGCGAGCCAGGATTTGACCGAAAGGTCCAGCCTTTCGAGGCCGGCGCCTCTTCCCTACCAACGCCGAAGGTATCCGGTAAGGGCTACTTTCGTCCGATCCGTCCCCTGCCTGGGCCACGGCGAGTTCCCAACAGCGTCTCCGGTAGGCCTGCATTTCACGACGTAAAATGCCGGTCGCCCGGTTGTACGCTGCCTTGTCGGCCGGATCACGGGTCCGCTGCCAGCGTCTCCGGAGGCGATTTCTCTCGCAAGCGAGAGCACTCGTCTCCTCTGGGATCCGCTGCCAGTGGGGCGTGACGCCAGGCTTCATTCTGGAAGACGCGTCGATCGCAGATACGACAGCCTCGTCAAACGCGGCAACTGCCTCGTCGACTTGGCGGAAGGTTTCGAGTGTTCCCGCGTCTGGCAATCGGCGACTTAACGCCGGGCCATAGCGATCCCATTCTACCACCTTCCTGACATCTCTGCGTACGACGTGCTGGGTAGCGACGTGTATCAGGATGGGGAGATGATCGGACGATAGTTCCGTTAGCGCGGACACATGGACCGGACAGTCAATTCCTTGAATCACCGCTATGTCCAAGACATCGGGAGCCGCGTTGCGTTGTGAGGGGTAGAACGTAGGTTGGGTAGGCCCAATCACTTGTATCCTGCGAGAATCGGCAAACCTGCGTAAACGTTTCCCGTTTGGGGCAGTCAAGCGACTGTTCCAATCGCGATGTTTACAGTTCAGGTCGCCGGCCATGATGACCCTCCTGTGTGCATCGAACGCGACAGCTAGATCGGGGTGAAGGAGCTCTTTTTGCAGCGGTTTATACGCCGCGACCATCTGTACGCCGCCTAGAGTGTTTAACAACTCCACAGCGGTGCCTTCGAGGTGAGACATTGCAGGCAAGACGACTCGGTGATGCTCGAGATTGAGCCTCACCGCGACGGCAGTACCGCCACCAGCAGTGCCCGGTCTGTCGTTTCGATAGCACACATAGTTGGCCAGTCGTAACCGACTCGCAGGAGTCAAGTGGGTCTCATTGAGAAGCACTACATCGGGTTTGAGTCGGGCCAGTAATTCTTGGAGTTCCTGGATCTTGTTGGACAACCCGTTGGCGTTCCAGGAAAGAATCGAGAGGTCTCGTTTGAGGACCCGACTCATAGAAGACCTACACAAGTGGCGGCTTCCACCAAGAGCATGAATCTCTCAGTAATATCAGCAGTCTCCAAGCGGGAGCGGATGGACCTGAAGGTCTGGGCGACTTTGTTGAGATCGAACTCAGCAAGGAAGTCTTTGACGACCTGGTAGTCGTCAGGAACGGTTCTTGAGGCAGATTGCCCGGAGACTGCGTGCGCATAAGAGCGCCGAGGCTTATCAATCGGGGGATTGGTGGAAGCCAGGGGTTTCTTGGGGCCAGGTGTAGCGCCTCTAGCGGAGGTGCTAGGAAGAGGGACAGATGCGATTGCGTCGGACTTCGCGCGCTGTGCAGGCTGTCTGGACTGTGCGGCCGGGTTGGCAGGAGCCCGGGATCTAGCGCCACGGGGCTTTCTATGCCGCTTCTTTTTGCCTGCGTTGGGAAACCGCGGGGGCGGGAGGTCAGGCGAGGCTGCTTCTAAAGCAGGGGCAGGATTGTCCGTTGCTGGGGGGGGATTGAGAAGGCTCAGGCTCCACAACCGAGATGTTTTCTGTTGGCTGAGTGGTCTCACTGTTAGATGCCACGAGGTTACGGCGCTTTTTCGCCATAGGCGGGACAGGGGCCTGAGAAGGAGCCTGAGTTGGGGTTGCCTGTGCTGCAGGTGTTTGCTTCGGGCCTTTTGAACGTTTTTGTTGCCTGTTTGTGACTGAGGCGGAAGACACGGCAGCCGTAGCAGGAGGCGCAGGGCCTGGCTGCTCGGTTGCAGGTCTGGAACCAGCTACCGGATGCCTCGGTGGTGGCAGGCGCCCTTTCGGCTTTCGCCGCTCGAGCTCCTGCTGAAACACCGGACATGCCCGGTAGTTGGCGGGGTGACTCCCGCCGCAGTTGATGCATCTTTTGAATGCAGGTGCATCACAAAGTTTACTGGCGTGAGGGAGAGAACACCTCACGCACGCCGGAGCGTTTGAACAAGAATCTGAGTGGTGCCCGAAGCGTT
The DNA here is from genome assembly GCA_034769895.1 of Magicicada septendecula. Classification (NCBI taxonomy): domain Eukaryota; kingdom Metazoa; phylum Arthropoda; class Insecta; order Hemiptera; family Cicadidae; genus Magicicada; species Magicicada septendecula. The sequence goes on from CM068367.1 coordinate 266,974,436, forward strand.
GGCACCTGTGACACTGAGGCAGAGCCCCGGGAGCGCGGCTTCTTTCCACTTTTACGCGGAAACCAAAAAGCCGCGTAAGTGAGAGTAGGCTAGTGCCTGCCTCGCTATTCTCCGCCAGGATGCGGACCAGAGGAATTGGACGCCTTGGTCCGGCAGGAGTAAACACCCGATGGACCGCGCGAACAGGATAGCCCAGCTCGCGCAGCTCATCGAGTATTTCCTCTAGAGGGGATTCCACGTCCAAGCCTCTGAGGATAAGCGACAGAGGCTTCACGTGTTTGGGCGAGAAGGTATGGTACTGGAATTGCTGGGATTCCACGTACGCCACGACACTGCGGTACACGTCCATTCCGCGGACAACGATCTTGACTGTGTCGCCCCCAAGGAGCTTCAGGTCAACGTTGGCCGGGGAAAGTCCGGGAGCCACTATCAATCGCCGGTAAAAACCGGTGACGTTGTTCACGCCGTGAACGTATACGGGCGGGATGCGACCAGAGGCCGGCGATGCTTGGGCACCGCCGGACAAAGTCGGCCCCGGGCCGGATTCGCCATCGGCGGGGACAACTTCCATGGCGGACGCCGAGGAAGAGGTTGAGGACGATCGATTCCGCCTCGGTTTCTTAACCGGGCGCCCCCGTGGCCCAACCGCCACGAAAGCGTCGGTCTCGTCACCGGGCAGCGGAACCGACCGGGGATCGACTTGGTCCGCTTCCATCAGCGGAGAACACGGCGAATCGCTCGTGTGGGGCGGGGCAGTGGCGAGCGACTGCGTGCTCGATGACGCGCCCGAAGCGGGCATTTCCGCCATCGAGCGGGAGGTTCGCCGACCAGAGGCAGCCAGGCTGCCTCCGGCGGTAACCAGGGACCTGGGGTCCGGCCCGAGCCGGATCGCTTGCGGGGCTTCTGAAACGCTCAGGCTTGCTACGAGCTGGGCAAATGACCGGCTTCGTTAGATACCTCCCCTTACCAAGAGAGGTGTCCACCGGCCTCTTTACCTAGGCGATATCCAAGCTCGCTTACCACTGGTGGGGGCTCGCAAGGATCGTCCTAGGCAGCGCTACCTAAGAGCCTGAGCGTCAGCGGGCTAGATGCGCTGCGCAACCTTAAGCTCTGGCAGGCTATATGCTTCCTCTTCAGCGGCAAGTTGGTGGTCCTGAAAAGGGTCACTTAGCTGGTGGCCCTTAGAAGGTCCGACGAACTCAGCTGTGTGTGCTGGCTACTCAGTTCACCAGCCAGCTGAGTTGTAGTCTTCTTTCTTCTTGTTGGCGAGCAGCAAGAGGGCCAAAATGTTACTGTCCAACGGCGGCAGAAGGCAGTAGGGCAGCGGCTGAGAACAGCGAAAACTTCAGCGTCCAAGCTGGAGAGAGCAGTCCAAAGGAGAGATCCTTCCTTGTCCAGAAGCTGAAGCGAAGTCTCAAAGATGATCTCAAAAGTCTGTCTTCTGTGGGGGGTACCACTGTCACACTATATCTTATACAATCATGGTATGTATTACAATACAATATTCTGTTACAAAATATTTTAAAAGCTTCTGTAGAGACGAACCGCACGGGAACTGAGTTCCGAGCTACCATCTGGAGCTCCTGCCTCGTGGCCCTGCCCAAGTAGGGCGTGTGCTCTATAGCAGGCCTTTCTCGGCTGTTGTGCTAGCCTACGCTAGCGCAGTATACACCGAGGGCGTTTCCATGAATCACCTGGGCGTATACGGTACCTTCCCAGCGCAGTCACTAGAGGATTGTCTGGGAACCTCGCCGCACGTGCATAAAATTTGCGTGCAAGCCGCCTGAAAGTGTCGTCTAAGGAGCGGACGCCAAGTCCTCTCCTTAGAAGGCGAGATGAGAAGCGACGGGGGACTTTGGCCGCTAGCCGAAGCCCCCTGTCGAGGACGCTCTGCAACTTCTTTTTATGCATTGCGGCGAGGTAACCCCAGACCGGGCAGGCGTAGGTAATGACCGGCAGCAGATACGCGCCGACGATCATCCTACCCAATTTCCTGGTCATGGCTGGGCTGATCAGGAGTGGAAACAGTGCGCACAGGCGAGTGGATGCTCGCTTAAGAACTGTCTGTGCGTGGGTACGCCAGGTGAGCCGACGGTCGAGGTGTAAGCCGAGGTACTTGACCTCTTTGGACCAGCGCAAGTACGTTCTGCCGATGCGTAGTTGCCTAACGGGGTTCTTCCGTCGCTTAGAGAATTCGACGGCTACACTCTTGGTAGGGTTGAGGAGCACTCTCCAATTCTCAGTCCAGTCAACGAGCGTGTCGAGCTGGCGCTGCAGTCGTAGGACGGCCCTTTCCTCATGACGATCGGCCGTAAATACGGCCGTGTCGTCAGCGAAGAGGGCCATCTGGACTCCAGGCTGTCTCGGCACGTCGTTGACGTAGATCGAGAACAGAAGGGGGCCTAGAACACTACCTTGAGGGACGCCGGCTGTGATTCGCCTCTCGGAAGAGACTGAATCGCCAACTCTCACGCAGAAGGTCCTCTCCGTCAGAAAGCTAGCAACCAGATGGAGGTAGCAGTCCGGGAGCTGGACTTCCCTAAGTTTGAATAACAGGCCATCATGCCATACGCTGTCGAAGGCTTTCTCAACATCTAAGAAACAGCCAACGGTCCGTTCTCTCCGACACCCGGCTTCCGTGATGCTTTCCACCAGTCTCATCAGTTGATGAGTGGTCGAATGCCCCACACGAAAGCCGAACTGTTCGGGGACCAGCACGTCAAAGTTGGTTAGATGTTCTCGTACACGACGCTGTACGAGGCGATCAAAAACCTTGGACGTAGCGGAGAGTAGACTGATAGGCCGGAGGTTTTCCGAGCGGGTGGTATCCTTTCCCGGCTTCGGGATCACGATAACCGTCGCCTTTCTCCATTTCTTGGGAAAGTAGGCCAGTCTAAGACACGCGTTGAACAAATCAGTCAAGAATTGAACTCCAGGCTCGGGAAGAAGTCGTAGAGCGGTGTTGGTAACACCGTCCGGGCCTGGAGCTTTTCTTGGCTGAAGTTCAGCGAGCCGATCTGAGACCTCTTCCAAAGAGATGGGTTCGGGCTCCGTCGTGATCGGAAGTGACAGAAAGTCTTCCACAGCCATCTCGACTTGTTCGTCGAAGTCCCAGTCCATGGGCGGGTTGGGAGCGAACTGTCGCTCGAAACACAAGCCCAAGTACTCGGCCTTCTCCTCCGGGCGACCCAGGGGTCGACCGAACGGTCCAACAATGGCGGGAAGTGGAGGTCGGCGCCTCCATCCCGTCAATGCGGTAGGTATTCTGTACGGGTGAGATTGCGGGTCCGCATCCCCCGTTCGGGCCACGTCGAGTTCCCAACAGCTACGTCGGAACGCCTTCAGACTGCCGCGCAGTCGTCCGGTGAGCCGATTGTATGCTGCCTTATCGGCCGGATCACGGGTCCTCTGCCAACGTTTCCGGAAGTAATTCCTCTCGCGAGCGAGAAGAGAGACTTCCTCAGGGATGCGTTGGTAGTCAGGCGTGAAACCAGCTCGCGTACGTGAAGACACGCCTATAGCCGAGATGATTGCCTCTTCGATTCCCGCTACTGCTTCGTCTAGGAGGCGAACGGAATCGAGTGGGGCCGCTGGCGGCAATCGACGGCACAAGGCCGGGCCGTAGCGATCCCAATCGATAACCTTCTTCTGGTCAGAACGTGCATAGGCGTGCTGGGTAGCGACGTGGACCAAGATAGGGTTGTGGTCGGATGTCAGCTCCGTAAGTGAGAATACCTCGACCGGACAGACAACTCCTTGGGTCACCGCGATATCCAGAACATCGGGAGCCGCGTTAGGCTGTGACGGAAAGAACGTGGGTTGCGCTGGACCAAAAACCATCGCCCGGCGCGATTCAACAAAACTGAGCAAGCGCCTCCCGTTCGGAGTAGTCAGGCGACTATTCCAAGCGCGATGCTTGCAATTCAGATCGCCGGCCAAAATTACCCTTCGATGGGAATCGAAGATGACGTCCAGGTCGCCGACAAGGAGTTCAGCTTGTGGGGGCTTGTAAGCTGAGACCACGAGGACGCCGCCAAGAGCTCCGTGGACCTCAATGGCGGTGGCCTCTAGGTTGGTAAGCTGCGGCAAAGCGACACGATGATGACCTATGGAGGTCCTCACCGCGATCGCCGTGCCGCCTCCTCGTCGGCCAACTCGGTCATCCCGATAGACCACGTAATTTGGTAATCGAAACCGGTTCGCCGGGGTCAGGTGGGTTTCCCCGAGGAGAAGTACGTCGGGTTTGAACCGAGCCAGGAATTCAAGAAGGTCGGAATCCTTGGTACCGATGTTGTTAGCATTCCAGGCTACGAGCGAGAGATCTCGTCTAAGGGCTCGGTTCATAGAAGACCTATGACTTCCCAGGCTTCCACCAAGAGCATGAATCTCTCAGTTGGGTCAGCAGTTTCCAGGCGGTCTCGGATGGACCTGAAGGTAGATGCGACTTTCGGGAGGTCGTAGCTAGACAGAAAGCCGCGGACGAACTGTGCGTCATTGGAGCTGACGGACTGGGCGGTTTGCCTGGAAACTGAGGCCGCATAAGAGCGACCAGGTGTTACGGCAGATCGGGCCATGGTGGAAGCCATAGGACCAGGGCCAGGCGGTTTTGGATCAGCGGCAGGAAAAGTACGCTGTTGCGCTTCGTCGGACTTATACCGGGAAGCAGGACTTTTCTTGGGCTGTGGGCCGGCAGGGGCTCGGGGCCGAGCATCCGGTGTGGGTATCCCTTTGTTCCTGGGTTTGATGCCTGCTCGCTGCATGATGTGACGGCAGCGGTATGCGAACATCTGTTCTCCGGTACCAGCGGTGGACACAGCGAGCCAATCCAACAACGTGCTCGGAGCGAGCCAACCAGCGATCCCGGTTAGTGCATAAAACCCGGGCCGGCAGAAAATTTTGAGCCGACTAAGAAACCGAAGAGGACCCATTCTACCGGATCCGCATCCTCTCGGACCTCGACCATGGACATCGGACCTTCTCAGGGCCAACAGGCCGCGGTTCCGACTGCTTCGGTAACAGCTCCGGCTGCTGCCGCTGTTGGTCGTGCGCCGCCCCTGGGGTGTCCAATGTCGCTGCCTTATACAGGCGGCTGATCGCGGCCCACGGCCTGTCGGCCGACAAGCTTGATCTGAAGCTGCTTGGCGGTGATACGGTCAAGATTGTCGTCCGTCAGCTCGAGGACCATCGCTTGGTCGAGGCTTTTCTGCAGGCGCACAGCCTGCAATACCACACCTTCTCTCCTAAGCGAGTCAAGCCCTTGTCAGTAATTTTGCGTGGGCTTGACGCGCATACTGATCCACAGGAGATCCTCTTGGAACTCCGAGACCTCGGGTACCCGGTGCAGGCAATTTTTCGCCTGTTCACCAACTCAGAAACCTGAGTACCTCTCCCGCTCGTCCGTCTCCAGCTCGAGAAGGGCGAGGCTGCAGATAAAATATTCCAACTGACGCGGCTGTTTGGCTTCCGCGTCAGGGTGGAATCCAGTCGTCCCCCGGGCAAGCTCGCGCAGTGCCACCGGTGCCAGAGGTTCGGCCATCATACCGACGTCTGTCGCAGTGCCCCGGCCTGTTTACGTTGTTCTTTGGGACATTCCACACAGGCCTGCACTGTGGCAGACAAGTCCAATTTTCGCTGCATAAATTGTGGCCAAGGCCATGCAGCAAATAATATTAACTGCCCGGTCTACAAGGCGGAGCTCCTGCGGAAGCAAAAGCCGCAGGGGCCCCTCCCGAAGCCACGGCAGCCAGTTTCGCATCCCCAACCACAGAGGCAGCCTAAAACTCAGGCTAGGCCGCAACCAAAGGCACAACCGGCACGGCGCGCGCCCTCTCCGGCTCCACCTCCAGCCCCTACAAAGGCACAAAAACGTACCGCGTCGCCTTCTGTAGCAGAGACTAGCCCTGTAGCCGCCATCTCGGTTATGGATCCGGAGAATCAACCCTCCACCTCCGCGGAACCTCCAACTCCCGCCTCTGAACCAGAGGTAGCCTCGCCACCACTGCCGCCTCCGCGATTTCCGCGAGCAGGCATCATAAAAACCAAAAACAAAGGGATAACCACACCGGATGCTCGGCCCCGAGCTCCTGCCTGCCCACAGCCCAAGAAAAGTCCTGCTTCCCGGTATAAGTCCGACGAAGCGCAACAGCGTACTTTTCCTGTCGCTAACTCAAAACCGTCTGCCCCTGGACCTGTGGCTTCCACCACGACCCGATCTGCCGTAAAACCTGGTCGCTCTTACGCGGCCTCAGTTTCCAGGCAAACAGCCCAGTCTGTCATATCCGATGACGCACAGTTCGTCCGCGACTTTCTGTCTGGCTACGACCTCAAGAAATTCGCATCCACCTTCAGGTCCATCCGAGACCGCCTGGAAACTGCTGACCCAACTGAGAGATTCATGCTCTTGGTGGAAGCCTGCGAAGGCATAGGTCTTCTATGAACCGAGCCCTTAGACGAGATCTATCACTCATAGCCTGGAATGCTAACTCCATCGGTTCCAAGCATTCTGACCTTCTAGAATTCCTGGCTCGGTTCAAACCCGACGTACTTCTCCTCTCTGAAACCCACCTGACCCCGGCGAACCGGTTTCGATTACCTAATTACGTGGTCTATCGGGATGACCGAGTTGGCCGACGAGGAGGCGGCACGGCGATCGCGGTGAGGACCTCTATAGGTCATCATCGTGTCGTTTTGCCGCAGCTAACCAACCTAGAGGCCACCGCCATTGAGGTCCACGGAGCTCTTGGCGGCGTCCTCGTGGTTTCAGCATACAAGCCCCCACAAGCTGAACTCCTTGTCGGCGACCTGGACGTCATCTTCGATTCCCACCGAAGGGTAATTTTCGCCGGCGATCTGAATTGCAAGCATCGCGTTTGGAATAGTCGCTTGACTACTCCGAACGGGAGACGCTTGCTCAGTTTTGTTGAATCGCGCCGGGCGATGGTATTTGGTCCAGCGCAACCCACGTTCTTTCCGACACTGCCTAACGCGGCTCCCGATGTTCTGGATATCGCGGTGACCCAAGGAGTCGTCTGTCCGGTCGAGGTATTCTCACTTACGGAGCTGACATCCGACCACAACCCTATCTTGGTCCACGTCGCTACCCAGCACGCCTATGCACGTTCTGACCAGAAGAAGGTTATCGATTGGGATCGCTACGGCCCGGCCTTGTGCCGTCGATTGCCGCCAGCGGCCCCACTCGATTCCGTTCGCCTCCTAGACGAAGCAGTAGCGGGAATCGAAGAGGCAATCATCTCGGCTATAGGCGTGTCTTCACGTACGCGAGCTGGTTTCACGCCTGACTACCAACGCATCCCTGAGGAAGTCTCTCTTCTCGCTCGCGAGAGGAATTACTTCCGGAAACGTTGGCAGATGACCCGTGATCCAGCCGATAAGGCAGCATACAATCGGCTCACCGGACGACTGCGTGGCAGTCTGAAGGCGTTCCGACGCAGCTGTTGGGAACTCGCTGTGGCCCGAACGGGGGATGTGGACCCGCAAAGTCACCCGTACAGAATACCTACCGCATTGACGGGACGGAGGCGACGACCTCTACTCCCCGCCATTGTTGGACCGTTCGGACGACTCCTGGGTCGCCCGGAGGAGAAGGCCGAGTACTTGGGCTTGTGTTTCGAGCGACAGTTCGCTCCCAACCCGCCCATGGACTGGGACTTCGACGAACAAGTCGAGATGGCTGTGGAAGACTTTCTGTCTCTTCCGATCACGGCGGAGCCCGAACCCATCTCTTTGGAAGAGGTCTCAGATCGGCTCGCTGAACTTCAGCCAAGAAAAGCTCCAGGCCCGGACGGTGTTACGAACACCGCTCTACGACTTCTTCCCGAGCCTGGAGTTCAATTCTTGACTGATTTGTTCAACGCGTGTCTCAGAGTGGCCTACTTTCCCAAGAAATGGCGAAAGGCGACGGTCATCGTGATCCCAAAGCAGGGAAAGGATACCACCCGCTCTGAAAACCTCCGGCCTATCATCCAACTCTCCGCTACGTCCAAGGTTTTTGAGCGCCTCGTGCAGCGTCGTGTACGAGAACACCTAACCAACTTTGACGTGCTGGTCCCCGAACAGTTCGGCTTTCGTGTGGGGCATTCGACCACTCATCAACTGATGAGAATGGTGGAAAGCGTCACGGAAGCCGGGTGTCGGAGAGAACTGGCTGTTTCCTAGATGTTGAAAAAGCTTTCAACAGCGTATGGCATGATGGCCTATTATTCAAGCTTAGGGAAGTCCAGCTCCCGGACTGCTACCTCCATCTGGTTGCTAGCTTTCTGACGGAGAGGACCTTCTGCGTGAGAGTTGGAGATTCAGTCTCTTCCGAGAGACGAATCACAGCCGGCGTCCCTCAAGGGAGTGTTCTAGGCCCCCTTCTGTTCTCGATCTACGTCAACGACGTGTCGAGACAGCCTGGAGTCCAGATGGCCCTCTTTGCGAACGACACGGCCGTATTTACGGCCGATCGTCATGTGGAAAGGGCCGTCCTACGACTGCAACGCCAGCTCGACACGCTCGTGGACTGGACCGAGAATTGGAGAGTGCAACTCAACGCTACCAAGAGTGTAGCCGTCGAATTCTCTAAGCGACGGAAGAACCCTGTTAGGCAGTTACGTATCGGCAGAACGTACTTGCGCTGGTCCAAAGAGGTCAAGTACCTCGGATTACACCTCGACCGTCAGCTCACCTGGCGTACCCACGCGCAGACAGTTCTTAAGCGAGCATCCGCTCGTCTGTGCGCACTGTTTCCACTCCTGATCAGCTCAGTCATGACCAGGAAATTGGGCAGGATGATCGTCGGCGCGTATCTGCTGCCGGTCATTACCTACGCCTGTCCGGTCTGGGGTTACCTCGCCGTAATGCATAAAAAGAAGTTGCAGAGCGTCCTCGACAGGGGTCTTCGGCTAGCGGCCAAAGTCCCCCGTCGCTTTTCATCACGCCGTCTAAGGAGAGGACTTGGCGTTTGCTCCTTAGACGACACTTTCAGGCGGCTTGCACGCAAATTTTATGCACGTGCGGCGAGGTTCCCAGACAATCCTCTAGTGGCTGGGCTGGGAAGGTACCGTATACGTCCAGGTGATTCGTGGAAAAGCCCTCGGTGTATACTGCGCTAGTGTAGGCTAGCACAACAGCCGAGAATCGGCCTGCTATAGAGCACACGCCCTACTTGGGCAAGGCCATGAGGCAGAAGGTATATGATGGCTCCAGAAGGTAGCTCGGAACTCAGATCCCGAGCGGTTCGTCTCTGCGACGCACAACCGCACAGCCCAGAGCGAAAAAAAATTTTTTAGCACACTTCATCGCCACGCCATCGGACGCACTTCATCCTCTCCTCTCTCGGACGACATCGAGGCGGAGTCAGCCGGAAGGAACAGCCGAAGAATAGAACCGCCGCCGTTCTTGCGTCTTCGCACTCCCGTTCCGCGCCAGCGATGGAGTTCGCTGGGCCGGCAGCCGACTCTACAACCGGTGCCGAAAGAAGAGGAGGACTGTAGTACGCCACGAACAGCAGGCGCAGCCGCCGAACATCACCGTTCTCGCCACTCGGTCCTTTTTAGGGCCACCAAAAACACTAGAGTGTACGATTGGCGCCATTTGTCATGCGGCAAGCCTTTTGTCCGGTGACAATGAATAAAATTATTTTGCCTAACGCGCGTTTTCCAGACTTTTGTATACAATATTATACGCTGAATCTATCAACGAATCAGAGGTGCCACAGGGCTGGGCATCGTCTGGATCAATTCTTCCCCCAGAGCTATTAAAAATTCCTGCAAAATTTTATAATCACTTAACGTAGGCCTCATTCTAACCCATTTGCATTTGTTATATATGGTTTATATACTTATTACTTAAACAAACACTTATACTTACTTATATTATCACAATTAAACAGTTTGTAATCAACAAGGTGGTCTCTTACAACAAATCAAATAAAAATGGTTCATACCCAATAAAATGTCAACTAATATAAAACACAACTGTACTACAATTGTCCCGCACGATTATAAAACACATAATACTTCGCCGCAATACTTTGAACCGCACTGTGTAAATCGCCACTCAAACGCACTGTGTAATCGCCCAACAATAACTAACTTGACCGTCACTGAATGGCTGTATTTATACCCTGCTGATTCCCAGAATAATGTGTCACTTTGTTAAACAAACAGACGCTCTCGAGAATCCACTAGAAACAGTGTTCTTGAACACACTGCGCTGAACGGTATGGTCCGGTATAGACACGATAGTTGACGCGTAATTGTCTTTCACCGTAAAGTAGCAGCATTATGCACACACACACACATTATAACAGGAATATTCAAGATACTTATAGAACGTCCCGCATTACGTAATAGTATGTTTAAAACGGGAATCATAATCATAATGTGGAAGGTAGGATCACATAAAAATTTAATAAATCTTGAATGTCAATCACCATCATGAAAGATACCAAATATTACGTAAATATTACGTTTTTTTTTCAAACTTAGTATATGTAGTTAGTATCTATAGTGATAGACGTAGTAGTCGCCTTTACAGTGCACCAGAAATATGACTACCCTTCATGCCCTGAGCTAATATAAGTGTTCCTGAGCTACAGTACTCTGTTCCTATCTTATTTCTTTACTTTTCTCTTCATTTATACTACTTTTTTCCTTTGACTGTAATTTTAAATTGTGATGTAAACGGTTTTCTGTGGTACAAAGTGAGGCCTAACATAAAAGCCATCACTTTACTACCTCAAGGATCTTTCCTCGTGGACCTTTACTTTTGCAATACCTGTAGAAAATATTACTGTTAAATAGTCACATAGATTGACTAATTTATTACTGTGTTCAGGTGAATACAGTAACAAAATCCGTGGAAAACGTTGACGAATCAAGGATTTAAAGTTGTTTCTGAAGGACCCCAAACAACGGCGAAGCACTAACCCGTCCCTTCAAGTACCACTGTGTCCCCGCGTGTTGAATGCGACAGGCATAAAAATCGTATACCTTCTTTTTTCTTGTCCGAGTAGAGAAGATGGAAAATTATAATGAGATCCCCGAATGTCACTAAAATGTAAATGAGAGGTCAAACTACCTGCAGTGGCTATTAAAATTTGGTTAATGAACGGGTAGCGTCATATAATAGGGGCTGATAACACTGGTCAACCAAATTTAATTTTTTGTTTGTTAAATAAAAGTGAATAACTGATTCTTATAGTATTTTTAGTGCTGATTTTAATTATGTTAACAGTTTTTTCCTATCGGACATAGCTTTTTAATAATTAACATTTTCTTTTGCAAAATACAATATTTTACAATATTATACGCTGAATCTATCAACGAATCAGAGGTGCCACAGGGCTGGGCATCGTCTGGATCAATTCTTCCCCCAGAGCTATTAAAAATTCCTGCAAAATTTTATAATCACTTAACGTAGGCCTCATTCTAACCCATTTGCATTTGTTATATATGGTTTATATACATATTACTTAAACAAACACTTATACTTACTTATATTATCACAATTAAACAGTTTGTAATCAACAAGGTGGTCTCTTACAACAAATCAAATAAAAATGGTTCACACCCAATAAAATGTCAACTAATATAAAACACAATTGTATTACAATTGTCCCGCACGATTATAAAACGCATAATACTTCGTAGCAATACTTTGAACCGCACTGTGTAAATCGCCACTCAAACGCACTGTGTAATCGCCCAACAATAACTAACTTGACCGTCACTGAATGGCTGTATTTATGCCCCGCTGATTCCCAGAATAATCTGTCACTTTGTTAAACAGACGCTCTCGAGAATCCACTAGAAACAGTGTTCTTGAACACACTGCGCTGAACGGTATGGTCCGGTATAGACTCGATAGTTGACGCGTAATTGTCTTTCACCGTAAAGTAGCAGCATTATGCACACACACACACACACACACACACACACACACACACACACACACACACACACACACACACACACACACACACACACACACACACACACACACACACACACACACACACACACACACACACACACACACACACACACACACACACACACACACACACACACACACACACACACACACACACACACACACACACACACACACATATTACAACTGGAATATTCAAGATACTTATAGAACGTCCCGTATTACGTAATAGTATGTTTAAAACGGGAATCATAATAAAATTGTGGAAGGTAGGATCACATAAAAATTTAATAAATCTTGAATGTCAATCACCATCATGAAAGATACCAAATATTACGTTTTTTTCAAACTTAATATATGTAGTTAGTATCTATAGTGATAGACGTAGTAGTCGCCTTTACAGTGCACCAGAAATATGACTACCCTTCACGCCCTGAGCTAATGTAAGTGTTCCTGAGCTATAGTACTCTGTTCCTAACTTATGTCTTTACTTTTCTCTTCATTTACTGCTTTTCTCCTTTGATTGTAATTTTAAATTGTGATGTAAACGGTTTTCTGTGGTACAAAGTGAGGCCTAACATAAAAGCCATCACTTTACTACATCGAGGATCTTTCCTCGTGGAACTTTACTTTTACAATACCCGTAGAAATTATTACTGTTAAATAGTCACATAGATTGACTAATCGGGTGAATACAGTAACAAAATTCGTGGAAAACGTTGACGAATCAAGGATTTAAAGTTCCTTCTGAAGGACCCCAAACAACGGCGAAGCACTAACCCGTCCCTTCAAGTACCACTGTGTTCCCGCGTGTTGAATGCGACAGGCATAAAAATCGTATACCTTCTTTTTTCCTGTCCGAGTAGAGAAGATGGAAAATAATAATGAGATCCCCGAATGTCACTAAAATGTAAATGAGAGGTCAAACTACCTGCAGTGGCTGTTAAAATTTGGGTAATGAACGGGTAGCGTCATATAATAGGGGCTGATAACACTGGTCAACAAATTTTAATTTTTTGTTTGTTAAATAAAAGTGAATAACTGATTCTTATAGTACTTTTAGTGCTGATTTCAAATATGTTAACAGTTTTTTTCTTATCAGGCATAGTTTTTTAGTAATTAACATTTTTCGTTTGCAAAAAGAAAATTATGTGACGGTAATATAACAATATGTTACATGCACTTTGTACTTACCTAAAATCTATTTCTTTTGGATTTTGTGCTGTAATTTTCTACAGGTAGATCCCTCTTTAAATTCCAGCAGTAGTCAGCTAGCATTTTTGGGTTCCATTTTCCCTGCTAGCGTGTTTCCATGGTGGATATTTCCTGGTGAAAGCGTTCACCATGTTCGTCACTCACGGCGCCAAGATTGTTAGGGAAAAAATCCAAATGTGAATCTAAGAAATGCATATTCAGTGACATATTACATCCAAGTTCTCTGTAGTTTTGAAGAAGCTCAGTTACAAGTTTTCTGTAGTTATCCGCCTTATGGTTTCCCAGGAAGTTGTTAACCACATTTTGAAATGATTTTCATGCAGCAACCTCAAATTCATTCAAACGTTCTTCAAATGCAGGATCATTCATTAGTTTTCTTATTTGTGGTCCAACAAATATATCTTCCTTAACTTTAGCATCACTTATATTAGGGAACTTGTTTTTTAGAATTTGAAATCCTGCGCCATTACGATCCATTGCTTTAACAAAATGTTTCATTAAACCGAGCTTAATGTGTAGTGGCGGAAGATAAACTTTTTCAGGTTTTACTAGTGCTTGACTTACAACATTCTTCTCTCCTACAGTCAGTGCCTCTCTCTTTGGCCACTGCTTTTCTGTGTGATGATTCTTCCTATCACTGCTGTCCCATTCACACAAGAAGCAACAGAATTTAGTGTACCCAACTTGCAATCCAAGTAAAAGTGATATCACTTTCAGATCTCCACAAGTATGCCATGAATGTTTCTCATACTGAATCCTGCTCAATACAAGTTTCATGTTTTTGTATAACTCCTTCATGTGAGCAGCATAAGCTAAAGGGATTGATGGGTATTTATTTCCAGTGTGAAGTAAGACTGCTTTCAAACTAAGCTTTGAAGAGTCTATAAATAGATGCCATTCTTCATATGTCCCAAAGCTTCCAGTAAAGAATGTACGTTATTATAATACACTAAGTCCTTGTACTGGGAGAATAAATGTTCAAATTCAGACTGCCTGTCATGGAAAACACTTATTTTAGTATTCTGCTGTAAAAGATTCCATTTTTTCAATCTTGATGCCAGTATTTCTGCTTGACTCTTTGATAAATTTTGATCACGAACGAGGTCATGTAATTCTGACTGATTAATTAAGTGAGGTTCAGTATATGTATTTTCCAAAAAATCTGGGTGTCTTCTTTCTTCATCACCTGATAAGTCTGCACAAGGTTCCATATCAGTAACAACTTCATTTTCGTCTAAGTTCAATGTTTCTGGTGGTACTGGAATTGGAAGTTCTGGACTATGTGGCATTGGCCTTATAGCAGAGGGAATTTCGGGATATTTAACATTACGTCTAGTCTTAGCCGTTATCCCAGATTTTTTGTTATACAAAAATAACAGTCCGTGGTATGATCCTTCGGTTCTCTCCAAACCACTGGAACTGCAAATGGCATGTGACGAGATCCATTTAGCCAACCAGTCAACTGCGTTACACATGAAGAACAGCAAATATGAGGAGCCCAAGATTTATCCTGAACACCTAATTTACATCCAAAATACAGTTCATATGACTTTTTTATCAATGCAGTTATATTTTTTCTCTGAGACTTCAACGTTACCTCGCCACATACATAGCAGAAATTGTTTGGATGACTGATACAATTGCGAGTCATTGTTAATATATGATAGCTAACACTGTATAAAAACAAACACTTTATAAACACACACTAATGTAATATACACTATACACATATATATGGAGTAATATACACACTAATGTAATATACTCCATATGCATATGGAGTTTATGCATGGTTCTTGTAGCATGACAGAAAATCCATCTTATTATAAGTCAAAAAATAAGCAAGAATAGGATAAAAAACTAAACTGGCAAAAAAGAAAAGTAACATAATAATTAAACAAGAACAAAAGTAAACTGAAATCCTAAATTCAAAGAAGTCAAATTCATTAACACCAACTTTAGTGATAGTCCAACTTATATAATAAATATACCCAGGTAGAATAGGAGCAGTTAAGAAAAAACTATATATAAACAAAACCACCGAATAAAGACAAACTAGTAAAAAAACAGTACCAAATAAAAATAAAAACCCCAAAAGGATATAACATAGGAAAGGTACAATACGGTAGAATAAAAACTATGTAAATTAAAAATAAGTAAAAATATTAGATATATGATGGAAAGTGTACAAAGATAATTTTTTTTGAGTGTGAAAAAGTGACTAACAATAATCCCATTTAAGTGATGTTCCTTATTCCCCAATGACTAGATAAAATGACTAGAAATCAAATTTGGGAATATAGTGAATAGTGAGGGAAACCAGGGTAAATCCCTAAATTAAAACAAAAACAGCAAAGGACTGAATAAAAATTAAATTTAAGAAAATATTTAAATAAAAATAGATTTGTTTGTTGTATTAGCAGTTCATTGAACTCATAGCTTTGAATGCTTGAGATTGTATTATTTTTCAATTGATATCTTTATTATGTTTTAATGGTATCAGTTAATCAAAAACAATATTTTAATTGAGTAATATTGTAATTTAATTGATAAGATTTTATTAGAATTGTATGTCAGAAAGGGTATTAGCAAGCTGAAAGAATAATAAACTTTGTAAATGAACTAACATAAAAATATAGGCCAAATTGTAAATCTCAACATTATAAATTAAAAGTAAATAAGAATGAAACTAATTAAATAAATGAAATTTGTGGAATGTAAATCACTAACCATTTATAATAAATGTAACAACACTTAGTGAAAAGAATGAAGGAATGTATAGGATATTATTAGGAAAAATGAAAGTGTAATGACACTGGAGTCTAAAGAAAAGCCTAAATTGAAGATAGTATTTAAATTAGATAAGTAAATCATAAAATTACTAAGAATTAGAGAAACAAAATAATAAGAATTCAACCAATAATCTTATTTAATACTAATGGGAATATAACATAGATTGTAAACCATTTAATGTGGGAGAAAGTACGGTAAATTAATTAAGGCCTACAACCAAATATACTGCAAATGTGACTTTGGAGTTAAAAGATACTATAAAATATATCATGTATGGTCTTAAATTATTCAGAATCAAATAAGGAATTTGATTAAGTAATTGGAATTAAATAATAATAGATAATAAACAAAATGTAATTAATAATATCATGTAAAATTCAATTCTTGTGTACAAAACCCAAACTTGAGGCTTCAATCAGCTGACTGAAACAATGTAAATTTACTAATAAATCAGTCAGGACCTTTTGTATGATGAAGAAAAAACTGGGAGTTAATTGTTAAACGTTGAGGTGAACACATCAGAACGAGAGAGCTCAAAAAGATAAAAAATATAATTTGACATGAACTAAACCTATAAAAGAAAAAAAAAAAAAATTTAAAAATATGATTTAATAACACTAAAATCAAATAAAAGAAATCCAACCATTACATGTAGGAAAATTGGAAATTGTTATCAAGATATCGGAACAATCCAGGCACTAATTCAGAATTTGCTGATGTGAATATTACCATTACATTACCGGACGAGATATTTGAACGAGGTCACTTTTAAACACCTATTTCCGAACCAAACAACGGATCACTAATAAGGAATAATCACTCTAAGACGAAGAAAATTAATCACTACTAGTATGATGATGAACACATAAAGAATCAACATTTATTTGGAGGAGAATCGACTTGAAATCTTGGTGTAACTTCGTAGCAAGAAGGCGGCCATCTTTAATCGTATACCCGAGCGACAGCTGTGATGACGTCAGCCTATGCATCGCTGTTGGTTCGAACAATTCAATTTTTAATAACATTTTTATAATAAATCTTATTTCTATTTTATCATTAAGAACTGTTTAATTGTAAGTATTATCTTTCAGCATTACCCTTTCTCTGACTTTTGACAACAGTTAAAAGAACCAGTTAATTTTTAAATGTTAATAGTTTAAATAACATAAACCAAAACGACCTGAGATAGAGTTTTCGAGCTGTGAAACAGTACTTCGACTCAAAGTCGATTAATCGCAACACGGTTAATAAATTCATTTAAACATTCCATTTTTTGAGTTTTATTTCTTTGTGGACATATATTTAGAAGAATTTCAGGTAGCACTTGAAACCTGAACTTCAAGAAAGAAGAGAATAACATCGCAAAGGAGTATAATCACTAAATATCCAAATACCACTAATCGATTATTATATTTCATAAACTATTTAACGCGTGAAACAAAATTTTAATAAACAACCACTGAAAATAAAATAAGAAAGGAATTAATATAATAACGAGGAATAATCTAATAGATAATAAACTGATAAATAATTAATACATAAATAAATAAATAAATAAATAAAATATATTTTTATTAAATTTAAAAAAATTTTTTACACATTCATATTATATTTTTTTGTAACACCAAGAACAAAAGGATCCGTTACAAAATTGGCGCTAACAACGTAGGGCTTAAGAAACACGAAAGGTCGGCTTATAAAAAATAAAAAGATAAGTAAGGCTTTCATAACTAACGCAAATTCCGCAACGTTACATACTTACTGAAAAATAAAAAGGGCAGTTACAAAAAATCTGAGGCTGATAGAGACATTCTGACTACGTATTCAGAATCAGCGCCCAAAAATACATAGGGATTAGCAAAAATTGAGAATTTAACAAAATCATTGACCAGTCATCTATTGAATCATGCGATTCAGAGGGTACAAGAGAGTCGAGATTATTTAAATTCTTATATTGCAGGACGGATAATGTTTTGTAAAACATCGTCTTGATTTATCTTTAGAAGACATTCAGAAGAAGTAAATTACTAAAGGCTAAAGCACCTAACAGGGCAGGATAGTTTAGGATTGTGAAGTAAATCAAGATATACAGAAGGCTCTTTCCTAAATGGAGAAAAAGAAAAGATGATACATATAGTATCTACAGCAAATAAATGTTTCTGTGCAACGTAAAATTAGTAGCTTCACCATTAACAAATTATTTGATTTTACTTCTTACAACACGTTGTCTCACATATATTACTTTCATGTTTTAATTTAGTATTATTCTGGAAACAAAAAGGAAACGTCCAACTTCCACGTAGTCTCCAAAATTTTGGTATTCATTTCTGAAAATATAATTTTTGTGCCAAAGCAAATCATTACGATTCCTGTAGTGATTCGAATGACAAACTTACAATCCTGCACAAATCAGTTACAAACGGGTAGCTCTTCTGTTAACTGTTAAGAAAGTTTTACCACATTTGAATTTAAAATTGCGACAAGTTTGTACTAATTAAAAACTTTCTTCGATACGGAACGCTTCCTCAGTTAGCGAACATGCAGACTGTATTA
Organism: Magicicada septendecula; assembly: GCA_034769895.1. NCBI lineage: Eukaryota > Metazoa > Arthropoda > Insecta > Hemiptera > Cicadidae > Magicicada > Magicicada septendecula. Next base: position 266,992,934 of record CM068367.1, read on the forward strand.
AAGTCACAGTAACTTTTAGAATATCAAATCTGTTTTAGTGAATTTCACTTGTGTCTGAATAGTTTACTTGCTTGATAGTAAGTACAGTCTTTTTGTAGTTACAGTTAAGTGTGGAATTTATTTTATTTACTATAAATGTAAGGCTCAGTATTTTAATTTTAATATAGAAATTATTTTATGAAGGTAAGTAAACCTCAACACAAACCTACAAATGAAACTTAATAAAAACAGTCGATACAATTATTATACATCAGAAAATATGCTGAACACGGAAATACGAATGTTCTACTATTCTTAGGAATATACGAAACATTACCTAAGTATTGTAGTTAAAATTATTGCTCCGTAAAGAAGGAATTTAGGTTTCTCATCTTTACATAGTGTTTGTCCATTACCTTGTTCAATAGTATATTTTGCCTTACTATCACATTGGGCTTAAGTAATTACTACGAAGGAGCAACTCAAAATTTTTGCAAAACTACTCTACAGTGCAAAACATTTTATTAACAAATGAGTATTAGATATTAAATAAAAAAATATTAGGAAAACAGTAAGAGAGACAAAATAAAAATGAGTCTGCTAAATTAACGAACAATTTTGTTCAACAGTTACGATTTATGAATGATTTAAACAACTTGGAGTAGAGAGAAGGCCAAGTACGTGTTGATACAATGAATTAGGTTTATTGTAACTCTCATGTAACGAATAAAAGAACATGCGAAGGTTATAGCGTTACAGAACATGACAAATCTAAAGCCGAGTATACGAGTATAAGTACTGTACACTACTATGGATACATTATCTGTCCACTATATAAGGTAAATTTACAATTTGTCAATTTGTTAAAAGCTACCGACTCCCAGAGAATACCTTTAAAGAAAATGAAAAACTATCAAAATATGAATGATGCATATTAGTTGTTTGTTAAATAATAATATTAAGACTTACATTTAACTAAGTTGTCAGTGTCATGAATTGTAAAGAATTTTTAATGACTTATTTACATATCACAATTGAGTACATCATAAATGATGTCGAACTAATAAGCCGAATAGAGATGTGTGTTACATTATCCTTGCTGTTGACAACACAAAACCGTGATTGCTCTGATTGGTTTTTATTAAGTTTGTTAATATCAGCAAATAAGCATATCTAAGCAAATTGATTTTGTAGTTGTTAAAAACATTAAAATTTTGTGATAATATTAGTAATTAAATTTATATTTTGAAAACAATTAATATTATATAAATAAATATAATATTAAAAATTGATACTCACACACACACACACACAAACACACACAAACACACACACACACACACACACACACACACACACACACACACACACACACACACACACACACACACTGCTTAACTCAATGTGTAGGCTGTCATGTTTGATCCATTAAAACGCTGTTACTGACTAAAGTTTCATTAGATAACATTCTTTATTTTTCAGTCAAAATACTTAGAGCAAAAACACATTAGTGCAATTCACATCGTTTCTTATGTTTGATGGAGGCCTGACTGTTTAATAACAAGGGCATCTCACAAAGCTTGTAATTATTTTGTTTAAAAGGGTAACACTTATTATGTGCTTCTTAGTTTAAATTTTGTTTGTTTTATGTGTGATGTGTTTTTATATAAAGTCTACAACAGTGTCTTGACCCTAGTAAATACAGAGCACAGGCTATACAGTAGGCCCTAAACTGTAACTCTGTTTTTCCGAATGGTCAGTCAAACAGGCCACATTGTTGTCCTTTTAAATATGTTTTCCATAGAATAATTTACCAAGAACTTTACTTAATGATCAGTCTAATAAAACAACATTATTACATAATAAAACAACTTTTGGTTTAGAGCTTATAATGTTTAATTTAACTTTTATTGTATAGTGATAGCTGTAAACCTTTAATATTGCTCTCAACATGCCATGAATATACGCAAACAAGTCCAAACATCTTTGGATTTTAACGAGAAAGGACAAAGGGAGAGAGAGAAAGCGAGATGGGAGAGACAGTGAACGAAGCGAGTATACATGAATAAATTTTGTTTTGTTCTTAGATGTTATGTTAGTGTTTTTTCTCTATATACTCTCGTTGTATTATTTATAATCGCCTTGTCGCTGCAACCGCTTGCATCTGACTTTATTTGAAAGTAACACTCGCATTTCATTCTTATCTACACATGTTCAAAATACTTTACCCACGGTATTCCTCATCTGATTCGTGCGAGGTTACGAAAAACCCTGTGTTTTCCAGACTGGCTGACATAAATTCATCACGACTTAAGGTATGTGATATACATTTAATCCTTCGTATTTGCATGTCTTGTATAACTTTTTGTATAACTCTTTCATTTCACCCCTTCCTTTATTAAAATTAAACCAATTTTCCTTCCAGGCTAACCGATTCTTCTCACTTTCCGTCATATCCACGTTTTTGCTGCTTGGAGACCAATGCTGCTTTGTTGCCTGACGTTACAATGGCCAATTCACTCCCATAAAAAATCCACGCCAATGATTTGGCAAAAGCATTCCTTATCCTTATATTGATGTACTTGTCTGTTAAGACATTCTCAGAGGGATATCTTCTCTTCACTTTCACCAAACAAATACTCTTCTCTTTACTTCTATGTTATATTATCAACTTCTGTATTCTTCAATGTTTTTTGTTAACATAGATTATGCTTATAACTCGTCAACGTATGATTTTCTAAATCTTATAAATGCCGCTCATTGCATCATACTTAGTAACAAATCGTACGTGTAGATTTAAGCCAGGGCCGGAACTAGGGGGGGGGCAGACGGGGCATGTGCCCCGGGCGCCGGCTTGGAGGGGGTGCCGAAGGCGCCAGCCCAGACACGGAGCGCCGAAAAAGCGAAGAAATAGTAAAATTATTTTCTATATCGTCTATATGTTACAATTTTTCAAATAATAAAGCATTATTTGTACGATTTAGTTTTTAACGTCTTCAATTTTATTTTTATTTAATTTGATGTAATTTAAAAAGCAGTAATCATATCACATAGATGTTAAGAATTCATTATTAATTGAGAATTATCCCCGCCCGGTTTCAATCGGCCATATACAAGTTACAACCAATCTTCGTAAGTGCTCGAGCGTGTTCGGCTACTTCCGGCTCGTTGCGGTTTAATGCAGATAAATTTTTGGAGGGAAAAGAAAAGATTGTGCCAAAGTTGCCAAGGAAACCACTGTTCAGTAGTTCAGTTTATCATTTACGTGCAAGGTGCAAGTAGTGAAATCGTTCCATTGCTGATATTTTTGTAATAAATACGAATAATTAGATTAATTTTCTTTATATTTCTCGGTACGATTAGCCGAATTAGTCACTCAACACAACAAAAATGTCAAGGAAACCTTCTGGAGCACAATACAGGAAAAAGCCAAGGAGCGGCTTCACAATGAAAACAGATTATCATCATTTATGTCGTCGTGGTTGACAGAAAAAGGTAAGCCCAGTATTTTTTGAATTTTTAAAAATTAGTTTAATTTATATCATTAATTGTTGATGCTAAGCTTTGAAATGTTAAAAATGTTTGCCTTTTATCATGACAAAACTGTTTACGGGAAAATTAACAGACAACTCCAATTCCTTATTGTTCATATATCGCTCCACCCAGGGGCGTATCAACTAATTTTGAGATAGTTTACTGGCCGGGGGGGGGATAGGAAAAGTTTCGAAAATTGGATGGAAATTGGAAGTTTTCGAGGTTTTCTGCAGCGAAATTCAGCTCGTAATTTAACTCATTCTTAGAATAGATTTAAAAATCGTAAACAGTTGGGGAGTTTAGGGGATCTTTAAAGAAGAATTCAGCTCGTTATATAATTTTGTTTTCCCAGGGCATTTTTTGGGCTTTCTGGATCAACCGCGCAGCCAGGAATTTCTCCTGGGGGGGGATTTGAGATTCTTTTTAAATTAACTTTTTTAAATTCTTTATTATGTAGCCCATTCAACATAAAAAAATATATTTTTTAATTTCTCTGGGGGGGGTTTGATCCCCAAAACCCCCCCTCGCTGCGCCGCTGTTCTGGATTAGAATATAACTTGTTCTAATTTAGCCCAACCAAGAAAATTAGACGCAAATTGGGGAGTATTAAAGCTTTCTGGAGCACTTCTTGTAATTTAGCCTTTTACTAGAATAATTTTGAAATTTGTACGCAAATTGGGCATTTTTGGGGCTTTATAGAGCGGAATTCAACTAGTTCCAATTTATCCTCCCCCAGAAAACTAGACGCGAATCGGAGGATTTAAGGCTTTTTAGAGCACTCCTGATTTATTCCTTTTCTAAGGTATTTCAACTCGATCTAACTTGGCCTCTTTACCGAAATTTTTTTATACTCTTAGAGGAGAAGGAGGTGGGGCTCGAGCACCCAAACCTCCCCCTTGGGTGCGCCCATGGCTCCAATATTTAGTTAAGCTTAGCTTCTCTTCTTTCTCCCACCTTACAACCCATAGAGACCTTGCCAAGATTTGTCCTCTTCGTAAATCTAGATTCATAGTTAAGTTGATGATAGTTATAACGGTACAACCCATGTTGTCGAGGGTGATGTTGTGAGATGTTTTCAATAAAAACAAGAAGATTTTTTCTCACAATTTTTATTTTTTTATTTTTATTTTTATTTTCGTATCTTTTGGATCCAATAAAACTGATTAAAATAAAAAAAAATGTTTTTGTCTAAGTTTGAAGATGAGGAAACATTGAGGATGTATCTATTATGAATTCAAAAGCTACCTCCTTTAAAAAAAATTTTCTTGCTTTTATTTTCTAATAGTAACCTATTACCTAATAGTGACCAATAAACGGTTCTAACTTTTAGGTGAGGTAAGCTGCCAACAACGAGACGAAGAAGGTTCACAAGGAGAAGAACATCCAGTTGAGGCCGACCAGTCTAACTATGTACATATGGAAGCCACGAACACTGACACTGTAAGTACTGCTAAAGATATAGAAATCGCTGAACAGCTAGCTCTCAGTAAAACGGACGATTCTGCAGTTTCGAGCATGATAGATAATAGCTCAAAAATTTATAGAAACAAAGAGCTTCAGGACTCACAGTTAGATTTTGATATTAACGACCCAGGGTCATGGCCAAGTATAATATCTGATCATCAGAGATGTTACATAACGAAAATGAGGTTAGATAAAGATAATGAACAAGAGCTAGATCTAAGTAAAAGTATGAGGGAGGGCCGTAGCCTCATAAAGGACTGGTTTTTCAAACTGTTGCCTAATGGAGAGCACGTAAAAAGATCCTGGCTAGGTTATAGCAAGATTAAAAATGCACTATTTTGCATCCCATGTAGGCTATTTTCACAAACTTTTAAAGAATCTACAACTAGCTTGTCATTTTTAGCTAAAGAAGAGGGTTTCACCCAATGGAAAAAGGTGAGTGAAAGAATTCCAGATCATAAAAATTCGCAAAATCACAAGCGTTGTTTTTGTTCTTGGAAATCACTTGAAACGTCAATGAAAAAGGGAGGAATAGATAAAGAACTACAGGAACATATAGCAAGAGAAGAAACTCACTGGCGACAAGTGCTTCGCTATATCATTGACGCAATAGTTTTTTTAGCAAAACAAGGAGGGCCATTAAGAGGATCATCTGAGCTAGATAATTTTGGTGATCCAAGAAGTGGGAGGTTTTTAAACACAATCGATTTGATTTCCCATTACAATGCTGACTTACGTGATCATATCAATCGTCATAGAAAAGGTCAGATTGGGTATTTTTCCCACAAGATTCAAAATGAATTTCTCACGTTAATTAGCAGCAAAGTAAGAGAAGATATTCTCAAAGATGTGAAAGATGCCAAATATTTTTCAATTATATTTGATGCTACTCCCGATATAAGCCACAAAGAACAGATGACCCAAATTGTTCGGTATGTGAAAATGACTGAAACTGGGCCTGAAATAACAGAGAGTTTTAACGATTTTTTTCATTATCCGTGACAAAACGGGGTTAGGAATATCGGAAGAAATTTAAAAAAAATTAGAAAATGACAGATTGGACATCAAAAATTGCAGAGGCCAGTCTTACGACAATGGAGCTAACATGGCCGGCATCTATAAGGGAGTTCAAACTAGAATTCTAACAGACAATAAGCTGGCATGTTTTGTACCATGCTCAGCTCATTCATTAAATTTAGTTGGTGTGCATGCTGCTGAGCTCTCTCCACAAGCCCAATCTTTTTTTGGCATAGTAAATCGTCTGTTTGTTTTTTCTCATCTTCTACTTCAAGATGGGAAGTTTTAAAGAAGCATGTGCCGATTTCCTTAAAATCCCTGAGTAAGACCAGATGGTCAGCAAGGAAGGAGTCGGTGGATGTTTTTCATAAGCATTTAAACGATTTGAATTATGCTTTAGAGGAATTGGTCGAAAGTTCGCTCTGTAACGCTGAAACAAAAGCGGAAGCTAGATGTTTGGCACAAAATATTTGCAAATTTGAATTTATTGTCCTAACCTGCTTCTGGAGCAAAATGCTGCAAAAAATTGATCGCGTAAATAAATACCTACAAAGGGATGATGTCACCGTAGACACAGCTGTGAGACACATCAAGGGCTTAATAACAGATTTAGAATCAATAAGGAGCAATGCACCAGAAGATGCTATTTCGGAAGCCAGAAGAATAGCTGAAAGCCTTGATGTCCCTCAAGAATTTCAGGAAAAACGGAAAAGGAAATATCGGTATGGAGAACCATACATGACTTCCGTGTTCTAAGATTTATATTTAAAATCATTTTCGAAATGAAATATTACCATAGAAACTACTTCTTTCTACTTACTGCTTTAGCCTTAACCACAGTACTTTGGTCACTAACGTATACCACCTCACATTATCGCACTCGATTTCCACTGATGATGGAAGTCGATGGCATTGCCGAAACGTCTGGTTTTGTAGAAAACATTGGACTACGGCCAAACATCCCGGGAAGGAATTTTAACAAAAACTATTTCTTTGTTGCCGATAACGTAGTACACATATATATAAAAAATATGCATAAAATTAATGGCTTGTATAAGTTAATGATTGATCTCCATTAAGTAGTGCTCAAGTTTCCAAAGTTTTAATATTAAGATGTCCGTAATTAAAACATCAGAGCAGGTTTAGTGTGTATGAGGGTACACCGTGGACAAACATTTTCAACATTTCCTATTTAGCGTTGCTTAGAGTAAAGCTGCGAATCTACAGTGTACGTTTCACAAAACAAACACGCGGAAAAGAAGGAGCGCTCGGAAGTCACTCATGGACCAGAGCATCTTGCAGAGGGTTCATTCCCTAAAGACGAAAAGTCTGTCTATGAATCGTTCCTCTGTAAACACGTGCAGTTACACTGCCCAGCGATCCACAGGAAGCAAATCGCTATCCACGCTGGACACTTTTTCGGCTTGCACGCGTTATGTTGATGTGGGTTTCGGCACTTTCCATTTAAAAAGCATGCAAATGTAAGAAAATAAACATGAGTGAGGCCAGAAATAACGCGAATTGTGTGTGTGTGTGTGTGTGTGTGTGTGTGTGTGTGTGTGTGTGTGTGTGTGTGTGTGTGTGTGTGTGTGTGTGTGTGTGTGTGTGTCTTCCCTGCCTTTTTATTGCAGTAATCATAATAATATAATGGAAACGTAAACAATACATAATTGAGATATACTTGCCTGCCACGAACGATATATTTTCACTCATACATGATTTACACTAAAATGAAAAAATTATAATTTTATTGCCTGGCAACAAAATTATTTTATTTTTAACAATTACCATTGTTTGAAAAAGTTTAAATGAATTTTCAAGTACTTTACTGTTGTTAAAACGTAAAAGGTTGCAGGTAAACTACCCCTTCCCCTTAACCGATCTTCACCAAAATCAAAAGTCCTTGAGATCTCTACAATTCAGGGATGTATGCAAAAAATTATTTGATTCTGTTTGAATTTGCGGCTGTTATCGTTTGCCATAGAAAATTACCCTTGATAAAAAAACGTTGCAGGTAAACTACCCCTTCCCCTTAACCGATCTTCACCAAAAACAACGTGTCTTGAGTACTCTACAAATCAGGGCTGTATGCAAAACATTATTTGATTCTGTTTGAATTTGCGGCTGTTATCTTTTGCCAAAAAAAAAATTACCCTTGATAAAAAAAACCGTTGCTGGTAAACTACCCCTTTCCCTCAACCGATCTTCACCAAAAACAATAGGTCGTGAGTACTCTACAAATCAGAGCTGTCTGCAAAAAAGTATTTGATTCTGTTTGAATTTGCGGCTGTTATCGTTTGCCATAGAAAAAAATCTACAGACACACACAGACACTTTTCGAAAAACGACTTTTTTTCATGTTTTGAGTGTAGTACAATCAGAATCTGCAATAATCTCGAACACGATTTTTTTTACCATCACCATACTTCCATTTCCTTAAGGAACATGGAAGTAAAAAAAAGAAAATGTTTGACGAGAGGTGTGAAGATGAGATCAGTGGATTATCGCAAGAAGACTTTTTACTTCCATATTCCTTAAGGAATGGAAGTATGGTGATGGCAAAAAAAATCGTGTTCGAGATTATTGCAGATTCTGATTCTACTACACTCAAAACATGAAAAAAAGTCGTTTTCCGAAAAGTGTCTGTGTGTCTGTCTGTCTGTCTGTCTGTGTGTCTGTCTGTAGATTTTTTTTCTATGGCAAACGATAACTGCCGCAAATTCAAACAGAATCAAATAATTTTTTGCATACAGCCCTGATTTGTAGAGTACTCGCGACCTATTGTTTTTGGTGAAGATCGGTTGAGGGAAAGGGGTAGTTTACCTGCAACGGTTTTTTTTTATCAAGGGAACTTTTTTTTTTGACAAACGATAACAGCCGCAAATTCAAACAGAATCAAATAATGTTTCGCATACAGCCCTGAATTGTAGAGTTCTCAAGACCTATTGTTTTTGGTGAAGATCGGTTAAGGGGAAGGGGTAGTTTACCTGCAACGTTTTTTTATCAAGCGTATTTTCTATGGCAAACGATAACAGCCGCAAATTCAAACAGAATCAAATAATTTTTTGCATACGTCCCTGAATTGTAGAGATCTCAATGACTTTCGATTTTGGTGAAGATCGGTTAAGGGGAAGGGGTAGTTTACCTGCAACCTTTTACGTTTTAACAAGAGTAAAGTACTTGAAAATTTATTTAAACTTTTTGAAACAATGGTAATTGTTAAAAATAAAATAATTTTGTTGCCAGGCAATAAAATTATAATTTTTTCATTTTAATGTAATATAATATTTTTCATTTAATACAGCAATAAAAAGGCAGGTAAGACACAGCCTGGCTGTTTGGCTGAAAATGATTTTAAATATAAATCTTAGAATATGGAAGTCATGTATGGTTCTCCATACCGATATTTTTAAAGTGGGATTGAGGGGAATATTTGACAGCATTTTAAACGACATGAACGTCCGATTTAAAGCTCTGGAAGAAGTAAACTTTAAATTTAGTTTCCTGAATGGAAAAATAATGAATAAAATGAGTGTTGCAGAGCTAAGGTTAGAAGCTGAAAAAGTCGCGGATTCCTACAAAACGGATTTGAACAAAGAAGAACTTTTTCAAGAAGTAGAAAGCTTCAAGCACCATGCGATGGAAATTGACGACGGATTAAAAACGGCACATGCAAAGGCAATGCTCCAGATTATTTATAAACATGGGCTTCAAGATGCTTATCCAAACTTGACTACGGCATTGAAGATTTTTCTAACTTTACCAGTTACAGTTGCTTCAGCCGAAAGAAGCTTCAGTAAATTGAAAATAGTCAAAAACTACTTGAGGAGCACAATGGAACAAGACAGACTCTCTAACTTGAGCATCATTTCTATCGAGCACCAGAGAACATCATCTATTTCTTTTGATGACATTATTAACACCTTTGCTGCCAAAAAAGCTCGAAAAGTGACAATTTGATTTATTTAGATTCAAGAATGAATAAGGACTGTTAGTAAATTTAGTACCCAAAACTCATGTAAAAATCTAATTTGTTTTCAATGTGTTCCAAATTGAAATAGTAAAGTACTACATGAATACTGTACCAATTTATAACCAAAATACCAAATAAACTTAAGAATGATTTTAAGTTTAACTGAATGTCTCATTTCTTAATGTGTTACCCACTTCTGTAATTTCAGATTAACAAATAAAGAAAAAACCTTTTACTTTTTAGATTCCGTTAAAAATTATTACACAAAATACAATAGAAGAGTGCTGTAATTTCACAACTGAATTTCACTTGATCTGTTTGCACTATAGTGTAGTGTGTTGATGAGTAAAGCTACGAAGCTGTAATTAATAGCATTGACTTAAGTACAGGAAAGTATATGCTTTTGTTTTTTGTTAAATAGTTTTAAATGGAGTGAGTTTGGCGCGGAGGGGGAGGAGGGGGCGCCGAAATATACCCTTGCACCGAGTGAAAGGAGGGCTAGTTCCGGCCCTGATTTAAGCTACTACATTACTTACAATAATCACAATGATTAATCTTTATAATTAATGTGTGTAGTCTACATATACATATAGTTTTGAATGTAGGCGTCTTTGTACGGCCGCGAGCGCCAATATGTGGGCACGCCTGCATATGGATACCTAATGGATTTGTTCCCTCTAGATATATAGAAGTTAATTTAACCAGTTTTTTTGTAATCTAAATTTTATAGTTTCTCAGTAATTAATTTAAAATATTGTCAGTAGACTTAAAAAAAATAATAAAACAACACACTCACATACCTCTAAATCCACATAAAAAATTCTTCCGCTTATGTGTTTATTCGGTATAACCGGTTCTGTAAGAAAATTAGTATTTCTTTGACCTTCAATTCGCGTTGTTTTCTTTTTCGATCAATGTTTTTGTATTTGTGCTGCGTGATAAACACAGTAAAAGTGTTTGTTAAAAAAGTTAATGTAATCTCTTATTAACGCTACTAAAATTAATGTTAATATTAGTAATATTTGGAATGATTCTTGTTGTAACTACAATACAAATTTAATATCAAAAGTAAAGTGAAAGTTAAAATTCAATATTTTTATATGCACCACTTACATAAATGAAAAATTCATTTTTTCTACACAATTTCCTCCTACTTAACTGCACTCTGTATGACTGTTTATCTATTTTATCGATCTCTTAACGAGCTTTTGACTTCCTTCTTGGAAGAAACGTTTCATTATTGAGCGCAACCAATTTTGAACCGCTTCTATTACCTCTTCGTCAGAACAATACTCGTAGTTCTTTTTTCAATGTGTCAAAAAGATAACAATTGCTTGGAATCAGGCCAGAACTGTATGGGGGTGGTCCAGCAACTCAAAACCACTACCTTGAAGGCAAAGTGTTGTTTTGTTGCCAGTACGAGATCGAGCGTGGTCCTGAAGTAAAATAGCGTCCTCTGAAAATTTACCATGTCTTTTGGTCTGGATTTTTGGCTTCAGTAATTGCAACAACTTACAATAGTTCTCCTATTCACTATTTTTCCTGTAGGTGTGAAATTAACAAAAACTGGATCTTCCATATTGCAAAGTATTGTCGTCATCAATTTACCTGCAGCATTGTCAGTTTTGAAATTTTTGCTGTGGGAGATGAGAGATGTCGTCAGACTAAACTTTGTCACTTACTCTCGAGTTCAAAGTGGTGGACCCATGTGTCATCCACGTTAATTACCCGCTACAGAAATAAATCTTGTTCCTCTTCATAACGTTTCAAAAGCTTACGGAAAATTTTCCAAACGATTCTCCTTGTGGCTATCTTTCACTTGACGTGGAACTCGGCAACCACAAATTTTTCTAAAGTTTAAAGGACCATGAAGATTAAAAATTCTGAGCCATGACTACTAGTAGGTACGCAGTGGCGGGCGGCGGCCAGCTGACTCATTTTCCCGCTCAACCTGTCACCCTGTTCTGTTGTGTTTGTTCAGTTCTCTCGAGTAGTGTTGTGTTTGTTCTGGAATTAAAGTGCGTAAAGTTCGCTCGCCGTGTTGCGTAAACACAATTCAGAAAATAATTAATTTTTTTAGTAAACCAAAAAACAAAAACTAGACGATCAAGGTGAGAAAACTCAGTCAAACAGCTTAGAGCCGCTTTTAGTTTTGCCGTCAACGTCATGGGAAAGAACATCTCATTCTTCACAGTTCCTAGCTGAAAAATGCCCGACACCGCCATCGCCAATGGAATCAGATCAAACCCTTCTATTGATGAAGTCAAAGAAGGTGATAAACAGTGGCCAGACTGTTGGACTCTTGAACAAAAGAGTGATTTTTGTAAAAAATACGATTGGCTTATTGTACACAACAAAAAATTGGGCTGTAAGGTTTGCCGAGAAGTTGGATCACTGGGCGTGGAAAAAAAACTGGCATGAAAATGTCTAAGCAATGGACTGGATGTGATATTACTAGTCTTGGGGAAAATCGAGCCCAGCAACAAACAGCGTTGAGAAAAAAGATATTTGATCACAAAGACAGTGCTGCGCACAAAGCAGCTTTAAAAATTTTAGAGGAGTCCCAAAAAGAAACACTGGAAAACATTTGTTTGAAAACAATATCAAAAGAGAAAGATTTACAGCGAGAATTTTGCGCACTGCCTATAAGGTTGCAACAGAGAGTCAATCTTTCAACAACTTTGAGTCAGAAATCGATGTTCAAGAGCTGAATGGATTAAATATGGGCCGAATTCTGCATTCAAAAAACGCCTGTGTTTTTAACACATATCAGTGCAGAAATGAAAAAACATATTCTACAGCAAATAATAACAGGGGACGATAAATTTGCACAATCAACATCGATGAATCAACTACTTTAAGCAAAAAATCAACTCTGATTTTGTACATTAGAGTTTGCCTAAGGAAAATAAATATGGAATCCCCTGTAAATTTATGTTTGGACCTTGTTGAACTCGAAAGTGTGACATCTCTTGGAATTTTTGATGCTGTCATTCAATGCCTTGAAGGCCACAAATTAGATGACAATGTTCTAAAAAATAGACTAATTGCTGTGGCATGTGACGGAGCGGCAGTGATGCTTGGACGCAAATCTGGAGTTGGGAGTCTTTTAAAAGACAAGTTTCCATCTATTATTGTTTGGCATTGCTGTAATCACAGGCTTGAACTTTGTGTAAGTGACGTTTTAAAGGAAATGACAAATATCAATCGTTTTAAAGGATTCATTGATAAACTTTATGTTCTATACCACACCTCACCCAAGAACAGCCGAGAATTGCGTTTGTGTGCAGTCGAACTTGGTGTTCAACTGTTGAAAATTGGAAGGGTGTTAGACACAAGATGGGTAGCGTCCAGTTTCCGTACAATTTAAGCGGTTTGGGAGAACTACGAGATTTTAGCAAACCATTTTGTAGCAGCTAAAGAAGACCAAACACGTGATGCTTCGGACAGATGCAAGTATGAAGGCCTACACAGGAAACTACATCCACGTGCTTCGTTTTAGATTTGGCGTTGATGTGTGATGCACTTCATTATTTCGGGCTAACAAAAAACTTCAGATTTTGGCTAACACATTTGTTGCTCGGAAAGATAACCCGGGAACTTTTTATGAGCAGGCTGTGACATCTGTCAACAACAAAAGATTTATGGGAATCAAACTTTATGAAAAAACTAAAGAAGACCCCATTAATCCTGTTGTGTTTTATGACAACCTTGCACAATCGATTGAAAAGAGAATGCTTAGTGGGGAAGATGCAGCTATGGCCAATTCAGCCCGTATAGTTGACACAAGCACTTGGCCCAAAGACATTAAAGACAATACTTTTAGGGAAAAAGATGTTGAGTCGCTTGCAGTTCGCCTTCAGTTGAACAAACGGGACGCACTTAAAGCATTTCGTGAATATGTTTTTGATAATTGTGAGAGCTTTGGTGGAAATTGTGAAAATAAAACAAAGTATCCCAAAAAATTGCTTCCATTGACAACTGCCATCAAGACAATTCCAGTGTCTTCTAGTGAATGTGAAAGAGGGTTTTCCCAAATAAATCTAATCATTACTGACGGTAGAGCATCTCTGTTAACAAAAACTGTCTCTTCACTACTTTTTCTGAAGTTGAATGGCCCACCACTGACTCGTTTTGACCCTTCAAAGTAAGTGGAATCTTGGCTGCTTCGGGGTCGGCACTATGTTCTGCAGAGCATATTTTAAGGGATTTTCACTGGGCGACATTCAGCGCCCCCCCCACGGGAAAATTTTGAAGCTTAAAAGCGTGATTTTAAGCCCTACTTAAACAGATTTGAAGCCTCTATAATGTTTCTCCCCTAGAGGGATTTTAGGAAGAATAGGCCTACACAATTTTAGAATGAAAACAATTTCTTTGCGTTGTTACTTAGTTATGTTTTATTAGGCACATGTAGAAATACAGTTACGGTAAAGATTTGTAAATTGTACTACTAAACTTTTCAAATAAAGAAATAGGTAATCTTTCAAATTTAAACAAAATTTATATTTACAGGGTACTGTCTTTTGCGAAAAACTTTTTGACAAACTCATGGTCCTGGTAGAGTTCCTGGTCAGGAAGCTTCCTTCTTCTTTCTTTTTTTTTCAAGAAATTTCGCTACAGCTGGCCTCGGGTCAAAAAAGGCAGTTCCAACTCCATTTAGAGCGATTTACATCCTTGAATTGAGAGCTTCTCTTGATAGGCTTGATTGCTTATTTGTTTTTAAAGTTGTGTGCACAGATATCGCCCTCTCAGGACCAGCACTGTGTGGTGTTAGAGAGACATACGATTGTACTAACTTACTAAAAGTGGAATGAGGTTGAGAAACCTTTAAACAATGGTACAGTTTCGCTGTTGAGGATGTCATTATAGACGCAGGAGGAAGTTTTTCCACCGCGTACAACTCTACAACATCATCTGTAAAATCTGATACTTTATCTTTACCAAAAATGTTCTCCACGTCAATGCGAGCTGCTTTGACAACTTCAGTAGGCGTTCTTGCATTTACGAAGTTGTTGATTCGTTTTGATATTTCTCTTTGGTAATCGGCTAGTCTTTGAGAAATAAATTCTTTGCAGCTCAAGACAATCTCTTTTCTTACTGCAACCCAGCGTCGCTTAGTTGAAACTAAAGAAGAGTTTACTCTACGTCTCCTAGGAAGTTCTTCAATATCTGAACTATCTAACTCATCACGTTCAGGTTCTCTTGCGCCTTTATTTTCCATCTCAACTGTTCTTCATATCCACCGGGATAACAATCATCTTCCATCATAGTCAGTGAATTTATAAAGACTTTTTTAGAGACTTCTATTACAGGGATTGTGATAAATGATCTCTGACAGTCTGTTTGCAGTTTTTCCATATGCTTTAGAAGATGTAGCATACGGCCGGTAAGTCGTTGTTGTTCGCCGTCTGTCTCCCACAAACACAGAAACCCACGTGCAGAAGCTTTTTCAACTTTTGTAGAATCATTGTTGTCTAGCACATTACTCCAATGTTGTTGCATCAACGGGAGGTTGTTCCAAACTGCTTTGGCTAAGTTGTTTAGGTGTTCTACAATCCTTACCTCAAAGTACGCTGGGAAGCGGCAGACAGGTTGCTTTTTTACCTCGGCCAGTTTTTCAAGTTCCTCAAAACGTAGAGCTGACGCTCTATAAAATGTTGCCATTGCTTTTAAATTTATCTTCCAGTGCTGAACTTCAATGACTGTTGATTCTAAGTCTGACATTGCTAGGTCAGATAGATGAGCCACACACCAAACACAAAATAAATCTCTTCCTAAGTATTCTTTCATGCGAACCCATAAGCCACTGTTTTTGCCTGTATTGGCACTCTCTCCATCTGTTGTTAATCCTGTCAACTTATCTTTTGCTATATCACCGAGGCTTAGATTCTCCAGCACAATCTTGATTGATTTCATAAGACCTTCTGCCCCTCGCAGACTCGATTTGCTTTCACCTAAAAACACGGATTTCATTTCGTAGTCTTCTGAAATGAATCGTGCCGTAATGAATTTGTTGTCGATTCCATATTTATCTACGGAACCATCTACCTGGATGGAAAAACAATCTGAATTTTTTAACTGCTTAACAACATTTTCCATTACTACTTCTCCTTCAATATCAAGCATCTCGCGATACATTATAGGGTTTCTGTACTGTAACAAAGCTGGAGAAGGGTTGAGAGGAGAAAATTCGGACTCTAAACCATTGCCTTTATATGAAGAAACCTGGTTGTCAATTTGTATCTTTGTCAAAGACCGCGAAGGCCAAGAATGAGCAGAAAGAGTCATGGTACGACTGTCATTATAGACATCCAATGACAGTTCAGTTAGCAGTTTAATTTTCTCGGCAGTGTGTGTCTTAAGAGTTTTTACCCAAGGGTGCTTATCAGTTTGTGCCATCCATTTTTTCTCCATTTCATCGAGGTTAAAAGCTGCTTTGTGAGCTTCGCAAGTTAAATGGTCAATAATCCTTTCCAGTTCCTTTTTTCCGTCACATCGGACTCCATCAGCAATGGGCAAAGTGCCATTTCTTGAAAACTTTTTCGCTTCTTGAATGTGTTTGGAGCAATGTGTTTGGAATGTGTTTGTTTCCAAGCTTTACCTTTTCCAAAACACTAAGTTTTTAACAGCCATGACAAATCTAACTTGCTACCCTTATACCATTCGACACATTTCTCTTTTTGTTGATTTTTTTGGACTGGAAAAGGTGTTTCAACTCGATGTTCGGGATTTTCCTTATTTTGTTTAACAAGTTTTAAGTCAGAGCCACCGCTGTTGTTGAGAGGATGATTATCATCAAGGAAAATTCCAGTTTCTTGAAATTGGATTTGTGTACTGGAACTACTGCAACCTGGTTTACTATTGTCACTGAAGTTATTGATTGGGTTTACAATTTCATCTTCTTTACTGCTTTGATCACTTTTTGTGCGTTTTTGGGGTCCAACATTAAAAAAATCAGTTATTCTTTTACCCATGGCATATATTCCTATTGCGGTGAGACGCGCACCTACACAAGGAGAAAACTACACTATGAAACTACACAAATTGACAAAATTAAAAACAAAATATTTAGGTGTAGGGCCTGACAGGCTCCCGTGCAACATGCGCCTACTAGCGGGTTAAAATAATATACAGGCTGTTTTTAGTAAAACTATTTAATCGTTCAAATTTACGTCCCTTAAGAGTATATATGCCTTATAACATACGTCCCTTATACATTTTATTTAAACCTTATACATACATCCTTAAGCAATCAATTGAAAAAAACTCAAAAAGAAAAAGTTGAGTACTTTCTATTAAAATAAATAGCTTTAAGGTATTATATTCAAATAGTATAAAAACAAAAGCCTGCTAGAATCTCGATCGTTTCTTTGTAAAACTATTCTGACAAAGCATTTTTAAAGTTTAAGCAAATTTATGAGAGATAAACTAAAATAATTATAAAAACAAACAGCTCACACTAATTTAAGAACTTCTCAGGTATCATTTATATTTTTTAAATTGTATTTAAGCCTCAGAATAACCGTACACAATAAAACTTAGAAACGTGAGTGAAGGGTTAATTAGGTAGGTAGGCAGCTGGAAGTAGGTTGTGTGGGTTAGGTTAGAGGTTATATTAGTTTGCGTACTGTCGCTTAGCTTCACATTTAATGTTAACATAACTCTATTCTGCTGTTTACTAATGAAAAATAGATTAAACTCAGTTAAGGGGGCTTGGCATTATTATTATTTTATGATAATATCAAAAGGCCACTTACCTTATAGTTGTGGTAATCGGCAATGTGGTGTGTTATTCAGAAGAAAACAAAAAAACACAATTCAACAACTTTCATCTTTTCTATTTCTAATGAATTTGCTAACTGCTATAATTTTTTATTGTTCGACTAAGCTTTTCGTCATTACTGACATCTTCAGGTCTTAAACAACTGTCTTACAGGTCTTCAGGTCTTGTTGTTTAAGACCTGAAGATGTCAGTAATGACGAAAAGCTTAGTCGAACAATAAAAAATTATAGCAGTTAGCAAATTCATTAGAAATAGTAAGGATGGCTGCTAATTTAAACAATACGAAGAATTTCATCTTTTCTGCCTAGCAATAAAAAATAAAACAACTCGCCACAATCGCACAAAAAAGTACGGTAACAGTACAACACTCAGGTCAACAACAGCGAAAATGCGAAAAGCGTACGTTTTTCGTATTTTCCCTATGCTTTTCTATACTAAATTCTCCTGGCACTGTGGGGGAAGTAGGGAAGCGGAGTGGAGGGAAAACATTCTGCACGGAGCGAATAGCATCGCATCAGCCATCAGCCACGCACGTCGGCACGTCACACACACGCGCGCGCGCACTTCCTGCCATTCCACACCACCGTTGGCTCCCCAGCCTCCATCTCACTTAGCCCGTCTACTCAGAAGAGTGAGAGAGTAGAATAGGGTCTACTATCTCTTTCTTTCGAAATTAGCTTTATTGTTATTCTCCTGTTCTTATCTGCGGCAGGCTAATTTTTAAAGTAACTTGTAAAATTTTAAAATATTTTCGTTTTTTTACCGTTTTTCTTAAAAATTTTTGCCGGCACCAGCTACGGTCACTGGGCGACAAAAACTCGGCACTAGGCGACAACAGTGTCGCCCAGTTAACATGTTATTTTAGGCACTGCTGTTCTGGACACCAACAGCAAGGAAAGAAAGAGGGGAGAGAGGTACAATGAAAACCTTTCTAAGCTTTGGACAATTTTATAAACTGTGAGTTAAACATTTAAAATTAATTCATCATTTAAAAAATTAAATAATTAAAAAACACTACATTTGGACAAATTTTCGGGTGAATTTTAAGACATTAAACACGTCTAAAACGTAATTTTAAGACCTTCATTTTTCAAAATTTTTCTGGGGGAGGGCCCCGGACCCCCCTTAGGCGTACCGGAACCTATATTTTTACAAAAACAGCACTGGCTACTCCAATGTTGGATTATTAGCCAGTAAACTGATTAAAACTGTATGCTAATTTTCATTTTGTCAGCCACTACAAAAACATAAGGTTATAAAAAAAAAAGTATAAATACAACAAGATATTTCAAGACATTGGTTACAGGTGACTGAAAGTTGCTTGAACTAATAGCCTACTATGTACATCTTATATTTATAAAATATATAAAATCTCATAATTTCAGGAGATATAATCTTGGGTGGTTTACATTATGATCACTACCAATGGCAACAATGTTTAGCCCATGTAAAACAGTTATCATAACATTTAACAGAAAAACATAAATGTTAAACACAGACTCCTCCATTGGTTTGTAAGTAAGCTACATTCTACACTACATTAATTTCTTCTGTATTAAGAATGTTATGTACAGACGGGTAGGAGGCTGCTTGATATGTCACCTCTTCTTCATCTCTCCCACCTCTCCCATTTGGTGTGACCACTTATTTTTTAATTAATACATAAAAACATTATGATGCTTTGAACACAGTATGTAGAGCATGAAAAGGAGAGTGTATTGATGGACATGGAAGGGAAACATGCATGAGAACTTGACCTGCTTTTAGATATTATCCTGCCTTAGTGTCTAACTAACCTTATTCTATTTTCAGGCCCAACCCCATTCCCCTTAGTAGGAAGTATATTCAGTTTTCCAAGTCGCTACATTGAAGTCACATTTGAAGTATGGTCCAAACGATGTGGCCAGGTCATCGGCTGTATATTCGGCACAAAGCGAGTAGTCTTCATCACTGGAGTTGATAACGTACTCGCTGCAATCCGCAAGGAAGAATTTCAAGGATGGCCTGATGATTTCTTGATGAGATTGCACAATTTTGGGAAACGCTTAGGTTGGTAATTGTTTTGTAGTTGTATCTTTGTTTTGTAAGTAGAGAATAGGAAAAATATCTGTAACTAAACATCTGCAACTTAAGCTTTCTAAGAAGTTCCAAACATGAGGAGATATTGTTACTTAAAGAAAGTAGCTTTCCTTCATTACCTCAGTTTTAATTAGTGAAGCATATCTTATTTTTGTTAGCGGTTATTTTTACTGGAAGACCTACAAACCGTTTATGTAATTATTTCTTGTGTGTACTGATAGTTGTGTATGTTCATTAGTAAGTGAAAGATCCGGTTTTTTAAAGAGTAGTTGCCAACCTCATTTATTGTCCCAAACTTTGTTAGCTGTGACAGCTACATAAAAATTACCTTATTTGTCAAATTTTAAGCCTAGTTTTATAATAGACTTTTCCTGCAGGAGTATGTAATTTCATAAAACGTATTAATTTATTTATAAACTTACGGTAGGACTAATTTTCAATATAAACTATCCACCTGTATGTTTTACTAAGTCATGTTTAAAATACCCTGTTGTAACTGCATAGTTCAGGTATCCCATGTTCCTCGCAAATAAACTCAGTTGTGCAAAATTTCCACAGACATCGATTTTGATTGTAATTCCAGTAATACACCAACAACTGCAAATAGTACCCCATCTAAAGCTACTATTTTTTGCTGTTAAATTAATGATAATCATGATAGTGTCAGCTGTGTTTAGGTAAAGAATGTTTACATTTCAAATATGCCAGGAACTTTTATAATACATCTATCATTTCATAATAATATCCTTTACATGTTATTACCTTTTTCAAGCTACCATGTTATTTTTCCATGACTTTATACAAAATATCTTCATTTATTTAATTTTGGTCCCATTCATTCATTTTATAAAAATCCTCTTTTTATAGACTAGATTAGATTAAGAATGAATAGACCAGGTAAATCATAAATTGCTTGGCAAAATTGCCTTTTTTTGTAACTTCTAGTGATGAAAGATTTTATAAGGTTCTGCCATTGACAACACACAAATCTAAAAACATTTGTGTTGACATTTTGATTAAATTCATTGTCAACATCAATATGTATAGGCCTACATGAAATTTTAGCCAAAAGAGCATAAGGAAGAAAATCTACAATAATGAAGAAAAGATCAACTATCAGTTCAATATGAGGTACACAACAATATTCTCTTCAAATTGGTAAAGCAGGATTTGAAGGTGGTATTATCTAAAAGAAGGGTTGCTTAAATTAATAAAACCCATATATGATAGCTTAACATGCATCAGCTTTGAAATGTTATTTATGTCTATGGGAAGATTTCACCAGTAATAATATGTTTAGGAAGGTTAGAAATGAGTTAAAGAAGTGTTATGATTGTCAAACAGCAAAACAGACTGCTGATCAAGCGAATCTTCATACCTATGTGAGAATGCAAGGACACAGAAAGAAGCAAAAGGGGAAGTTAGGGCAGAGAATACTTAGGACCCATTACTACGATTAAGTCAAGGTGTTTAAAACATAATAGTCTGTGTATAGATGTGTTTCTAAGGCAGTTCATCTGTATCTGATCATGCAACCCACAACTAAGCTGTCGAAAAAATTCTGTTAAGGAAGTGTATTCTAACACAGGGTAAAATTAAGAGAATTCATAGCGATCAGAAGGTACAATTCCAGAGTGAGGTTTGGAATAAAACATTAAGAGAAAATGGAATTCAACCCATACGCACAGATGTTCGTTGTGTATTACGACACAAGACGGAGAGAAGTAGGTAAATATCCTTTGAGGAAATTCCATTCATATAAATAACTGGGTTAATAGAACAATTAAAGTTGAACCACAAGTGAAGTGGATATACTACAACACCGCATCGACTCCGCATACATAAGGGGAGAATATTGCTCAATCCCTCCAAATAAGGGTAAAAAAAATTGAAGAATCGCATATTCATTATTATTCGCACATAAAATAAATCAATGTGTTTGTAAATAAAAACGATACCATATTACTTGTCTAATAAAAAGGTAGAGAAAACAAAAATTTTTAATAAACCTAAAATGTTTTTTTCACCAAGCAGGGAAATAATGCGACAGTACAACCACATATAGTACTGTGCATTGCCAAAATAATTAAAAGAATTAATAAAAATAAATAAATCTATAGTTGATAGACATGATTCAGATTGTAAGCTGGATTGTTTAAAAAATATGGAACACGCATATCAGGCTTGTACACGCATATCTGCCCACCTGGCGCTAGCTGTGTTTACATGTGTATTTTGTTTGTGTGTTTGAAACCTGTCTGTTCCTCGACAGTAACCACCCCTATTCAATTGATGTTATAATTTAAGTATTACTTTAATTATTAGAAAACTATCTACAACAATGTACAACTAAATGCACCAAAGTATGTATTTTATAAAGATGCGCAATGGGTTAAAAACCCGTTTAAAAGTGACGTAAAGTGAAATTACAATGAATAAAAAAGTGAATAACTCCCTGAATAATTATAATAAAGAAGTGTAAGTTACATATAATAGACATATGAAAATTAGCGATAGATTGAGCAGAGTGTAGTGTAAAACAGACTTCGAAATTGGCAAAGTCAAGCGAAATTAGTGAATCGAATGAGAGTGGGAGAAAGGACGCTTTCGACAAACTCTGACAAGACCAATATTGTTCAAACAGGAGTTTTGCACGATGTGGCTATAAATACCAGGTCGCGCTAATAAAGCTTCTTCTTCTTAATTCAACCGTTGCCGCTGGAGGCTATGTCAGTCAACAACGCTGTCTTGAATTTACTGTAAGAATCACATGATGAACTGGAAGTCAAAGCAGAGTAGCAGAGCACATATGCAGAGGTTCTATGGATACACCTACAGCCCATGATGTGAGGAGAGACAACCAGTAAGCAGTACATGCAGTGGAATCCTGGAAGAGGACCCGAGGACACGGAGGACACGGACGAAGATCGGAGGAGGACACACCGATAATTTACCACATCAAACGAGGTGATAAAAAACCATAATAATTACCGACAATTGAAAGACAATAATTAAAACTAGAATGAAAGACATTCGAACTGTTGATAAAAATATTTAAATTGTACATAGTAGTGTAAAGGCAGATTGTTAATTTAGAATAATGTCTCATGTATAGAAATTAGGATTTGAAGATAACGTGAATGCTATAAGGGCAATATCTGATTGAAATCGAAGTAAATTAAAGTAGGTAATTAACAAAGTCTTTATTTGATAAAAGTACAATGCATATGCAGTAGAAAAGTATTAAAGCCAAGTAAGATTAAATGATTAAATGAATTGAAATAAAAGTAAAATCATTGTTGAAATAAATTAATAAGCAATTGCAAGGATGACCACACTGAATGAGTAAGCCGAGAGCAAAAATAATTGATAGTTAAGAGTAGATAATAAGATTTTTGTATAACCTGTTTAAATGTAATTTGTTCATCAGAAGTCACATGCATAAGATCGCACAAGCGATGAATAATGAATATTTTTGTTATTTCCGAAATAAGTAAAGAGGATGTTAAATAAATAATGTAAATATTTGAAAAACGTTTTACGCATTCTTGTTATTACGATTACACCTAACACCATTGTTATGTTATATAATTCACACATGCATAAATATTATTGCATTAAAGTTGTAAATTTACAATATATGTTTACAATAAATTTACAACGATACAACGTTATAAAATGTAAGTGTGTCGGGCGCACGCTCATGAGCGATAAAATTACATAACGATAAATAACATTTCTAACAACGTGTACGTGTAATTAGAGGTGCAGGTGTAATTATAATAATGGTAGCCTTTTTAGGAAATTCAAAATGTTTCCATTTATTAATTTAAACAAACATATCAAGAAATAATACTATACAAATAATGATTACTTCGTCATACGATATTCATTATACACGGTTTCAAAGTTTCTTAGTTTGCTGTAATCTCATCACCAACATAAAGCTTATATCATAGACATAATATTATTAATTTTAAATAAAAAAACATATCTTCATTATGTTATACTGTCTGAATCTGTGCTTTTAATATAAAAATATTTAACTAAGTTAACCATTTGTTCATTATTTGAACAAATCTAATTGATTCTTTCACATGTATATTAAAATATTTTCAATCATTATCAATTCAAAACTTATGCTTTCATAATTTCTCTACAATTTTAAATTTAAATATTTTTTTATAAATTATTACTGCAAAAATTATGCTTTCATAATTTCTCTACAATGAATTCATAACTACTCTACAATTTAAATTTACGTATTTTCAATAAATTATTACTGCAAAAATTATGCTATAATTTTTATACAAGACATTTACATCTATAAGTTATAAATTACACTTTTTGAAATTATTGTCTTTCTTTTGACAATGTTTATCAATCTTTGATTAAGTCTTTTGTTATGAGGAATACATGGCTTTCTTTCACCTTAATTGTAGCGGTTCCTCAGCATACCCTGTCCTGGTCCTGAGTCCCTGATGTTGTGACTCCTGCGTAGTCTTGAAGTCCTGGATCCTTTCCTAATTCTCCGGGTCCTCTCGGAAGTCCTGGATCCTCTCCTCGTCCTCCCTGTCCTTTCGGAAGTCCTGGGTCCTTTACTCATCCTCCGGGTCCTCTCGGAAGTCCTGGATCCTTTACGTCTGGAAATTATGCCACGTCCTCGGTTTGGAGTAGTGCTCCTAGATGTAGATCACTTGTAGACCTCTGACGATTTGTTTGTTACGTTACTTTTTAATTACTGTTTTCCATTATTATGTTAAATCGAAATATTTATCGTAGTACTTTACAAGTTATGATTAACAAAAAGTCTTATTGGTGTTAGACATATCGTCTAGCTCTGTCCGAATTAATTAAAATTTTGTGTCGCGAACGGACATAGCGTTCCGCCACTAATGAACACTGTTAGAAGAGAGAGATTAGCTCTCCTGGTCTTCTATTTATATTCACCAAGAAAACTGCAGCTGTCGATTCAGGAATTAGCCTGTCGACAGTTGAACCATGGCGTGATAGCTCCCACTCTCGTCCTATTTCACATAATTGCACTTTTTCGCCAATCGCACTGTTTAACGCGGATTTCACGACGATAAAATATTGTCTAATTTAATGACCTATGCGATGTGCAATTATCATGATGCTCGCACCACTAGTGTAATTATAATGCTTTAAAAATCGCACTGGATTCGCACTGATTGTCCGAATTACGTAAAATTCGCACTGCACTTGTGTCTGATTTTTACACATTTTTAGAAGTTTTTACCTTCTCGCTAACATTTATGGTTTGCTTAATATTAAATATATTCTTAATTTAGCATTGACTTGGGGTGAGGTTGCAAACTTTCAGGAACAAACAGGCTTCACGCACACACACTATTTACTTGTATATTGAAACGACGAGATTCTTACGTTTTCTGAAAATGTGTAAGTATAGTGTGTTCGCCTCACACTGTCGTCGTCACTTATATGTTGCGCTAACGATGTCCGTAGCGATCCTTCAATTACCAGTACAACACGAGTGGAAACCTTACCTGTTGTTCCATAGGTGTTTATAAATCCCGGGTGGCGCCAAATTGTTTATTTAAAACAATTAAATTAATAAATAGTGTGGTAAAAGGTGTTCTTAGCTATGACGGCCTGGAGCATTCAAATTTTACTCCCGCCTTCGTTCGACCTTCTTAATCGAGCAGTTAGTTCGCCGAATTTGCGACGTGAGCGCTTACCGTCATTCTCGCTCTCTTTGCTAAACAATACACAATTTATAGAATACACTTCCCTATGAAATAAAAACAATGGTTACACTCTGTACTAGTTTCTTTAATTTGTGATTGGTAATTACTCAGTTTGACATTAAAATTATATTTGGTTATTCAACAAATTTGCACCGACAATTATTATAAGACTAATATCTCTAGGGTTTGGCGAATCGATTTTGAACGAATTATACAGTCAAAGATGGCGACTGTTTTGTTTGTTTACAGTTTGTTCCGTTCTTGTGATTACGAAAAATATATTAATAATGATTACAATAAAGTACACTGCCTTACATTATTTGTACTTAAATAATATAATGTGTAATTATATTTGTTCATGTAGTGTGGTAAAGTGTGTTTCAAAAGTTCGTAAATTACGTACAGGTTATTTTAATAGATATCAAATTTTCAGTGTTTTATTGTTTTACTTAATCTTTGAAGGAAATATTATTCAGTTTATAGTGAGAGTTCAGATTACTGTGAGAAATATTTAAAGTGAATTTATTTCTGAAATTCGGGTAATTTAATAATACTTATCAAATCAGTCGACTGGAGGTGTACTGTCAGTCAGTTGTAATGGAATGGGGCTTCAATAATCGTCAATTTTCAATTATCTGGGGCTTCTGGCATCTTTTTCATGTTAGTCGTAGCAATTTATTCATTTAAAATTTATTTAAATTGGTTCTTGGCATCAGTTAAATGTTCTCGTTCCTCGTCTGCTTCTTACGTTTTCCTCTTTTTGAATTTTGATTACTTTATATACATTTTAGATTAAAATTTTGGTCATTCACGGCCTGGCGTCTATTCTGGAAGAGCGTCACTTATTGAATACTAAGATTTAACGGAAAATTCGTAACCAACGTTCGTTGTCATGGTTACTAATTGATTACGATTGGTTGATCATGACTTATAACCATTGTTATCAATTTTGAATTTTTATTCAAAATTACTGTATATCTTCTGATTGCTTTTATTCTTCCGTCTTCCTTCCTATGTATTAAATATTATCACTACTGTTTGTATTTCCTTTCAAAGATTATTTTGACATCCCATAAGGTTGGGTTCTCTAATGTATTATTGTTTGTACAATTATGTTAATATTTGTTAATTACATTTCTTTTTTATTTTAAGTCCTTATTCTAACCTTTTTCTTTTAATATGATTCACAAATTATCCTTGGCTAGTTACTTGCCTTGGATTTGCTAATTTCCTTGTTAATTTTTTACAATTTGTAGTTATTTGTTTTTGACAGTTAGGCATTTCATAGGCCTAAGTAGTAACTGATTATATTTACTTATTTTATACAAATTACATCTTATTTTACCCTAATGTGTTTTGTTTTGTTATTATAATTGATTTGTTTATTTGTTGATGTGTTTTGGATCTGTTTTTATACTAATTGTATGTTACCATTATTTTCTACATCATGGCTTGTTAATTATTTCCTAACTGATTTTCCAGTGTTATTAGATCTGTATTGATTCACCTTCTTATTTATTTAAATTGCCATTGTTAATAATTTGGCTATTACTTACTATTCTTTATTACATAAAACTTAACATCTAGGCCTATGGTCTGTATAATTCCTTCAGCCATATCCTATTCATAAATTAAATTGAACAATTTATTAACAGCTATTAAGCAACGTTTGTTAACAATTGGTTTCATTCTTATTTATTTTTAGGTGATAACACATCATCACACCATTTAAACTTACTTAATTGATTATCCCTTATAACATGGGATGTTTATTGATTTTGTTTTTAATTTCTTTACTATATTTTTTCCTTTTAGTATCTTTACTTTCTATCCATGGTAACACTAACTGTTGACATTCTATGGGCTTCCTCCCCTGAATAACATCGTATCCTTCATTTATATTTAATCTTAATACTATCTTTAATTACTATCATTAACAAAATTCTTACTTGTTCACCATTAAATCGTTTAGTGTTTATCACTGATTTATTAAGCGTTTTTTATCTATTACTAGAGTTTCTAATTCTATCATTCACAATATTCTTATTTATTAATAATATTCACTTTTAAACCATTTAGTGTTTATCACTGATTTACTAAGCGTCTTTTATCTATCACTAGATTTTCTCATTATTTTGGGGGTTTTACACCTTCACTTTTGCACTTCTTAAATTTTTATTTTAAATGTTTATTAGTGGGTAATCCCTACCATTACTTTCTCTTTGTCACTTAGTTATTTTTATTTTTTCACCCTCTCACTATCTCTCTCTTTACAAATATTATTTATACTATTAATAAGTTCATGTCTTTATAGAGTTCTTTGTTACATATAACTCTAATTCTTTGGTTAGTGTACTTTTATTTTTCACATTACTTTATTGGGTTTTATCAATTATCATTTACATTTATCATTTAGTCAATACTAATACTTATTTTTTTTATTGGTTAGTTACTGGTTTCATTTCCTTTATGATATTTGAGTGTATCATTTCTCCTTTTCATATTCTATATTATTTGTCTGTGACTCTTTTTATTTGATTGCATTTTATTTCCTTTATACTTGTTTTTTTCCTTTTCATTTTCCTTCTTCTTCACTTTCATCTTATTTCGTTTTCATTTCATTTTATTTGGGTTTTCCACATTCTCATTTGGTTTTATTTTATTTGGTTGTGTGGAGTCATTCACTACCTTCAATAGGTTTCATTCAATCTGGTTGTAATGAGTCAATCACTTTCTTATTTGGTTTCGGTTTTCCCCTTCTCCTTTGGTTTCCTTTTATTTGGTCAATCACTTGGGTTAGGTCATGTCGTCGTTTGTCGCGTCATTGTCATTTTATTTTCATTAAACATTTTATATTATACGAATTACTTTTTATATTGTTGATTCATCTTTTTTATCCCTGGTATTGGGGTGGCTTATTTGTGTTGTAACAATATACACATGCAGCGGTAATCGCGTGATCGTGTTGACTCCTGTTTGCAAGCCAGCTTCCAATTTCACACCTGCTCGTCTATTATATATTACTAAAATTAAATTAAATATTTATTTTATATTATATATGCGCATTACAGCCTATGCTTGTATTGTCACTATATATATATATATATATATATATATATATATGTAGATAACTACATAACGCTAACACTATACAAATGTAATGTGTTATATGTGTATAAGTATGGAACAGTGATAAGTGTTTAGTGTAATGTGGTTGCTGTAGCTCATCTCACAGTTAATGTAAGTAAATAGTTATAGTAATGTATGACTTTATACACAACTATACACACTTACAAATAATATAATTGTAGTAAGACTATATTTTAATGTTGTAGGCATGATTATGAGAAGAATAAATCTCGAAACGTCGCAAAACTGAGTTTTCATGATTAATGACCGAACCTCGAAATCATTAACAGTATATATTGTAACAAGACCCTGTATGCCGGTCCTTACAAAAATAAAATAGTAGAGAAAAATTTTTTAAAAAATAAAATTTGCAATACAAAAATAATTTTGTTTATGTTAATCAATGTGTGTAATTAAGAAATAAGGCTGTTTTAAAGGTTTTGTAAAAATTTAGAGAATCAGGAAGGTATTTATTAACTATCGAGCACTTCTGGAAGATTTGAACCAAGTCTGGAGTTAAATAGATTAACTCCAGTCAGCAATCGATCGATGATTTTTCTTGCTGGTCCAATATCTCACTCAAATAAAATATTTTCTTCTTCTTGAAGTCCCTTAGCCTTAATAAATAATCTTAAATTAGCCTGTGAAATAATAACAGATAAAAAACAATTGAAATATACGGATTTATTGAACAATTTAATAAATAATCGATTTTTTATCGATTGAGAACAATTATCGACTCCGTCTCAGGGAATTATCGATTGTGCATACAGTATAAAAATTATTATAGGTATTATATAAAGGACAGGTTCTTTGAGCGATTAAATTAATAGTCAGAGAAGGGTGACGAGAAAGTATAACATTAACAATTAAAATAAATTCAATAATTATTATTTAACAGTATTTAAATAATTCTGATATATAATGTTTAATAAATTGTTTTGTCAGACCAAATGTAGCTTCTATGACGTCACTCGAAGTAGGAAGCAGATGTGTAAATTTCAAGATGGCCGCTACTCGATCTGGATATGTTACTGCAAAAGTCGTCTTGTTAAAAACTCAACAAAATTATCTTCATGAATGGTTGAAATGTTCCCGCACTGGTGTAATCTGTCTATTAGGTAGTTTGGTGTGTTCTGAAGAAGTGTTCCGTGTATATTGGTGTTAATTAAGTTATTTGGTATGTGTTCACTTCTGTTGGTTAGGTTGTCTGTAAAAGTGATTATGCGTTGTAGCGTGAATTGTGTCAGATATATTGTTTTACTGTTTTATATCACTCGTATCATGAAGTTAGGTGTTATTTCTCACTATTGTCGTTAAAGTTTTGGTAAATTTAGCTAAGAAAGTGTTCAATTCATCTAACTCTCGATGCACTAACATTAATGGCAATTTGTCGTACCATTTTCTACTCGGTTTTAAGGAACGTTTTTTCACACAACTATTCAGCTTGATATTCAACAAAAGACTAATTAACTTGGTCAAAATCTGGCCCAGTTAATCTTTGAAAAAGTATTGTTAACATATTTCGATTACCCATACACATGATACAATATTACATTATATATGGAATTTATTTATTTTATTCATCACTTTCATGAATTATGAATCTTATCATTGGTTTAATCATCTCATTCCCTTTAAATTGATATATTATAGTCCATATCTGTAGACATTTTGTGGAAATTAACAAATTTCTTTCCTTTTTGGAAATATAGGCTCAAAATTGGATTTCCGCCTTTATACAAATTTTCCTCCATTTTAATTATCATTAATACTATTATAATAAATTTTAATTAGTCATATTCCTCTTCCTTTCCTTAAATACATATAAATTAAACCTTTGAACTGGTTTTTTGTGTTAATCTCTGAATTTGACATTGCTCTTTAAAATTAATTAATTTATATATTTTGAAAATTTACAATATTTTAAGGTATATTTCCTTATTCTCATTTCAACTCATAGGATCATTCCCAGTAGTGGTTAACTGATTTACCTTATCTAAATCTTGCTAGTTTACAGGATTTATAAGTGAATTATACTGGTTTATATGGTTTCTGTGAATTCATCAAATGGCCTAGAGTTTAGAATTTTACATTTCTGTCTTTCTCAAATAAATTTAATCCTACTTCCTCCTCTGACTTTACATAGTTACTATTACATGAAAATAAAATGGTTTATAACTTATTGTGAGGTGTAGTATTTAATTAACACTACTGTTATTAAAATAAATAATTATGAACATTATTTAGCAATCTGCACAATTGAACATATTGCTGACATGGTTTGAACATATACTTTTAACTCTTTTTGAGTTAACATAGCATACCTACTGAAACATTATTAATGGTATGTATGCTGTTATTTAGCAAACATTATTCATTTTAAACACATAATATAAATCTTATTTTCTAATAACTCTTACAAACACATTGATTTTATGGCTGTGTACAAACAGTCTATTTAAACATTTTAAACCTATGAATACTAAATTAATGACAGTCCTTTCTGGTCTAAACCATTATTATTTATGATCCCCTTCATCAGTAAACATGACCACCCATACTCTAGTTATTAGCATTTTTTACAAATGTCTTGTAAATAAAGAGTTACATTAAAATAATAAAATACTGGAAATCTTCCATTTTATTATTTTATTATGCTGTTTATTATTGGATATTAAAGTTGTTATATAGCATATTGATAAGTCATAGTATCACTAACTTTAAGTTTATTGCATTTCCAAAAAACACTTACACAAATTCACTTTCACTGTTGGTTCTGATATTTTGAGTCTTATTATCTCAGACCAGACCTTTAGTAATCATGGACTGTTAAGACTTGTTTATTTTCTTATCACACAATAGCTTTAGTCGGTTCACTCCTTATAATACTATACAGCACTTTAGTTTTCTAAATAATTACATTCTTATAGGATTTTGGTATGTTATACTTTCTTTTTAATCGTTTTCGTGGGTTTGGGGTTGATGGTAGTTAATAAGAATAATAGGTTTTACAACGGTGTTTCTTTCATACTATTTCTTCCTCTCCTCCTGTCTTCTTTCTTGTCCTTCTTCTTATCTTCTTTCTTGTCTTCATTCTTGTCCTTCTTCTGGTCTTCATTCTTGTCCTTCTTCTAGTCTTCATTCTTGTCCTTCTTCTAGTCTTCATTCTTCTGGTCTTCTTGTCTTCCTTCTTCATTCTTGGGTAAACCAAGGTACTTTGTGTTATCTCGACTGATGTTTAGTTTGGAGCATCTAATTTATTTACTGATACGGACCTTGTTCTTCTCTAAAGGTTTCAGGGTATTATTTTCTTCCTGATCACAAACTTTATTCTTCCTTCTTCTTGTTTTTTGGGGTATTTTGGTATTCACCACTCTTAAACTGATTCTCTTTCTTCTTGATATGGTGTTATTTAATTTGTTTACTGCTCCTAGCTTCCTGGGTAAATTACTGATCTTATAATATGAGTTGCTTTCCATACTTTCTTTGATATTTAAACAGTGGTTTTTATATAATGTAATGAGGATTTTTATTTTATCGTGGTTCATTCCTTTGATTTCCTTAAATCTCATTCAATATTATTTTAAAATATGTGGTGTAATTAAACTTTATGATTTTATATGACTTAATAAGTAGTGGATTTTCTGTCACGCTACAGAATGCCCTTCTCCAGAAGTAATTTTTTCAGACTATACTTGCTTTGTTTGAAACAATTGCTTATGATAATTATTCTAGGTTTGTTATTATTCTGGACTTCCTTCCATTTTGAAAATTTTCTTATTTATATTTGAGTTTATCTCATTCTCACTTGATCTTCCTTGATAGTAATAGTCATCTGAGTTCATATTTATTATTTCATTTTCATATTTCTTCTTAGTATTTTCTCCTTGGGATATTTCCTCCCTATCGTTCCCTATTTTGTGAGCTGGTTCAGTTCAGAGAGGCACTGTACACTACTTCCTCTGCTGTCCAATACTTCACACATATTTGAGTACAGAGGCAAATCATCTCTGCTCAAAAAACATATTAATACTGCTATAATTATCTACAGACAGATTAAAAAATTATTCAGAATAGTACACATTTGTTACTATTTAAAAAAAATATCTTTGGATACTTCACTTATTACTTATTATATTTCTCAGAGATTTTAATATTCCTATCTCAGTTGTTCTTCTGACTCGTTAACTGGATGTTTCTTTCATTTGATATTATGGTAGGAAGCTCTTCTATTATTACATTTTTCAACCTTTCTTATCATATAAATCTTTTGGTTATAAATTCTTTATTACCTTCTGGTTTTTTTATTATAATCTGCATTGTTTATTGTAGCATATCTTTATGACATTTTTAGACTGTTTCTTTGTTCTTATTATTTCCACTTGTTCTATTTTCTAGAACTTTTTATAACTGTCATTATCATAATTGACATTTAATTCATAAATCATTTTATATTAATTCGTTTAATTACATAAATCTTTGATATTATTCTCACATTATTCCTGTCATGGTTATTATACTTTTGAATGAATGTTTGTTTTTTTTAATTTCATAATGAGGTCATAATTTCTCCTCATACCACTTCAAAGTTTTATTATCTCATAATTCCAAATAAGTTTTTGTACTTTATTATATTCAATCACTCAAATCGTATAAAAAAAAAATTTTTTTTTAAATTTCCTTTGTCATCATTTTATGGAAAGGTTTTTACTCTTTATATTGAAATTAGACATGATCATACTGTCCAGAATTATTTGTTTTAATTCTACAGTCTGTTTCCTTTATTCATCCCATTATGATCCTTTATTACCATGGTAATTATATTTTATGCTTACCATAAATATGGTATTAAATCTCTTCTGTTTATCTCACCAAAGTGTTTTATTAATAATTGGTTGGTAAGTTGTACTTATTCTTGGTTTGGAAACTTGATTTATACACAATTCAAAATTCACTCTTTTTATATTATTCCATAAAGTTTTCTCAAATAATTTGTATGTAAGGTGGGCTTGCTTTTCTTTTTAGAACTTATATTATTTCAATCTAAATTCTGTTTTATATTTATCCCTTCAAAATGTTTTTTCTCAAATTCTTGGTTAGTAAAGTGAACTTACAATCTTTTTTTTTTTTTTTTTTTTTAAATTTAGATGATTTCTCATTCTAAATTCTTTTTTGTATTCTTGCCATAAAGTTTTCTTCAAATAGTTGTTATGTAAAGTATTACATTGTTTTTGGAATTTTAAGTTTTTCATAAATTCTCTTGGTATTATTGTCAAAATGTTTCTCTTCAAATAATTGTTATGTAAATGTCTTACATTGTTTTTGGACTTTTGAGTTTTTTCTAAATTCTTGTTTTCTATTCTCTTCCAAAATGTTTATTTCAAATTCCGGTTTAGTAAGATGGTCTTACCTTGCTTTAAAATTTTGATGATTTTATTCTAATTCCTGTTTTATTCTCTTCCAAAATGTTTATTTCAAATTCCTGGTTAGTAAGATGGTCTTACCTTGCTTTAAAATTTTGATGAATTTATTCTAATTCCTGTTTTATATTCTCTTCCAAAATGTTTATTTCAAATTCCTGGTTAGTAAGATGGTCTTACATTGTTTTAAAATTTTGATGAATTTATTCTAATTCCTCTTTTATATTCTCTTCCAAAATGTTTATTTCAAATTCCTGGTTAGTAAGATGGTCTTACATTGTTTTAAAATTTGGATGATTTTATTCTAATTCCTGTTTTATATTCTCTTCCAAAATGTTTATTTCAAATTCCAGGTTAGTAAGATGGTCTTACCTTGCTTTAAAATTTTGATGATTTTATTCTAATTCCTGTTTTATATTCTCTTCCAAAATGTTTATTTCAAATTCCGGTTTAGTAAGATGGTCTTACCTTGCTTTAAAATTTTGATGATTTTATTCTAATTCCTGTTTTATATTCTCTTCCAAAATGTTTATTTCAAATTCCGGTTTAGTAAGATGGTCTTACCTTGTTGTAAAATTTTGATGATTTATTCACAAATTCTTGTTTTTTATTCTCTTCCAAAATGTTTATTTCAAATTCCTGGTTAGTAAGATGGTCTTACATTGTTTTAAAATTTGGATGATTTTATTCTAATTCCTGTTTTATATTCT
The DNA here is from genome assembly GCA_034769895.1 of Magicicada septendecula. Taxonomy (NCBI): domain Eukaryota; kingdom Metazoa; phylum Arthropoda; class Insecta; order Hemiptera; family Cicadidae; genus Magicicada; species Magicicada septendecula. Next base: position 267,027,754 of record CM068367.1, read on the forward strand.
CTTCCAAAATGTTTATTTTAAATTCCTGGTTAGTAAGATGGTCTTACCTTGTTTTAAAATGTTGATGATTTTATTCTAATTCCTGTTTTATATTCTCTTCCAAAATGTTTATTTCAAATTCCTGGTTAGTAAGATGGTCTTACATTGTTTTAAAATTTTGATGATTTTATTCTAATTCCTGTTTTATATTCTCTTCCAAAATGTTTATTTCAAATTCCTGGTTAGTAAGATGGTCTTACATTGTTTTAAAATTTTGATGATTTTATTCTAATTCCTGTTTTATATTCTCTTCCAAAATGTTTATTTCAAATTCCTGGTTAGTAAGATGGTCTTACATTGTTTTAAAATTTGGATGATTTTATTCTAATTCCTGTTTTATATTCTCTTCCAAAATGTTTATTTCAAATTCCGGTTTAGTAAGATGGTCTTACCTTGCTTTAAAATTTTGATGAATTATTCATAAAATTTCTTCATGGATGCCTGGTTAAAGACACCCTTAACTTTATTTGAATTCATTTCCTTTATTTCGTACGTGTTGTTGTTATTGTCCTTAGAGACAATATAGGGGCCAGTGTACAGAAGCAATAATTTTTTTGTTATCCCCTCTAAGGAACTGGGTAATTCCCTATTCTTCAACAACACCTTCTCTCCAACGGTATAATTAATAACCTTACCCATGCTTTTATCGTACTTATTCCGCCGTTTCTCCTGATCTTCGGCCACTTTATTATGAAATTGAATTCTATTAAATATATATTTATGCTCTCTGGGGAACTCCAAGATATCTTCGATCTCCCTAGGGGGTTGTCTTTCATACATTGTGGAGTATGGGGTTATTCCTATGGCTGGATGGTATGCCAGGTTGAGGAATTCTTCAGTGGCCTCCAAGTATTCTTGCCACCTCCTCTGCTGATCGTGGCAATACGTTCTTAATAGGCGCCCCACCTCTCGCAAGACTCTTTCGGCCGGGTTACTGCTCGGGTGATATACTGATGTCTTGTATGTATGAACCCCCATTGACAGCAGTGTATCCCGCCATTTCCTCCCCTTGAATTGTGTTCCGTGGTCGGTTATGATCGATACCGGTTTTCCGACGGTTGGGAAGTACTGGTTGATCAGGATTTCAAGAATTTTATTCGTAGTCGCCCGATTCGCTGGGTATAGCTTCACGAACTTGGTATAATGGTCCATTATGATGACGATATATTTGTATCGGTGGCGGCCTCCACTGCGGGGAAATGGCCCACAGATATCCAGGAATACCTTCTCATGTTTCGACTGAGAGGTTATCGGAATCATCTGCCCCTCTCTTTTCTCGTTGTTTGTTTTTACGAGTTGGCAAATGCGACAGTTTCTAATGTACCTCCGTACCTTCCGATTTATGTCTTTGATATGGCAGCTCTGTTCCAGGGCCTTTACCACCTTTAAGGCGCCCATATGCCCATATCGAACATGATAATTGACCACTATCTCCTTCTCGATATGGATCGGAATTATAACCTTCCATTCCTCCTTATATAAAGATGGTCTTGAAAACAGGATTCCATTATGTATTTTATAATATTGGAGATTGTCTCATCCCCTGCTTCCAATCTTGTGATAATAGAGATTAACTTCGGGTCAGCTTGTTGGTGTGTGCTCAGGTGTTCCAAAATTGATTGTAGACCGGCGCTGCTGCTTAGAATATGGTATACTTTAAGAATACTCTCCTTCTCCCCCTCGAACGTCTGTTTGTCAATGTCTACTCTAGACAATACGTCCGCGACGACATTCTTCCTTCCGGGGATATACTCCCACTTAAGGTCGTATTCTTGCAGCAATAGTATCCACCGCGTTAACCTTCCATGGCTTAACTTACATCTTTTAAGGAACGAGATAGACTTATGGTCTGTCCGGACGGTAACGGAATAACCAAGGATATAAGTGCGGAACTTTCCGCACGCGAACACGACACTCAATAATTTCTTTTCTGTAACGTGGTAGTTTTTCTCACATTGATTCAATGCTCTGCTGGCAAAGCAGATCACAAGATGTTCGCCCTCCTCATCCTCTTGATATAAGGTAGTGCCGAGGCTGATGTCACTGGCATCACAATTAAGAAAGAAAGGCTTGTTAAAATCTGGATGGCAAAGTATAATGGGTTCAAGGAATTTTTGTTTTATTAGAGATAATATATTTTGTTGTTCATTACCCCAGATCCATTTATTTTTGGATGACAGTTGCGACTGAAATCTGGCAGTCAGTTCTGAGTACTTTTCCTGGAACTTACGGTAGTAATTACAGAGTCCCAGGAACGACTGTAACTGCCTTCGATTCTTAGGTGTAGAAAAGTTCTGAATCGCTTCGACCTTTTCAGCCGACGGTGAGATTCCCTGATCATTTAAGATGAAGCCTAAGAATTGTATTTCCTTAGCAATGAAATGAGATTTTGCTAATTTTAGCGTAATATTATTTGTCGCTAGCTTCTGTAATATGTGTTCCACACGGTAGCAGTGTTCCTCCCAAGTTTCTGAGGACACTAGCAAGTCATCGACATATACGGTGGTGAATTGTAGTGCTTCTTGGCCAAGTATCTGGTCCATGCAGTGCACAAAGACTGCGACTGAATTTACCAGTCCGAAAGGCAACCTCTTAAACTGGTAGTTCCGCCCTTCGAATATAAAGGCCAGATACTGGCGACTCTGTGGATGTAATTCCACCTGCCAGTACCCGCACACCGTATCCCAGGTACTGAAGTATTTGGTACCGTGGAACCGTTTTAAAATCTCCTCAATCTCACCGGGCGAAGTCCTGTCATTAATGATCATTTTATTTATTTCGCGCGCATCTAAACACAAACGGACTTGTCCGTTTTTCTTAGGAATAGCCACGATAGGACTTGTATATGGGGAATGGCTACTCTCTATAATGTCACGGTTAATCATTTGCTCTATTTCAGCTCTTACTGCTTGCTTTCGTGATTGCGCAATGGGGTAAGACTTCCGGTTAAAGTCCACTGTGTCTCGGAACTGTAGAGTACACTGGAAGTTTTTCACTTTACCGGGCTCATCAGAAAAGACTAATTTATATTTGTTATATATGTTTATTAATTTGTTCGCTTGGTTTATTGTTAACTTTTCGCCAGTTATACCGCTCCGGAAATCCCTGATCTCCTGGATTTTTTGTGACCATAAATCTTCATTGGAGGTGTCGTCTATCCTTTGTTCAATTATAGATGTTGGATGGATGTAATTAATTTTGCGTATTTGCTGGTGGATACTATCGGGAACGACTTGGTCACTACCCACCAAGTTCACCGTCCAAATATGTCCGTTAGAAAACAGTGACAATGTTTCAGTTCTCAGATCAATGATGGCGGAATTCCTCCTAAGCACATCACACCCGACCAGTATATTAAACGGCAGACCGCTCGCCACCAAGAATTCCATATCAATTGCTATACCACAGCTCATCACACTGGCGGAGACTTCCCTACGTATTGTTTTATTTTGTCGGCCGGTTGCACCCAACAAAACAATATTATTCAACGGCAACGTTGGTAAAGTTCTCCCGCACTCTTGCTGTATCCTCTCCAACTCGGTCGTACTTATGATTGACACGTTCGAACCAGTATCGATCATTAACTTGGCTGGGATGCCTTCTACCTCGGCGTCGACATGTATTATTTCATTATTGAAGTTATTGGTGGGATTCCTGTTATCCTCTTCCAATAACTCATGTCTGATGTCCTTTAGGTAGTTGCACCCTATGACTGTGATACGATTGTTATTATACCTATGACTGCACTCATTATTATGATTATACCCAGTATTTAGGAGCAGTAACGGGTTCTGGCGATTTATTACTGCCTGTGCCCGTTTAAAGGCTCGGCATCATTGTTCCTTTGAGCCATACTAGTTGATGCCTCATTTGGGATGCTTAGAGTGGTTACCTGTCGATCTGTCCTATGGTCTTCCGGTCGTTCGTGGTTAGACCTCCGTTCAGCGTTGTCTAAACTATTACTCCTTCTTGCCGGATAGTACCTTGGTTGGTCCCGTTCTAGGTTCCTCCGCCTTTCTTCGTATCCGCGGTAGCTGTTTCTTCGATTGTGGTTGAATCCTCGCTGTCGTCCATCTGTGACTCGTATGAAGTTCACTCTAGGGCGAGGAAACCTATTATTAACGGAATTACCATTATTGGGACCCGCACGATTATTATTATTATGGTAACGACTATTACCATAATTGGGGCTTCTCTGACTATTTGTGTTATTAGGGTAGGGATTGCGGTTACCCTGATAACCATTAGAGGGTCGACTCGGGTTTGGATGGTTTGGACCCGTATTATTATTATTATTATTATTATTATTATTATTGAAACTAGAGTTGTTAATATTATTATTATTACTAAAATTGTTATTTTGCGGGTATGCCCGGCCTCCTTGGTACCCAGTGTTTATGTGGTTCGTACCCTGGTTATTGTTCTGATACGTCCTTGGTTCGGGCCCATCACTTCTTCTACGACTCTGTCGGTAGTAGTCTTCATTTTCATAGTTTTCGAGGAGTTCTGTCATTGCCTGGATGGTTTTTATTTGGCTGCCCCTCCTCGCACGAATTACCTCTTCATCATAATGATAGGACAACTTATTTATTAGGCACTCCTCAGGTATGGCCGGGTCTAAGTGCTTGGCCATACATACCTTGCCGAGGAAATAAGCTGTCATTGAACTACCGACTTGTGGTTTGTAGTGGCCGTGGCATATATTGTCTCTTATCAAATTTTGAGTTGTCTCTGACCAGTACTTGGCCTTGAATAGGCTCTTAAATTGCTCATAGTTGTCGATGTCGCTCCGGTTGGCCATCCACCAATGGTCATTCACCTCCCGAAACGACTCGTCAAGGATTTCCCTGTTCTGGACCCATCGGTTCCCTCTGTGTTTTTCGAGGTACTCCTCTATGCGTGCCAAGAACTCCATAGGCTTCCGTTTATATTGCCGGAAATTGAGCCATTCTCTGTTTTCTGACATGGGGAAATTATGATATCCAGATGGTCTGTTCCTTATCAACTCTATCTCCTCCTGGCTCTGACGCACCTGTCCGGTTATGTTCGACATAGCGGCTTCCACGCCGTCGCATCTTTCGGTTACCTGTGTCCGCACTTTATTCACTTCTTCCAAAGCAAATTTCTTGGTCTCCTCCATTTTCGTTTTCTGTTGTTCTTGGACCTGAGTAATCTCCTTAGTTATCACTTCCCGGACTTCCAGCACTTCGTTTTCTGTTTGACGACATCTTTCGTCTACTTCTCTGATCTGCTGGTTAACAACCACGACTTCCTGTTCTAATTTCTTGACGATGGACTTCTTCGTCTCAGTTATCTTTTTATTCAACTCCTCTTTAGCTAGCTCAATCCTCTCGTCTAACTTATTCATGTTCTCTTGGTTAACTTCCCTTAGTTCTTCTCTCAGCAGTTGATTGTCCTCTCTCAATTCTTCCAATCTTTCCCCCATCGTCTCTACCATTTTCCTGTTATTTTCCCTTAATTCGTCTTTTAACTGTTGGTTGTCACTTTCTATTTTCCTACTGGTTTCTTCCATCTTCTCCTCCAAATTCTTATTATTTTCTTCCATCTTCCTTTCCATCTTCTTACTCAAGGATTGGTTGTCCTTTTTCAGGTCTTCCATTTTCTTATTCAAAGATTGGTTGTTTTCCTCCATCTTTCCTTCCAAATTCTTACTCAAATTCTTACTGGTTTCTTCAATCTTACTACCCAACTCTTCCTTCGTGGACTGGTTGTTGTCATCCATTTTCTTGTTCATGGATTTGATTTCTCCCATCATTTGTCTGAACATTTCCTGTATGTTACTATCCTCTGCTCGTGATGGTTTCTCCTTGTCTGGGACATTGACTTCCCCCGTCTGCGTGGTTACTTCGGGCTGTTCCTCTGGTGGTACGGGTTGTTTCGGTTCCACCTGGGCCACTAACACTTCCGGATCCTCCACGGGTGTTGCCTCCTTATCCCCCATGTCAACCTCTTTTTCGGCCTCTGCCGCCCTCTTCTTCGAAGTAGCTAGTCTTTGCATTTTTCTCTCTTCTATTAATTAACCGCTGCCAGGCTTATCTTATCAAGCCCTCTAAGTTGGACGCCACTTTGTAACAAGACCCTGTATGCCGGTCCTTACAAAAATAAAATAGTAGAGAAAAATTTAAAAAAAAAATAAAATTTTCGATAAAAAATAATTTTGTTTATGTTAATCAATGTGTGTAATTAAGAAATAAGGCTGTTTTAAAGGTTTTGTAAAAATTTAGAGAATCAGGAAGGTATTTATTAACTATCGAGCACTTCTGGAAGATTTGAACCAAGTCTGGAGTTAAATAGATTAACTCCAGTCAGCAATCGATCGATGATTTTTCTTGCTGGTCCAATATCTCACTCAAATAAAATATTTTCTTCTTCTTGAAGTCCCTTAGCCTTAATAAATAATCTTAAATTAGCCTGTGAAATAATAACAGATAAAAAACAATTGAAATATATGGATTTATTGAACAATTTAATAAATAATCGATTTTTTATTGATTGAGAACAATTATCGACTCCGTCTCAGGGAATTATCGATTGTGCATACAGTATAAAAATTATTATAGGTATTATATAAAGGACAGGTTCTTTGAGCGATTAAATTAATAGTCAGAGAAGGGTGACAAGAAAGTATAACATTAACAATTAAAATAAATTCAATAATTATTATTTAACAGTATTTAAATAATTCTGATATATAATGTTTAATAAATTGTTTTGTCAGACCAAATGTAGCTTCTATGACGTCACTCGAAGTAGGAAGCAGATGTGTAAATTTCAAGATGGCCGCTACTCGATCTGGATATGTTACTGCAAAAGTCGTCTTGTTAAAAACTCAACAAAATTATCTTCATGAATGGTTGAAATGTTCCCGCACTGGTGTAATCTGTCTATTAGGTAGTTTGGTGTGTTCTGAAGAAGTGTTCCGTGTATATTGGTGTTAATTAAGTTATTTGGTATGTGTTCACTTCTGTTGGTTAGGTTGTCTGTAAAAGTGATTATGCGTTGTAGCGTGAATTGTGTCAAATATATTGTTTTACTGTTTTATATCACTCGTATCATGAAGTTAGGTGTTATTTCTCACTATTGTCGTTAAAGTTTTGGTAAATTTAGCTAAGAAAGTGTTCAATTCATCTAACTCTCGATGCACTAACATTAATGGCAATTTGTCGTACCATTTTCTACTCGGTTTTAAGGAACGTTTTTTCACACAACTATTCAGCTTGATATTCAACAAAAGACTAATTAACTTGGTCAAAATCTGGCCCAGTTAATCTTTGAAAAAGTATTGTTAACATATTTCGATTACCCATACACATGATACAATATTACATTATATATGGAATTTATTTATTTTATTCATCACTTTCATGAATTATGAATCTTATCATTGGTTTAATCATCTCATTCCCTTTAAATTGATATATTATAGTCCATATCTGTAGACATTTTGTGGAAATTAACAAATTTCTTTCCTTTTTGGAAATATAGGCTCAAAATTGGATTTCCGCCTTTATACAAATTTTCCTCCATTTTAATTATCATTAATACTATTATAATAAATTTTAATTAGTCATATTCCTCTTCCTTTCCTTAAATACATATAAATTAAACCTTTGAACTGGTTTTTTGTGTTAATCTCTGAATTTGACATTGCTCTTTAAAATTAATTAATTTATATATTTTGAAAATTTACAATATTTTAAGGTATATTTCCTTATTCTCATTTCAACTCATAGGATCATTCCCAGTAGTGGTTAACTGATTTACCTTATCTAAATCTTGCTAGTTTACAGGATTTATAAGTGAATTATACTGGTTTATATGGTTTCTGTGAATTCATCAAATGGCCTAGAGTTTAGAATTTTACATTTCTGTCTTTCTCAAATAAATTTAATCCTACTTCCTCCTCTGACTTTACATAGTTACTATTACATGAAAATAAAATGGTTTATAACTTATTGTGAGGTGTAGTATTTAATTAACACTACTGTTATTAAAATAAATAATTATGAACATTATTTAGCAATCTGCACAATTGAACATATTGCTGACATGGTTTGAACATATACTTTTAACTCTTTTTGAGTTAACATAGCATACCTACTGAAACATTATTAATGGTATGTATGCTGTTATTTAGCAAACATTATTCATTTTAAACACATAATATAAATCTTATTTTCTAATAACTCTTACAAACACATTGATTTTATGGCTGTGTACAAACAGTCTATTTAAACATTTTAAACCTATGAATACTAAATTAATGACAGTCCTTTCTGGTCTAAACCATTATTATTTATGATCCCCTTCATCAGTAAACATGACCACCCATACTCTAGTTATTAGCATTTTTTACAAATGTCTTGTAAATAAAGAGTTACATTAAAATAATAAAATACTGGAAATCTTCCATTTTATTATTTTATTATGCTGTTTATTATTGGATATTAAAGTTGTTATATAGCATATTGATAAGTCATAGTATCACTAACTTTAAGTTTATTGCATTTCCAAAAAACACTTACACAAATTCACTTTCACTGTTGGTTCTGATATTTTGAGTCTTATTATCTCAGACCAGACCTTTAGTAATCATGGACTGTTAAGACTTGTTTATTTTCTTATCACACAATAGCTTTAGTCGGTTCACTCCTTATAATACTATACAGCACTTTAGTTTTCTAAATAATTACATTCTTATAGGATTTTGGTATGTTATACTTTCTTTTTAATCGTTTTCGTGGGTTTGGGGTTGATGGTAGTTAATAAGAATAATAGGTTTTACAACGGTGTTTCTTTCATACTATTTCTTCCTCTCCTCCTGTCTTCTTTCTTGTCCTTCTTCTTATCTTCTTTCTTGTCTTCATTCTTGTCCTTCTTCTGGTCTTCATTCTTGTCCTTCTTCTAGTCTTCATTCTTGTCCTTCTTCTAGTCTTCATTCTTCTGGTCTTCTTGTCTTCCTTCTTCATTCTTGGGTAAACCAAGGTACTTTGTGTTATCTCGACTGATGTTTAGTTTGGAGCATCTAATTTATTTACTGATACGGACCTTGTTCTTCTCTAAAGGTTTCAGGGTATTATTTTCTTCCTGATCACAAACTTTATTCTTCCTTCTTCTTGTTTTTTGGGGTATTTTGGTATTCACCACTCTTAAACTGATTCTCTTTCTTCTTGATATGGTGTTATTTAATTTGTTTACTGCTCCTAGCTTCCTGGGTAAATTACTGATCTTATAATATGAGTTGCTTTCCATACTTTCTTTGATATTTAAACAGTGGTTTTTATATAATGTAATGAGGATTTTTATTTTATCGTGGTTCATTCCTTTGATTTCCTTAAATCTCATTCAATATTATTTTAAAATATGTGGTGTAATTAAACTTTATGATTTTATATGACTTAATAAGTAGTGGATTTTCTGTCACGCTACAGAATGCCCTTCTCCAGAAGTAATTTTTTCAGACTATACTTGCTTTGTTTGAAACAATTGCTTATGATAATTATTCTAGGTTTGTTATTATTCTGGACTTCCTTCCATTTTGAAAATTTTCTTATTTATATTTGAGTTTATCTCATTCTCACTTGATCTTCCTTGATAGTAATAGTCATCTGAGTTCATATTTATTATTTCATTTTCATATTTCTTCTTAGTATTTTCTCCTTGGGATATTTCCTCCCTATCGTTCCCTATTTTGTGAGCTGGTTCAGTTCAGAGAGGCACTGTACACTACTTCCTCTGCTGTCCAATACTTCACACATATTTGAGTACAGAGGCAAATCATCTCTGCTCAAAAAACATATTAATACTGCTATAATTATCTACAGACAGATTAAAAAATTATTCAGAATAGTACACATTTGTTACTATTTAAAAAAAATATCTTTGGATACTTCACTTATTACTTATTATATTTCTCAGAGATTTTAATATTCCTATCTCAGTTGTTCTTCTGACTCGTTAACTGGATGTTTCTTTCATTTGATATTATGGTAGGAAGCTCTTCTATTATTACATTTTTCAACCTTTCTTATCATATAAATCTTTTGGTTATAAATTCTTTATTACCTTCTGGTTTTTTTATTATAATCTGCATTGTTTATTGTAGCATATCTTTATGACATTTTTAGACTGTTTCTTTGTTCTTATTATTTCCACTTGTTCTATTTTCTAGAACTTTTTATAACTGTCATTATCATAATTGACATTTAATTCATAAATCATTTTATATTAATTCGTTTAATTACATAAATCTTTGATATTATTCTCACATTATTCCTGTCATGGTTATTATACTTTTGAATGAATGTTTGTTTTTTTTAATTTCATAATGAGGTCATAATTTCTCCTCATACCACTTCAAAGTTTTATTATCTCATAATTCCAAATAAGTTTTTGTACTTTATTATATTCAATCACTCAAATCGTATAAAAAAAAAAATTTTTTTAAATTTCCTTTGTCATCATTTTATGGAAAGGTTTTTACTCTTTATATTGAAATTAGACATGATCATACTGTCCAGAATTATTTGTTTTAATTCTACAGTCTGTTTCCTTTATTCATCCCATTATGATCCTTTATTACCATGGTAATTATATTTTATGCTTACCATAAATATGGTATTAAATCTCTTCTGTTTATCTCACCAAAGTGTTTTATTAATAATTGGTTGGTAAGTTGTACTTATTCTTGGTTTGGAAACTTGATTTATACACAATTCAAAATTCACTCTTTTTATATTATTCCATAAAGTTTTCTCAAACAATTTGTATGTAAGGTGGGCTTGCTTTTCTTTTTAGAACTTATATTATTTCAATCTAAATTCTGTTTTATATTTATCCCTTCAAAATGTTTTTTCTCAAATTCTTGGTTAGTAAAGTGAACTTACAATCTTTTTTTTTTTCTTTTTTTAAATTTAGATGATTTCTCATTCTAAATTCTTTTTTGTATTCTTGCCATAAAGTTTTCTTCAAATAGTTGTTATGTAAAGTATTACATTGTTTTTGGAATTTTAAGTTTTTCATAAATTCTCTTGGTATTATTGTCAAAATGTTTCTCTTCAAATAATTGTTATGTAAATGTCTTACATTGTTTTTGGACTTTTGAGTTTTTTCTAAATTCTTGTTTTCTATTCTCTTCCAAAATGTTTATTTCAAATTCCGGTTTAGTAAGATGGTCTTACCTTGCTTTAAAATTTTGATGATTTTATTCTAATTCCTGTTTTATTCTCTTCCAAAATGTTTATTTCAAATTCCTGGTTAGTAAGATGGTCTTACCTTGCTTTAAAATTTTGATGAATTTATTCTAATTCCTGTTTTATATTCTCTTCCAAAATGTTTATTTCAAATTCCTGGTTAGTAAGATGGTCTTACATTGTTTTAAAATTTTGATGAATTTATTCTAATTCCTCTTTTATATTCTCTTCCAAAATGTTTATTTCAAATTCCTGGTTAGTAAGATGGTCTTACATTGTTTTAAAATTTTGATGATTTTATTCTAATTCCTGTTTTATATTCTCTTCCAAAATGTTTATTTCAAATTCCTGGTTAGTAAGATGGTCTTACATTGTTTTAAAATTTGGATGATTTTATTCTAATTCCTGTTTTATATTCTCTTCCAAAATGTTTATTTCAAATTCCAGGTTAGTAAGATGGTCTTACCTTGCTTTAAAATTTTGATGATTTTATTCTAATTCCTGTTTTATATTCTCTTCCAAAATGTTTATTTCAAATTCCGGTTTAGTAAGATGGTCTTACCTTGCTTTAAAATTTTGATGATTTTATTCTAATTCCTGTTTTATATTCTCTTCCAAAATGTTTATTTCAAATTCCGGTTTAGTAAGATGGTCTTACCTTGTTGTAAAATTTTGATGATTTATTCACAAATTCTTGTTTTTTATTCTCTTCCAAAATGTTTATTTCAAATTCCTGGTTAGTAAGATGGTCTTACATTGTTTTAAAATTTGGATGATTTTATTCTAATTCCTGTTTTATATTCTCTTCCAAAATGTTTATTTTAAATTCCTGGTTAGTAAGATGGTCTTACCTTGTTTTAAAATGTTGATGATTTTATTCTAATTCCTGTTTTATATTCTCTTCCAAAATGTTTATTTCAAATTCCTGGTTAGTAAGATGGTCTTACATTGTTTTAAAATTTTGATGATTTTATTCTAATTCCTGTTTTATATTCTCTTCCAAAATGTTTATTTCAAATTCCTGGTTAGTAAGATGGTCTTACATTGTTTTAAAATTTTGATGATTTTATTCTAATTCCTGTTTTATATTCTCTTCCAAAATGTTTATTTCAAATTCCTGGTTAGTAAGATGGTCTTACATTGTTTTAAAATTTTGATGATTTTATTCTAATTCCTGTTTTATATTCTCTTCCAAAATGTTTATTTCAAATTCCGGTTTAGTAAGATGGTCTTACCTTGCTTTAAAATTTTGATGAATTATTCATAAAATTTCTTCATGGATGCCTGGTTAAAGACACCCTTAACTTTATTTGAATTCATTTCCTTTATTTCGTACGTGTTGTTGTTATTGTCCTTAGAGACAATATAGGGGCCAGTGTACAGAAGCAATAATTTTTTTGTTATCCCCTCTAAGGAACTGGGTAATTCCCTATTCTTCAACAACACCTTCTCTCCAACGGTATAATTAATAACCTTACCCATGCTTTTATCGTACTTATTCCGCCGTTTCTCCTGATCTTCGGCCACTTTATTATGAAATTGAATTCTATTAAATATATATTTATGCTCTCTGGGGAACTCCAAGATATCTTCGATCTCCCTAGGGGGTTGTCTTTCATACATTGTGGAGTATGGGGTTATTCCTATGGCTGGATGGTATGCCAGGTTGAGGAATTCTTCAGTGGCCTCCAAGTATTCTTGCCACCTCCTCTGCTGATCGTGGCAATACGTTCTTAATAGGCGCCCCACCTCTCGCAAGACTCTTTCGGCCGGGTTACTGCTCGGGTGATATACTGATGTCTTGTATGTATGAACCCCCATTGACAGCAGTGTATCCCGCCATTTCCTCCCCTTGAATTGTGTTCCGTGGTCGGTTATGATCGATACCGGTTTTCCGACGGTTGGGAAGTACTGGTTGATCAGGATTTCAAGAATTTTATTCGTAGTCGCCCGATTCGCTGGGTATAGCTTCACGAACTTGGTATAATGGTCCATTATGATGACGATATATTTGTATCGGTGGCGGCCTCCACTGCGGGGAAATGGCCCACAGATATCCAGGAATACCTTCTCATGTTTCGACTGAGAGGTTATCGGAATCATCTGCCCCTCTCTTTTCTCGTTGTTTGTTTTTACGAGTTGGCAAATGCGACAGTTTCTAATGTACCTCCGTACCTTCCGATTTATGTCTTTGATATGGCAGCTCTGTTCCAGGGCCTTTACCACCTTTAAGGCGCCCATATGCCCATATCGAACATGATAATTGACCACTATCTCCTTCTCGATATGGATCGGAATTATAACCTTCCATTCCTCCTTATATAAAGATGGTCTTGAAAACAGGATTCCATTATGTATTTTATAATATTGGAGATTGTCTCATCCCCTGCTTCCAATCTTGTGATAATAGAGATTAACTTCGGGTCAGCTTGTTGGTGTGTGCTCAGGTGTTCCAAAATTGATTGTAGACCGGCGCTGCTGCTTAGAATATGGTATACTTTAAGAATACTCTCCTTCTCCCCCTCGAACGTCTGTTTGTCAATGTCTACTCTAGACAATACGTCCGCGACGACATTCTTCCTTCCGGGGATATACTCCCACTTAAGGTCGTATTCTTGCAGCAATAGTATCCACCGCGTTAACCTTCCATGGCTTAACTTACATCTTTTAAGGAACGAGATAGACTTATGGTCTGTCCGGACGGTAACGGAATAACCAAGGATATAAGTGCGGAACTTTCCGCACGCGAACACGACACTCAATAATTTCTTTTCTGTAACGTGGTAGTTTTTCTCACATTGATTCAATGCTCTGCTGGCAAAGCAGATCACAAGATGTTCGCCCTCCTCATCCTCTTGATATAAGGTAGTGCCGAGGCTGATGTCACTGGCATCACAATTAAGAAAGAAAGGCTTGTTAAAATCTGGATGGCAAAGTATAATGGGTTCAAGGAATTTTTGTTTTATTAGAGATAATATATTTTGTTGTTCATTACCCCAGATCCATTTATTTTTGGATGACAGTTGCGACTGAAATCTGGCAGTCAGTTCTGAGTACTTTTCCTGGAACTTACGGTAGTAATTACAGAGTCCCAGGAACGACTGTAACTGCCTTCGATTCTTAGGTGTAGAAAAGTTCTGAATCGCTTCGACCTTTTCAGCCGACGGTGAGATTCCCTGATCATTTAAGATGAAGCCTAAGAATTGTATTTCCTTAGCAATGAAATGAGATTTTGCTAATTTTAGCGTAATATTATTTGTCGCTAGCTTCTGTAATATGTGTTCCACACGGTAGCAGTGTTCCTCCCAAGTTTCTGAGGACACTAGCAAGTCATCGACATATACGGTGGTGAATTGTAGTGCTTCTTGGCCAAGTATCTGGTCCATGCAGTGCACAAAGACTGCGACTGAATTTACCAGTCCGAAAGGCAACCTCTTAAACTGGTAGTTCCGCCCTTCGAATATAAAGGCCAGATACTGGCGACTCTGTGGATGTAATTCCACCTGCCAGTACCCGCACACCGTATCCCAGGTACTGAAGTATTTGGTACCGTGGAACCGTTTTAAAATCTCCTCAATCTCACCGGGCGAAGTCCTGTCATTAATGATCATTTTATTTATTTCGCGCGCATCTAAACACAAACGGACTTGTCCGTTTTTCTTAGGAATAGCCACGATAGGACTTGTATATGGGGAATGGCTACTCTCTATAATGTCACGGTTAATCATTTGCTCTATTTCAGCTCTTACTGCTTGCTTTCGTGATTGCGCAATGGGGTAAGACTTCCGGTTAAAGTCCACTGTGTCTCGGAACTGTAGAGTACACTGGAAGTTTTTCACTTTACCGGGCTCATCAGAAAAGACTGATTTATATTTGTTATATATGTTTATTAATTTGTTCGCTTGGTTTATTGTTAACTTTTCGCCAGTTATACCGCTCCGGAAATCCCTGATCTCCTGGATTTTTTGTGACCATAAATCTTCATTGGAGGTGTCGTCTATCCTTTGTTCAATTATAGATGTTGGATGGATGTAATTAATTTTGCGTATTTGCTGGTGGATACTATCGGGAACGACTTGGTCACTACCCACCAAGTTCACCGTCCAAATATGTCCGTTAGAAAACAGTGACAATGTTTCAGTTCTCAGATCAATGATGGCGGAATTCCTCCTAAGCACATCACACCCGACCAGTATATTAAACGGCAGACCGCTCGCCACCAAGAATTCCATATCAATTGCTATACCACAGCTCATCACACTGGCGGAGACTTCCCTACGTATTGTTTTATTTTGTCGGCCGGTTGCACCCAACAAAACAATATTATTCAACGGCAACGTTGGTAAAGTTCTCCCGCACTCTTGCTGTATCCTCTCCAACTCGGTCGTACTTATGATTGACACGTTCGAACCAGTATCGATCATTAACTTGGCTGGGATGCCTTCTACCTCGGCGTCGACATGTATTATTTCATTATTGAAGTTATTGGTGGGATTCCTGTTATCCTCTTCCAATAACTCATGTCTGATGTCCTTTAGGTAGTTGCACCCTATGACTGTGATACGATTGTTATTATACCTATGATTGCACTCATTATTATGATTATACCCAGTATTTAGGAGCAGTAACGGGTTCTGGCGATTTATTACTGCCTGTGCCCGTTTAAAGGCTCGGCATCATTGTTCCTTTGAGCCATACTAGTTGATGCCTCATTTGGGATGCTTAGAGTGGTTACCTGTCGATCTGTCCTATGGTCTTCCGGTCGTTCGTGGTTAGACCTCCGTTCAGCGTTGTCTAAACTATTACTCCTTCTTGCCGGATAGTACCTTGGTTGGTCCCGTTCTAGGTTCCTCCGCCTTTCTTCGTATCCGCGGTAGCTGTTTCTTCGATTGTGGTTGAATCCTCGCTGTCGTCCATCTGTGGCTCGTATGAAGTTCACTCTAGGGCGAGGAAACCTATTATTAACGGAATTACCATTATTGGGACCCGCACGATTATTATTATTATGGTAACGACTATTACCATAATTGGGGCTTCTCTGACTATTTGTGTTATTAGGGTAGGGATTGCGGTTACCCTGATAACCATTAGAGGGTCGACTCGGGTTTGGATGGTTTGGACCCGTATTATTATTATTATTATTATTATTATTATTATTGAAACTAGAGTTGTTAATATTATTATTATTACTAAAATTGTTATTTTGCGGGTATGCCCGGCCTCCTTGGTACCCAGTGTTTATGTGGTTCGTACCCTGGTTATTGTTCTGATACGTCCTTGGTTCGGGCCCATCACTTCTTCTACGACTCTGTCGGTAGTAGTCTTCATTTTCATAGTTTTCGAGGAGTTCTGTCATTGCCTGGATGGTTTTTATTTGGCTGCCCCTCCTCGCACGAATTACCTCTTCATCATAATGATAGGACAACTTATTTATTAGGCACTCCTCAGGTATGGCCGGGTCTAAGTGCTTGGCCATACATACCTTGCCGAGGAAATAAGCTGTCATTGAACTACCGACTTGTGGTTTGTAGTGGCCGTGGCATATATTGTCTCTTATCAAATTTTGAGTTGTCTCTGACCAGTACTTGGCCTTGAATAGGCTCTTAAATTGCTCATAGTTGTCGATGTCGCTCCGGTTGGCCATCCACCAATGGTCATTCACCTCCCGAAACGACTCGTCAAGGATTTCCCTGTTCTGGACCCATCGGTTCCCTCTGTGTTTTTCGAGGTACTCCTCTATGCGTGCCAAGAACTCCATAGGCTTCCGTTTATATTGCCGGAAATTGAGCCATTCTCTGTTTTCTGACATGGGGAAATTATGATATCCAGATGGTCTGTTCCTTATCAACTCTATCTCCTCCTGGCTCTGACGCACCTGTCCGGTTATGTTCGACATAGCGGCTTCCACGCCGTCGCATCTTTCGGTTACCTGTGTCCGCACTTTATTCACTTCTTCCAAAGCAAATTTCTTGGTCTCCTCCATTTTCGTTTTCTGTTGTTCTTGGACCTGAGTAATCTCCTTAGTTATCACTTCCCGGACTTCCAGCACTTCGTTTTCTGTTTGACGACATCTTTCGTCTACTTCTCTGATCTGCTGGTTAACAACCACGACTTCCTGTTCTAATTTCTTGACGATGGACTTCTTCGTCTCAGTTATCTTTTTATTCAACTCCTCTTTAGCTAGCTCAATCCTCTCGTCTAACTTATTCATGTTCTCTTGGTTAACTTCCCTTAGTTCTTCTCTCAGCAGTTGATTGTCCTCTCTCAATTCTTCCAATCTTTCCCCCATCGTCTCTACCATTTTCCTGTTATTTTCCCTTAATTCGTCTTTTAACTGTTGGTTGTCACTTTCTATTTTCCTACTGGTTTCTTCCATCTTCTCCTCCAAATTCTTATTATTTTCTTCCATCTTCCTTTCCATCTTCTTACTCAAGGATTGGTTGTCCTTTTTCAGGTCTTCCATTTTCTTATTCAAAGATTGGTTGTTTTCCTCCATCTTTCCTTCCAAATTCTTACTCAAATTCTTACTGGTTTCTTCAATCTTACTACCCAACTCTTCCTTCGTGGACTGGTTGTTGTCATCCATTTTCTTGTTCATGGATTTGATTTCTCCCATCATTTGTCTGAACATTTCCTGTATGTTACTATCCTCTGCTCGTGATGGTTTCTCCTTGTCTGGGACATTGACTTCCCCCGTCTGCGTGGTTACTTCGGGCTGTTCCTCTGGTGGTACGGGTTGTTTCGGTTCCACCTGGGCCACTAACACTTCCGGATCCTCCACGGGTGTTGCCTCCTTATCCCCCATGTCAACCTCTTTTTCGGCCTCTGCCGCCCTCTTCTTCGAAGTAGCTAGTCTTTGCATTTTTCTCTCTTCTATTAATTAACCGCTGCCAGGCTTATCTTATCAAGCCCTCTAAGTTGGACGCCACTTTGTAACAAGACCCTGTATGCCGGTCCTTACAAAAATAAAATAGTAGAGAAAAATTTAAAAAAAAAATAAAATTTTCGATAAAAAATAATTTTGTTTATGTTAATCAATGTGTGTAATTAAGAAATAAGGCTGTTTTAAAGGTTTTGTAAAAATTTAGAGAATCAGGAAGGTATTTATTAACTATCGAGCACTTCTGGAAGATTTGAACCAAGTCTGGAGTTAAATAGATTAACTCCAGTCAGCAATCGATCGATGATTTTTCTTGCTGGTCCAATATCTCACTCAAATAAAATATTTTCTTCTTCTTGAAGTCCCTTAGCCTTAATAAATAATCTTAAATTAGCCTGTGAAATAATAACAGATAAAAAACAATTGAAATATATGGATTTATTGAACAATTTAATAAATAATCGATTTTTTATTGATTGAGAACAATTATCGACTCCGTCTCAGGGAATTATCGATTGTGCATACAGTATAAAAATTATTATAGGTATTATATAAAGGACAGGTTCTTTGAGCGATTAAATTAATAGTCAGAGAAGGGTGACAAGAAAGTATAACATTAACAATTAAAATAAATTCAATAATTATTATTTAACAGTATTTAAATAATTCTGATATATAATGTTTAATAAATTGTTTTGTCAGACCAAATGTAGCTTCTATGACGTCACTCGAAGTAGGAAGCAGATGTGTAAATTTCAAGATGGCCGCTACTCGATCTGGATATGTTACTGCAAAAGTCGTCTTGTTAAAAACTCAACAAAATTATCTTCATGAATGGTTGAAATGTTCCCGCACTGGTGTAATCTGTCTATTAGGTAGTTTGGTGTGTTCTGAAGAAGTGTTCCGTGTATATTGGTGTTAATTAAGTTATTTGGTATGTGTTCACTTCTGTTGGTTAGGTTGTCTGTAAAAGTGATTATGCGTTGTAGCGTGAATTGTGTCAAATATATTGTTTTACTGTTTTATATCACTCGTATCATGAAGTTAGGTGTTATTTCTCACTATTGTCGTTAAAGTTTTGGTAAATTTAGCTAAGAAAGTGTTCAATTCATCTAACTCTCGATGCACTAACATTAATGGCAATTTGTCGTACCATTTTCTACTCGGTTTTAAGGAACGTTTTTTCACACAACTATTCAGCTTGATATTCAACAAAAGACTAATTAACTTGGTCAAAATCTGGCCCAGTTAATCTTTGAAAAAGTATTGTTAACATATTTCGATTACCCATACACATGATACAATATTACATTATATATGGAATTTATTTATTTTATTCATCACTTTCATGAATTATGAATCTTATCATTGGTTTAATCATCTCATTCCCTTTAAATTGATATATTATAGTCCATATCTGTAGACATTTTGTGGAAATTAACAAATTTCTTTCCTTTTTGGAAATATAGGCTCAAAATTGGATTTCCGCCTTTATACAAATTTTCCTCCATTTTAATTATCATTAATACTATTATAATAAATTTTAATTAGTCATATTCCTCTTCCTTTCCTTAAATACATATAAATTAAACCTTTGAACTGGTTTTTTGTGTTAATCTCTGAATTTGACATTGCTCTTTAAAATTAATTAATTTATATATTTTGAAAATTTACAATATTTTAAGGTATATTTCCTTATTCTCATTTCAACTCATAGGATCATTCCCAGTAGTGGTTAACTGATTTACCTTATCTAAATCTTGCTAGTTTACAGGATTTATAAGTGAATTATACTGGTTTATATGGTTTCTGTGAATTCATCAAATGGCCTAGAGTTTAGAATTTTACATTTCTGTCTTTCTCAAATAAATTTAATCCTACTTCCTCCTCTGACTTTACATAGTTACTATTACATGAAAATAAAATGGTTTATAACTTATTGTGAGGTGTAGTATTTAATTAACACTACTGTTATTAAAATAAATAATTATGAACATTATTTAGCAATCTGCACAATTGAACATATTGCTGACATGGTTTGAACATATACTTTTAACTCTTTTTTTGAGTTAACATAGCATACCTACTGAAACATTATTAATGGTATGTATGCTGTTATTTAGCAAACATTATTCATTTTAAACACATAATATAAATCTTATTTTCTAATAACTCTTACAAACACATTGATTTTATGGCTGTGTACAAACAGTCTATTTAAACATTTTAAACCTATGAATACTAAATTAATGACAGTCCTTTCTGGTCTAAACCATTATTATTTATGATCCCCTTCATCAGTAAACATGACCACCCATACTCTAGTTATTAGCATTTTTTACAAATGTCTTGTAAATAAAGAGTTACATTAAAATAATAAAATACTGGAAATCTTCCATTTTATTATTTTATTATGCTGTTAATTATTGGATATTAAAGTTGTTATATAGCATATTGATAAGTCGTAGTATCACTAACTTTAAGTTTATTGCATTTCCAAAAAACACTTACACAAATTCACTTTCACTGTTGGTTCTGATATTTTGAGTCTTATTATCTCAGACCAGACCTTTAGTAATCATGGACTGTTAAGACTTGTTTATTTTCTTATCACACAATAGCTTTAGTCGGTTCACTCCTTATAATACTATACAGCACTTTAGTTTTCTAAATAATTACATTCTTATAGGATTTTGGTATGTTATACTTTCTTTTTAATCGTTTTCGTGGGTTTGGGGTTGATGGTAGTTAATAAGAATAATAGGTTTTACAACGGTGTTTCTTTCATACTATTTCTTCCTCTCCTCCTGTCTTCTTTCTTGTCCTTCTTCTTATCTTCTTTCTTGTCTTCATTCTTGTCCTTCTTCTGGTCTTCATTCTTGTCCTTCTTCTAGTCTTCATTCTTGTCCTTCTTCTAGTCTTCATTCTTCTGGTCTTCTTGTCTTCCTTCTTCATTCTTGGGTAAACCAAGGTACTTTGTGTTATCTCGACTGATGTTTAGTTTGGAGCATCTAATTTATTTACTGATACGGACCTTGTTCTTCTCTAAAGGTTTCAGGGTATTATTTTCTTCCTGATCACAAACTTTATTCTTCCTTCTTCTTGTTTTTTGGGGTATTTTGGTATTCACCACTCTTAAACTGATTCTCTTTCTTCTTGATATGGTGTTATTTAATTTGTTTACTGCTCCTAGCTTCCTGGGTAAATTACTGATCTTATAATATGAGTTGCTTTCCATACTTTCTTTGATATTTAAACAGTGGTTTTTATATAATGTAATAAGGATTTTTATTTTATCGTGGTTCATTCCTTTGATTTCCTTAAATCTCATTCAATATTATTTTAACATATGTGGTGTAATTAAACTTTATGATTTTATATGACTTAATAAGTAGTGGATTTTCTGTCACGCTACAATATATATATATAGTATTTAAAATTTATAATAATATTACAGATTACCTCAAGATGTTCTTTTCCTTATTTGGAACGTGTTTCGAGAGTTCCTGTTCTCTCATCTTCAGCCTTCGCGATCTTGTTTCTGGTGAAGTATTTGTGTGTTGGCTGCTGGATGTTATTAAGGTAGTTTGTTGGTCTTTGGTCTTTTAAAGTTGCTTTCCATGGGGAGGTGTTGAACTTCTTCCTCCCCCTTCGACGACGTTTCAAGCTTGAGTTGGAAAGATTCTATCGCCCACAGGCCTACGGAGAGGCGTTAGGAGACTTCGTGCGCGATATACGGAAAGCGGCCCGGGTGTTAAGATTGGGGTTACCGGAGACGGAGGTTATCCAAGCAATTCTGCAAGGACTGACTCCCCAGGAGAGATCTCGTTTGGCATTCGCAGATCGTCCACGTTGTTTTGCGGACCTTGAGCGACTGTGTGTGCTTTCAGGAACGGTCCAGGCGGCTGACGAGTCCCGAGGAAGAGATGCCACAGATGTCCAATCCTCCAGTGGTTCATCAGGAAGAACCAAAAGGGACAAACATGGAGGTTGGAGGAAAACCCAAGAGACGCTTAGAAAGCCTGAATATTCCGGAAGTGATGGAGGCTACAAGGGGGTGGCAAGTGTGAAGACGGTAACAACAGCTACAGCACAGAAAACAAGGAAACATGAAGGTAACAGGGGAAAAAGAAATCATGTTAGGGAACAGACAGCGGCAAGTAGGGAGCCGGTACCAAGGCGTTATCCCTATTCGGAGAAAAAGGAAACTTTAAAGGTTCCAGAGGAATTTCAAGTGCCCAAGAGAGTAGTTGATGAAGAAAAGGAAGCAGAAGTGGAAGAGCGGTATGGCTCCGTGGGAACAATGCAGGAGGATAAGAGCGCGTCAGTTAATACTGAATTACCGGACTCGAAGAGGACGTCATGGTTGAATCCAGAGGCCGCAGAATTTGTTCCGGTATTTACATCTCGGTTCGTGACGGATCCAGATCTGGTAATATCGTCATCGTCTACGCAGGAATATGAGAAGTCATTTGAGAGTGTCGCTTTACCATCGCCAGTAGAAATTAATTCAGTCATTGCACATGAGCCTGGACAGCTGGATTCCAGGGTGGAAGATGTTGAGGACATTGTGGTTGCTGAGAGTGGTCAAGGAGTGGAATCGACAGAAGAGTCAGAAGAGCGGTCTGCAGATGCTGCGCAGGTGAGTATAGTTGTAGGTGTTAGGGAGACTGTAGAGTCTGAAGTTGCAGATGGATACAGGGATGTCCGGGCTGCAAGTGTTTCTGAGGTTGTGGATGGACAAGGGGATGTCCATGCCGCAAGTGTAGTAGAAGTAGATGAGGTAGAAGTTGAGGAGAAATTGGGTGGCAGCGTTGTAGAGTTTGTGAGTGAGAGTGAAGTAGTGTGTGAAGATGTGCAGACGCCTTCTGTAAGTAGTGTTGAGGATTCCGAGGAACGGGAGGAAGTTTCAGGTGGACCAGGTGAGCAACTAGCGGAGGACGTGGATGTGCAGTGTTCAGATGGTGGTAGTGGAAGTGATGGCGATGACGTTGGTGATGAACGTGTTGATGAAAATGAGATCAGAGAAGAGGTTAGTCAAGAAGTTCGTGAAGGAGCTGGCGAGGCGTGTGGTGAAGAAGATGGATCAGAGGAGCGACGGGAAGAGGCTGAGGAGGTGCAGTGTCAGGAAGTTGATTTGGATTATGCGGATGAAGAAGGGGAAGTTGTAGAAAAGGAAGAAATTGTAGCAGAGGAGTTAGACGATGAGCATAATCCAAAGCGGAGTGAAAGTAGTGAGGTAAGTTGCTTTGATTCTGATCCCGAAGAAACCAGTCAGTACAGCTCAACACGAGATAATTTCTTAGAGAGTGGTGTCCGAAAGGAGCGAATACCTAAGGTGCGTCATAGAAAGGTAAGAAGCAGAGGTTAACGGGTAGCGGGTAGATGTTCCCCACATTCCCAGTGGTGTTCATCTATTTCAGGGTTGCGCCCCTGCCCACGCGAGCCTTGGTTTCCTCCATTCTTCCTTATTTCCGGAGGTAGCCAGGTCCTTGCCCTCAGTCCTAGCTATTGCCCTTTAATGATCCTTGCCCCATTTCATCTTCCCAATTTTCCTACCACTCCCCTTAGTAAAAAAAAAAAAAAAAAAAAAAAAAAAAAAATCTATCAAACGGAGTTAGAGAGAGACTTAGCTTGTGGTCCTCGAGATCGTCAGTTTCCCCTGTGTTAAAGGTTAGATGGAGTGGTGGTGTGTTGTTGCTGATTGTTAATAGTTGTTGAGGTTGATGTTGTTCATTATAGGGTCCGAGCCATGCCGCATTCTCCGGTTTTCCTGGTGTTATTTTTTGTTGCGAGAGAAAGTTGTGTGGACGGTGCTGTAGAGAAGTAAAACCCCCTCGAGTTATGGTGTATTTGTTGAGTTGAGATTGGATTAATGTTCGTGTGCCCTAGGTGCGGTCCTCTCTGTCTGGCTAAGCGGGGCCGTCCGCCCTTGTGTAGGGAAGTGGGCCAGCCATATGGCAAGGTTGGAGATGCCTTGTGGGTGCATGTGGCTGGTCGGTCCGAGAGAGGGACGAGAGGTAGTACGGTCGCTCACATGCCAAGGTGGGAGATGCCTTGTGTGGTCCTAGGACGAGCATGTGAGTGGGACCGGTGGGAGTAATTGGTGGTCACCGGAGAGGGTGACGTGTTGGGGCGGTCCCGTGGGGTTGGCGTGGCGGAGAGGGTCGCATGGGGATTGGTGGTGTTCCTGAGAGCAAGTGCCATCGGGCCACCTTACCCACGATGTCCACCGGATTTTTCAGTTGGGAGTACACTGCAGGGTACTTTCCCGAGTTTTGTGGGGCAACCGGGTTGCCCTTTCGGGGTGGGGGTGTGCCGGTTCGATGCCGGCGGTTACAAAAAATTCTAGAAGGGTTTTCGTAATTGTAACGTAACGTGAGCAGTGGCAGCGGAGCGGACTTTGTGCGACGGTGTGAGGGGAGCGGCGGTGTGTGCGTTGCGCGCGCAGCCCGGCTATGTGCTATGAAAATTGTGTGCCGGCTTGTGCAGTCAACGCTTGCCCTCGTTCAGAGTATCGTCTCGTCTCCGCTCTTCGTATTGTTCTACGCAGTTTAAATCTCTACATGATGGAGTAGAGAATAAAACGACTCCCGGTAAGAATTAATTATTTTCATTAGTGGTTTGGATATTTAATAACAAGATATATGCTATCGTGTGAAGTACGTATTTATGTGTGTGTGCGACCTGACAAAGTTATGTAAGAGATATTTTTTACTGTTGTACGCAACGCCCTTTGTATAGCCATGCCTTAGTATTTTCTGTAGTAATGCGAGAAGTTTCAAGAGTCATTCTCATAGTAAAAGTGCATTACCAAAAAATTAATCAAAAACTTGGTGTGCAGTCAGGTAGTGAACTGTGTCGGTGCAGGTAGTATACTGTCGCAGTCTTTGTTAATTAACTTCACAAATAGAGAATGAAGTGTGAGAGCTTCTGTGTAGGAAACTTATTGAAGGTAAAACATTCTCAATGCTGTGAGTGACTTGCTGTTGAATTTTTTTTGTTAAATAATGATTACCGCTCTGCACGTGGCCGGTTTAACCTGCAAAATTTTGTCGAAGCATGTTGTCTGAGTACAGTTCACTTTCTATTAAGCCACTATTTAATAAGTTCTGTTCATGATGCAAATTACTTATTCCATGGCTGATTTTAGACTATTTAAGCAGGTTGTAAAACTTTAATTAATTAATATTGTGCTTTTGGTGAGAGTTAGCTGGCGGCCCGTTAAGAGGTTAATTACCTTAACTCGGGTGTACATTCTTATAGACTGTTCTCTAATTTACTTGAATTCTTAGGGTTCTCGCATTAAGCCGGGTTCCTGGCTGGCTGTGGGCTGAACATCTGATCAAGCTGTGAACCATGTCAAGATCGCCTACGAAGAGGGAGACGGAGACCGAATTCCTATGTTGCACTCGCCAGCACACTTGAGGTGATATTTATACTTTATTTCATTTTTTGGGGCCGGGCCGGCAGTGTGCCCGTTTACTGCAAATTGCATAGATGCCATGGGACCACGTGTCCAGACTGTTCACCGGGAAGTTGAGCTGTGATCATGACTCTGAACACTATAACTTAAATTTCATAAACCTTTTTTTATAACTCATTTAAATAACACTAAATGCTATGCCTGTAAGTGCGTGCTGCACTGCGAGAGCGCGCCAGAGAGACTTTAATCTTGTACCATTTTATTGTTGCTCTAGTCTTTTACTCTTTACAAAATTAATTATTGCTCAGTAGTTCTGTTCCGGCTGGAACAGCTGTGTATAAATTTTAATTTGACTATGGATTTCATATTTAAGGGCTGGGGACTTTCCGGTGGTTTTTCTTTGGGACTTTTCTGGGTTTACAATATGGGACTTAGTTTTTCTGACACGCTGGTACAACTTCAGACAGGTCGAATGCCTGTCAACTTTTGTCAACTACATGTGGGCGCGCTCCCTCAGATGCCAGAGCACAACCACCTAACTGTATTCTTTTCTTTAATTAATTTTTTTATAGTCATTTGAGGCTAATGGAATTAATTCCTAATGTAATGGGAATATTTTAATTGATTTTGCCCCTTGCACAAGGGCTAAACTGATTGTTTTCTTAACGGGCCAACACATATGGGTTGACTTCCCATTTATAGCTTTGCTGTGTTATTTTGACTATAAAACATGTATTCATCATTTTCTTTTTGAGTAAATTATGTATTGTCAAAATCTTCAGAAATTGTAATGCCTCAAACAATTAATTTTGTTTACTAATGTATATAGAGATTGATTCTTTTTTTTGTAATTTTTTGAAGTCAAATAACTGTTTAGAATTTTATAAATACCTTCTGAAAATAGAGGACGTAGTTGTCAGTTTCAATTAATGATGTGAAAGGAACTTAAGGTTCACACACTCATCTTGGGTCATTGATCAATGGAATGCTAGATAAAGGGGTGGTCCGGTTGTTTGTGCCTCATGAATTATTATCATTCTTCCTGGGGGTTTTGGCTTTTGTTATTCTACTGAACGGGTTGCCTATTGGCGTATATTTTATCACTTCCGAGTTATAAGATTGTAGTTACTCTACCTGTTGGGTGGGTGCATTCCAGGGGCATGCGTGTTAAAAACTAATGTAACTGTAAGTGGGTGTACCTTGTGTTCTGTGTGTGTTGTTATGTGTCTAGCTAGCCACGAGATGTGAGAATATTTTATAATTATATATGCATGTGTCCACTGATGTATATACACTTGTGATGTTTTATATTTATACACATTTGTCATTCTTAATATTTATACACACTTGTTATTCTTAAGATTTATACACACTTGTTATTCTTAAGAGTTATACATACTTGTTATTTTTTTACTTGTATTCATACTTGTGATTGGGCACATATGTTATTCTGATTTGAAGATGTGAAAGCAACGCAGGAAGGAAAATAAATTGTTAGCGTTCTGTTACAGCTGAGTTTTATTGCAAGTCCCGTCATACTGGACCCAGCATAATTTTGCTTCTCTAGGCTTCGGCCTAGTCCTATATAACTTGTAACCTCTCTTAAATACCAAAAGCATAGAGAGGTTACAAATGGTAGCAGAGCGTGGTTCATTCTAGGCCTGAACCCTTGGGTCCTGGTGTGTGACGGGGCTTGCAGACTCGGAAATATTAATGCAATTATTGTAACTTAGTTGATGTAGGCCCGTGTAGGCTAGTTATAAGTTGTTTAATTTGTGAGTCGGGTCGCACCACTGAGGCGGTTAATGGTGTTTAAAAAAATTTTTTTTTGATAGCTTGTACGGCCGGGGAGTTTTAAGCGTGGCCTGGAAGATGGAATGTTAATTAGGCTCGGTGTTGAGCGTAGTATATTGACGGGATGCGGTATGGCCCGATCGGAAATCGGTACCGGAACCGATGTGTGTCCGGTTGATGTTGAATGATTCTGCATTTCCGAATTAGGACTTGTAGTTGATGGTTAGTTGCTTGTTGTGAATTATGTGTTGGCACAACGTGTGTGTCGAGTTGCTGTTTGCTGTTATATGTGTCTAGTATTGTTGTTGTCTCTTGTCGCCTTTCGTGGGGGTTTGCATGGTTCAGAATAGGCCAGGTTTCCGCAGCGCTAGAGAACCCGGGGGTCTACTCAAAGGAAGGACAGTACTTGAGTTTTTCCGATTTTTGTAAAATGTTTTTGTAGGTTGTGTTTGTGTTAGGTGTTTAGTGGGAATTTGTTTTATGATTGTTTGTGTTGAATTGTATAAGTCTGGCGGGGATATGCTACGAGAAATTGCCCCACCCTCTTACAGGCGTTCTCCAGAAATTTCCGGTGGTGGATGGATTTGATGAGGACCAGCTGTTGGTTTTCTTGGACCTGGTCCTGCAGGTGGCTGATTTCCCAGGGGTGTCCGATGGGGAGGTCTTGTATCTTATATACCCGTATTGCCGGAGTACGTTGGCTGGTCTGGTCACCAAGGCTCTGCGTCGGGGTGACAGTGTTGATGCTTTCCATGGGGAGGTGTTGAACTTCTTCCTCCCCCTTCGACGACGTTTCAAGCTTGAGTTGGAAAGATTCTATCGCCCACAGGCCTACGGAGAGGCGTTAGGAGACTTCGTGCGCGATATACGGAAAGCGGCCCGGGTGTTAAGATTGGGGTTACCGGAGACGGAGGTTATCCAAGCAATTCTGCAAGGACTGACTCCCCAGGAGAGATCTCGTTTGGCATTCGCAGATCGTCCACGTTGTTTTGCGGACCTTGAGCGACTGTGTGTGCTTTCAGGAACGGTCCAGGCGGCTGACGAGTCCCGAGGAAGAGATGCCACAGATGTCCAATCCTCCAGTGGTTCATCAGGAAGAGCCAAAAGGGACAAACATGGAGGTTGGAGGAAAACCCAAGAGACGCTTAGAAAGCCTGAATATTCCGGAAGTGATGGAGGCTACAAGGGGGTGGCAAGTGTGAAGACGGTAACAACAGCTACAGCACAGAAAACAAGGAAACATGAAGGTAACAGGGGAAAAAGAAATCATGTTAGGGAACAGACAGCGGCAAGTAGGGAGCCGGTACCAAGGCGTTATCCCTATTCGGAGAAAAAGGAAACTTTAAAGGTTCCAGAGGAATTACAAGTGCCCAAGAGAGTAGTTGATGAAGAAAAGGAAGCAGAAGTGGAAGAGCGGTATGGCTCCGTGGGAACAATGCAGGAGGATAAGAGCGCGTCAGTTAATACTGAATTACCGGACTCGAAGAGGACGTCATGGTTGAATCCAGAGGCCGCAGAATTTGTTCCGGTATTTACATCTCGGTTCGTGACGGATCCAGATCTGGTAATATCGTCATCGTCTACGCAGGAATATGAGAAGTCATTTGAGAGTGTCGCTTTACCATCGCCAGTAGAAATTAATTCAGTCATTGCACATGAGCCTGGACAGCTGGATTCCAGGGTGGAAGATG
Source organism: Magicicada septendecula (assembly GCA_034769895.1). NCBI lineage: Eukaryota > Metazoa > Arthropoda > Insecta > Hemiptera > Cicadidae > Magicicada > Magicicada septendecula. The sequence goes on from CM068367.1 coordinate 267,056,797, forward strand.
TTGAGGACATTGTGGTTGCTGAGAGTGGTCAAGGAGTGGAATCGACAGAAGAGTCAGAAGAGCGGTCTGCAGATGCTGCGCAGGTGAGTATAGTTGTAGGTGTTAGGGAGACTGTAGAGTCTGAAGTTGCAGATGGACACAGGGATGTCCGGGCTGCAAGTGTTTCTGAGGTTGTGGATGGACAAGGGGATGTCCATGCCGCAAGTGTAGTAGAAGTAGATGAGGTAGAAGTTGAGGAGAAATTGGGTGGCAGCGTTGTAGAGTTTGTGAGTGAGAGTGAAGTAGTGTGTGAAGATGTGCAGACGCCTTCTGTAAGTAGTGTTGAGGATTCCGAGGAACGGGAGGAAGTTTCAGGTGGACCAGGTGAGCAACTAGCGGAGGACGTGGATGTGCAGTGTTCAGATGGTGGTAGTGGAAGTGATGGCGATGACGTTGGTGATGAACGTGTTGATGAAAATGAGATCAGAGAAGAGGTTAGTCAAGAAGTTCGTGAAGGAGCTGGCGAGGCGTGTGGTGAAGAAGATGGATCAGAGGAGCGACGGGAAGAGGCTGAGGAGGTGCAGTGTCAGGAAGTTGATTTGGATTATGCGGATGAAGAAGGGGAAGTTGTAGAAAAGGAAGAAATTGTAGCAGAGGAGTTAGACGATGAGCATAATCCAAAGCGGAGTGAAAGTAGTGAGGTAAGTTGCTTTGATTCTGATCCCGAAGAAACCAGTCAGTACAGCTCAACACGAGATAATTTCTTAGAGAGTGGTGTCCGAAAGGAGCGAATACCTAAGGTGCGTCATAGAAAGGTAAGAAGCAGAGGTTAACGGGTAGCGGGTAGATGTTCCCCACATTCCCAGTGGTGTTCATCTATTTCAGGGTTGCGCCCCTGCCCACGCGAGCCTTGGTTTCCTCCATTCTTCCTTATTTCCGGAGGTAGCCAGGTCCTTGCCCTCAGTCCTAGCTATTGCCCTTTAATGATCCTTGCCCCATTTCATCTTCCCAATTTTCCTACCACTCCCCTTAGTAAAAAAAAAAAAAAAAAAAAAAAAAAAAAAAAAAAAAAAAAAAAAAATCTATCAAACGGAGTTAGAGAGAGACTTAGCTTGTGGTCCTCGAGATCGTCAGTTTCCCCTGTGTTAAAGGTTAGATGGACCCTTCTGAAAATAGAGGACGTAGTTGTCAGTTTCAATTAATGATGTGAAAGGAACTTAAGGTTCACACACTCATCTTGGGTCATTGATCAATGGAATGCTAGATAAAGGGGTGGTCCGGTTGTTTGTGCCTCATGAATTATTATCATTCTTCCTGGGGGTTTTGGCTTTTGTTATTCTACTGAACGGGTTGCCTATTGGCGTATATTTTATCACTTCCGAGTTATAAGATTGTAGTTACTCTACCTGTTGGGTGGGTGCATTCCAGGGGCATGCGTGTTAAAAACTAATGTAACTGTAAGTGGGTGTACCTTGTGTTCTGTGTGTGTTGTTATGTGTCTAGCTAGCCACGAGATGTGAGAATATTTTATAATTATATATGCACGTGTCCACTGATGTATATACACTTGTGATGTTTTATATTTATACACATTTGTCATTCTTAATATTTATACACACTTGTTATTCTTAAGATTTATACACACTTGTTATTCTTAAGAGTTATACATACTTGTTATTTTTTTACTTGTATTCATACTTGTGATTGGGCACATATGTTATTCTGATTTGAAGATGTGAAAGCAACGCAGGAAGGAAAATAAATTGTTAGCGTTCTGTTACAGCTGAGTTTTATTGCAAGTCCCGTCATACTGGACCCAGCATAATTTTGCTTCTCTAGGCTTCGGCCTAGTCCTATATAACTTGTAACCTCTCTTAAATACCAAAAGCATAGAGAGGTTACACTAAGTATAGCAAAATTGAAAGTTAAGGGCATGAAAATGCGCGAAATGCTTACAGACAGAGGGGAAAGGTGATGTGGAGGGAGTCACTGTGAGATGTGAGAAGAGAATTGTTGTTATCAGCGATGGTGCAGCCAACCTATGTATATTATTTCTAATCATAACAAAAACTTGCGACTGTTAAGGTTTGATTGTAAAATGTATCACCATGAATCTCTATCTGTCTGTGTGTGTGTGTGTGTGTGTGTGTGTGTGTGTGTACAGTCACACAGCTGGCTTTAAAAAAAGAATTATATGTTTATTGTTTCCAACGTAAATCAAATAATAATAATAATATTGTAATTGTATTATTATACAAATCAAGCAAATGATATGTACTGTTCACATGTATCGGAATTTGTTGCTGTTACATATCAGAATGTTTTATAAACATATCGGAGTGTTGTTTGGTTCTGTCATTGTGTACTGCTGAGACGTAAAAAACTACAGCCTTTCTGACCATTCTTATCGCAATGGAATTTGCAAACTATACACTTCCACTCCTTAATTACACTCGACTATCTTTCGAGCTTATCATTACATAAAGGAACGGTTCTTCCTTTTAATTTAATTGCAAGTATCTTTTAAATCCTGGACAAGAAATAACTGTTTCTAGAAGAAATAGAAAGCAAGTAATTCCAATTTCAATCTTTTAGGAAAAGAATATCTTTTAAAATCTTTTAACACTAAAAGTGTTACAACCAGTAAAAGAAACAGATGAATGAGAAATGAGATAATTCATGTTTTACCAACTGGCAAACAACGTTTTACTGTAAATAAAGCGAAAAGTTGAAGTTATAACTTGCAATGTTCAATATCTATGAAATTTCTTTCATTTCAGTATTCTATTTCATTTTATTATTACAAAAAATTTGAGCGTGCGCACGCACACACATATACCAGTACATATTATAGTTTTCATTATAATACAACTAATATTCTACTATTATTTTTGTTCTTTCTTATAATTATTTATATTTATTTTAAAGACACGCAAGACCTTAATAAAACACCTTCAGGCTCATTCAAGAATGTGCGAAAGCTAGCATGAATAGTTTCATTTTTTTTTAACTTATTCAGTTAGCGTATTTTAACGCTCAGGCCTATCTGTATCTAATTTTTCTTAGGAGAACTCTGAGGGGAACTAATTTGGTCATTGATGTTAATGTTTTCTCTAATGATGGGTAGCAATGCCCTTACTGTTGGATGGCTCTTGTGAGTGATATGGAACTGATTAACAGTCCGACGTATAACGTGGGTGTCAAAGTTGTCCACACTTGTCTTGGGACTAACCTGGGGTTTGGTCTTTTTTGGGCTCCTAAACTGTCCTCCTTCTAATTTTTCTCCCTCCGTTGCGATACGCGATAACGTGCGAGTAGATATTCCAGCTGGAGTAAAAATTTAATTGGAATATTTATTCCTTCAGCTGCTTCTCTTCTCATAAATAGTAAAACATTAAAATTACTTCTCGTGCTTGACTATGAATAACTTTCCTGTCTTTGCTAGTTGAAGGAGAAGCATCGATTTTAACAAATCTTGTTACTGGGTGATAACACAAATAATTACAATAATATGTAATTACAGAATAAAAACTACCAATGGAAATTAACTAAAAAAATTAAATAATTATAATAAAAACGAATTACTGTAAAACAATGATACAAATAATAATAAATTGAGATAATAATAACAAATGCAAGACTGAGATAGTATGTCATACAGTAACTAACAATGTACGGGTAACTAAAACATCACACGCAAGTTGGCACCACCTTCACTTGCATACCGGCTGATTTTCCGTTACCCTCCTGCCATTCACAATTTCAAAGTGGACTCGTCCTTCCATAAATTGGTTTCTGCACATATGCCCTTAACTTTCAATTTCACTGTACTAAAAATTTGGTTGTAGGTAAGTTTTGATTTTGATTACGACATGACCAGACAGTGGATATTTTGTAAGACGAAACAAACATCAGACACAACAGAAAGAGACAATGTAATACAAATTTCACAGAGTTATAAAATGTTTAATACTGTCATTATTTTGTAAACAGTGACTTAGCATGTTGTGTCTGTTGCAATGTTTCTCCAAAGTCGAACCTAGACATCAACAATCATTGTATATTTTGGATGTGTACACTTTGTGTACATGTTATGACTCACAAAAATAAACATAGTAATATTTGATCCGCATTGCTCTGGCATCTTAATTTGTTTGAATAAGTAACATCAGTAACAGTAATGGTAGACCATAAATTTCCTGGATCAGTGGCATATAAACTGTTATGAACAGCAGGGGCCTTCAAATCACAGGCTGTGAAGACAGAAAATGTTGGCGGATATTGAGATGTGGCAGACACTGAAGCCTGTATCACACTATGTTACTTAACTAGTCGCTACTAAATACCTGCTACTACATTTTATGAGTATTTCTATGTCACAATGTTTTTAGGTAGCCGCCATTTAGTTAGTACAGCAAAGTACATAGTTGTGAAGATTGGTTTGATGTTAAAAAGTATTGTGCAGAATGTCATCTGTGAGCATGCGACATGAGGTTTTGAGATACCTTTTGCTAATTGGTGTTAGAGCTTTGTAAGGAGCTGCTGCGTAACATCAGGAACAAAAATAAATGCATGTGCTTTCGGGAATCGATATGTAGAATGGATAAACAGGGAACTTCAACAACACTAATCAGAGAGCTGGCAATTGAGGACCCCCAATTGTACCACGTTACATCATGCGGTTAGCCTTACCAAAGTTTCAGGAGTTGCTAGATTTAGTGTCACCAAACTAAATTTGGTTTCTATACGTCTTCTGTTGTGGCACTATGCTTTCAGAATCTTTAATTTTATTCAGTTCATTATGATAAGCACCAAGGGGTGTTTTAATTTTGTTTTTTAAAGCATCTCCCTTTGCTGGTATTCAGGGAAGTTCCAGCTCATATAGCAACCAAGTGAAAGCAGTTTTATCGCGTCGTGTTTCAAATACTCTATGGATGTAATGTCCCATTTCTCCAGCTTTGTTACAGTACAGAAACCCTATAATGTATCGCGAGATGCTTGATATTGAAGGAGAAGTAGTAATGGAAAATGTTGTTAAGCAGTTAAAAAATTCAGATTTTTTTCCATCCAGGTAGATGGTTCCGTAGATAAATATGGAATCGACAACAAATTCATTACGGCACAATTCATTTCAGAAGACTACGAAATGAAATCCGTGTTTTTAGGTGAAAGCAAATCGAGTCTGCGAGGGGCAGAAGGTCTTATGAAATCAATCAAGATTGTGCTGGAGAATCTAAGCCTCGGTGTTATAGCAAAAGATAAGTTGACAGGATTAACAACAGATGGAGAGAGTGCCAATACAGGCAAAAACAGTGGCTTATGGGTTCGCATGAAAGAATACTTAGAAAGAGATTTATTTTGTGTTTGGTGTGTGGCTCATCGATCTGACCTAGCAATGTCAGACTTAGAATCAACAGTCATTGAAGCTCAGCACTGGAAGATAAATTTAAAAGCAATGGCAACATTTTATAGAGCGTCAGCTCTACGTTTTGAGGAACTTGAAAAACTGGCCGAGGTAAAAAAGCAACCTGTCTGCCGCTTCCCAGCGTACTTTGAGGTAAGGTTTGTAGAACACCTAAACAACTTAGCCAAAGCAGTTTGGAACAACCTCCCGTTGATGCAACAACATTGGAGTAATGTGCTAGACAACAATGATTCTACAAAAGTTGAAAAAGCTTCTGCACGTGGGTTTCTGTGTTTGTGGGAGACAGACGGCGAACAACAACGACTTACCGGCCGTATGCTACATCTTCTAAAGCATATGGAAAAACTGCAAACAGACTGTCAGAGATCATTTATCACAATCCCTGTAATAGAAGTCTCTAAAAAAGTCTTTATAAATTCACTGACTATGATGGAAGATGATTGTTATCCTGGTGGATATGAAGAACAGTTGAGATGGAAAATAAAGGCACAAGAGAACCTGAACGTGATGAGTTAGATAGTTCAGATATTGAAGAACTTCCTAGGAGACGTAGAGTAAACTCTTCTTTAGTTTCAACTAAGCGACGCTGGGTTGCAGTAAGAAAAGAGATTGTCTTGAGCTGCAAAGAATTTATTTCTCAAAGACTAGCCGATGACCAAAGAGAAATATCAAAACGAATCAACAACTTCGTAAATGCAAGAAAGCCTACTGAAGTTGTCAAAGCAGCTCGCATTGACGTGGAGAACATTTTTGGTAAAGATAAAGTATCAGATTTTACAGATGATGTTGTAGAGTTGTATGCGGTGGAAAAACTTCCTCCTTCGTCTATAATGACATCCTCAACAGCGAAACTGTACCATTGTTTAAAGGTTTCTCAACCTCATTCCACTTTTAGTAAGTTAGTACAATCGTATGTCTCTCTAACACCACACAGTGCTGGTCCTGAGAGGGCGGTATCTGTGCACACAACTTTAAAAACAAATAAGCAATCAAGCCTATCAAGAGAAGCTCTCAATTCAAGGATGTACATCGCTCTAAATGGAGTTGGAACTGCCTTTTTTGACCCGAGGCCAGCTGTAGCGAAATTTCTTGAGAAAAAAGAAAGAAGAAGGAAGCTTCCTGACCAGGAACTCTACCAGGACCATGAGTTTGTCAAAAAGTTTTTCGCAAAAGACAGTACCCTGTAAATATAAATTTTGTTTAAATTTGAAAGATTACCTATTTCTTTATTTGAAAAGTTTAGTAGTACAATTTACAAATCTTTACCGTAACTGTATTTCTACATGTGCCTAATAAAACATAACTAAGTAACAACGCAAAGAAATTGTTTTCATTCTAAAATTGTGTAGGCCTATTCTTCCTAAAATCCCTCTAGGGGAGAAACATTATAGGGGCTTCAAATCTGTTTAAGTAGGGCTTAAAATCACGCTTTTAAGCTTCAAAATTTTCCCGTGGGGGGGCACTGAATGTCGCCCAGTGAAAATCCCTTAAAATATGCTCTGGCCAGAGCAGTTAATGTCTTTGCTTCTAATTGTTTGATGATGTCAGATCTGAACTCGACAAAGCTAATTTTGAAACTTTACAATACATTTGTTTAACAGTAAGTAGCTCAAGTTGGTGCCAGTTATGTGTAGAATTTTCAATATGACATAAGGTATTAAGGTCAGGATTTTAGAGGTTGACAATGTCAGTACAGAAACTGCAAAAAATGTCAGATTATAAGTTAAAATGTTAAAGAACTATGGTTTAGAACATAAATTAGTTTGTTTATGTTCAGACAAGCAAAAATGCAAATTTTAGAGGGGAACAAAAAAAATGTTCACAAAAGAGTTTAAAAGAAGTTTGGTAAGAGAATATTACGCATAGGATGTTCACCATATACGGAACTTCAAAAAAAAAAAAGACTACTGTAATTTCATTTTCTGCCTTCCAGGTACTTCTGCTACAACTTAAATAGTATTTTCTGTACTGAAACGTAGGGTTCTGAGAAAGTACAGGTGATAGTAGACTAGGTGAAAGCTTGACTGTTTCTTAAAATTAGTTCTGAACTTGAATGTAGTGACTTACATACAAAAACACAATAAAAGAAGTTAAGACTCTTTGATGAAAATGCCCTTTTTGCAAAAATATGACTGGTGCAAGAAAAGTACTGAGGTTGATTGTTATGTAAACTTTATTTAAATTTAAAATATGTCTCTATAAATCTTTTTGTTACTTGCTTTTATTATAATGAACAATGATTTATATTAATAATATTATTATACCAAGAGTAATAAAAATTATAATACAATTTTACACTGTAGAGTTTGTAATTTTAAGTACCTAAGGATGAAAATTTGTCACAAAAAATATCACTCTCCTGCTAGGAATCTAACCCAGTATGCTGGTGTCCTTACTTTGTTCTCAGAAATGTGGCCAACTCAGTAAAATGGTTATTAATAGTTTTACAGGTTTTTGATTATTCATTCACAACTGGTGTTTTTTTAATAATGGCTTTTAGAAGAGAGTACATAATTATAATAAACAGAATGAATGTGTAAACTTATTGACCATGAATCTAAGTCTTATCCATAGATTACCATAAAACTTAGGCATCAGGTTTTGCTGGCCAATATCGTGATTTGTAAGAAATTAAAAATTCCACTACTGAATAAAATTAATTAGAACTCTGTGATTTTCAAAATCCGTCAAATATCAATGGAAACTCGATTATAACTAAACTTATTTAATTACATATTTGGTTGTATTCTGTGACTAAATAAATCTTGTTTGCATTATAAACCATTTCGCTGGACTTTGATTTCGTGCGTTTGCTAAACATTTTGCGTCTGGGAGAAATGGGACTATACCTTCTGTTTGTGTACACCTTGTTGTTATATGAGTGCGTTATTATGAGCGCGGTACCTTATAACAATATGTGTTTATTTATTACAATTGCGGTCTTATAAATTTATTGATGTGGTAACTCTTATTATTATGTGTTGTGAGGTTTCCATAACGGAGAAGTGTAATTACATAGAACTATGCAGTGAGATGTAATAATTTTATACTGTAACGCAGAAGCAATTAGACGACTGTTTAGCTAGATCTGACTGTAAACATTGTTCGGTTATTTATTCATATAATTACGTGTCAGATTATGCTGAAAGACTTTTAGTTTCTATGTTGCAAGATATGTTGTTTGTATGTTAGTTTCGTATTATGTGATTTGAATTTGAATAATGTGTTAATAGTTGTCTTGATTATTCATCTCTTCTTTCACAGCACTAACACTTAAATAAAAATCGGTATGGAGAACCATACATGACTTCCATATTCTAAGATTTATATTTAAAATCATTTTCAGCCAAACAGCCAGGGAAGGAATTTTAACAAAAAAAATACTTCTTTGTTGCCAATAACGTAGTACACATATAAAAAAAAATTATCCTCTCCCCCTTCAACTATAATTTTGATTTATAGAAAATTACCCCCAGCCCGTTCAACTAGCCTCTTCATTTATAGATATTTCATCTACGTTTCTACAGTGGATTATTAAGATCTTATCAGGATACTTTATCAAAATTAAGTACTTTACTCATGTTACAACAAAAAATGTTTCAGGTAACTACCCTTTCCCCGTAACCGATCTTCACCAAAATCAACAGACATTGAGTTCTCTATAGCTCAGGCACATATGTAAAAAATTATTTGATTCTGTTTGAATTTACGGCAGTTATGGTTCGTCATATAAAAAATTACCCATGTTAAAACATAAAACATGAGATTTATAAAACATATCTAAGATTTATATTTAAAATCATTTTTGAAATAAAATATTTTTATAGAACCTACTAACGCTGGGGAAATCTGAGGAGCCAATCAGAGTTGGGCCTACCTGTCACTCTGCTGAATTTGGTGGAAAGCCCTGTCACTGTCATCAAGTCCCCACCTCAATGAAGAACCCATTGTTTTATAAAAATATATTTAAATTTTGAAAACTGAAAATTCTTTTCTTGTAAATATTTATATTTTATAATCAAAATGACTTTATTTTTGTTACCTGGCAACAAAATTATTTTATTTTCAACAATTACCATTGTTTCAAAAAGTTTAAATAAATTTTCAAGTACTTTACTCTTGTTAAAACGTAAAAGGTTGCAGGTAAACTACCCCTTCCTCTTAACCGATCTTCACCAAAATCGAAAGTCCTTGAGACCTCTACAATTCAGGGATGTATGCAAAAAATTATTTGATTCTGTTTGAATTTGCGGCAGTTATCGTTTGCCATAGAAAAAAAAACGTTGCAGGTAAACTACCCCTTCCCCTCAACCGATCTTCACCAAAAACAATAGGTCTTGAGTACTCTACAAATCAGGGCTGTATGCAGAAAATTATTTGATTCTGTTTGAACTTGCGGCTGTTATCGTTTGCCATAGAAAATACCCTTGTTAAAAAAACGTTGTAGGTAAACTACCCCTTTCCCTTAACCGATCTTCACCAAAAACAATAGATCTTGAGAACTCTACAATTTAGGGCTGTATGCAAATAATCTTTTGATTCTGTTTGAATTTGCGGCTGTTATCGTTTGCCATAGGAAATACCCTTGTTAAAACATAAAACGTTACAGGTAAACTACCCCTTTCCCTTAACCGATCTTCACCAAAAACAATAGGTCTTGAGAACTCTACAATTCAGGGCTGTATGCGAAAAATTATTTGATTCTGTTTGAATTTGCGGCTGTTATCGTTTGCCAAAAAAAAAAATTCCCTTGATAAAAAAAAACCGTTGCAGGTAAACTACCCCTTTCCCTCAACCGATCTTCACCAAAAACAATAGGTCGCGAGTACTCTACAAATCAGAACTGTATGCAAAAAATTATTTGATTCTGTTTGAATTTGCGGCAGTTATCGTTTGCCATAGAAAAAAAATCTACAGACAGACACACAGACAGACAGACAGACACAGAGACAGACACACACACAGACACTTTTCGGAAAACGACTTTTTTTCATGTTTTGAGTGTAGTAGAATCAGAATCTGCAATAATCTCGAACACGATTTTTTTTGCCATCACCATACTTCCATTCCTTAAGGAATATGGAAGTAAAAATGAACTTTTTTCATGTGAAAACTTACTAATTTTATTGGATGCGTTTCGGCTTAGTATCCGCCTTCTTCAGCTTTGGTAACAGACTGCCAGCATTTTGTAACGGTTGTGTGGAAGGTGAAGTGGGGGGTGGTGTGTGGAGGAAGGGGATTGGCGCGGGGATTCAACTTACTGTTTGTTTTCTGTATAATTGTGTCAAAAAGTGTATGTGATTTATATTGTAATTGATTGTTGAGTATGTTGTTTGGTTGTGTTGTGTGGTGTTTATATATTTCGTATTGTTCAGTTGTGTTGAGTTTTTGACCTTTGGGTATGTAATGTAAAATTTCAAGATTAGTGTCTATGTTGGTGTAACTGTTGTTTTCTGTGTGTATGTGTGTGGCAAATGCAGAGTGTATATTGTTGTTGGTTAAAGCTTTTAAGTGTTCAGAATAACGGGATGAAAAAGATCTTCCCGTCTGGCCTATGTAGAAACTATTGCAGTCATTACAATTTAATTTGTAAACACCTGTTTTGTTATATTTGTCTATGTCTGTGTTTGTATTACTGATGTGTTTTTTGATGGTATTGGTTGTTCTGAATGCTATTTTGTATTTGTGTTTTCTGAATGTATTGGCGATTTTGTGTGTGTATGAGTTGTGGTATGTGAGTGTGATGTACTTATTGTGTTGTGTGTTGATGGTATTTAGTGTTTTGTTGTTTTTGTTTTTGATGCGTTTGTGTAGTATGTTTATTAAATTGGGGTTATAACCGTTTTTTATTGCTATGTATTTTATTGTGTTGAGTTCGTCGGTGTAATCTTGTTTATTTAAGGGTATTTTAGTTAGTCTATGGAGCATATGGTTGAAGGCCGCATGTTTATGTTGTGTTGGGTGGTTTGATGTGTTGTGTATAACCATGTCAGTTGTGGTTGGTTTCCTGTATATTTTGTACGTGTGTGTATTGTTAGTTTTGTTAATTGTTAGGTCTAGAAAATTTATACTATTGTTTTGTTCAGTTTCCATATAAATACAATCCGTGTTCTCTGAGGTAAGTATTAATATACGGACACGTCATGGACAAAAAATTCAAGGGTTTGTATTGAAACGTTCGAAAACGGTTTTTAGTAAGCTAAAGTTAATAATAATTTATGAGTTTTTTGAAACTGTTGCTGTTGCTTCTTTGTGACAGAACAGAAAGATACGTTTTATTACAGAGTAAAACGCTCAACCTCGTGCTAACCGCAGTGAGTTGGTAGACCTTTCGATTAAGAAAAGCAGTTCTTGGATTTCCTTGTCCATGACGTGTCCGTTACTTAACTAAATATCACTACAGTATTGACGACTCGGAACACACCGGCTTTCGCCTATAGAAGGCTTCATCAGAGGCTGTCGTAGGTAGCGCTGTTCGTCTTGTTGTTGGCGACGAGATAGTTTTTCGAAAGATCGAAGCTGTGTGTGTGTGGTGAGATGTGTTCGAATAATGCGTGCGTTTTGAATTGTGTCTGTTCATTTAGGATGTCGTTTTTATTTGTTTTTGTGTGTTTGTATATTTCTAATTGTTCTAGAGTGTCTAGTGTTCCGAGTCGTCAATACTATAGTGATATTTAGTTAAGAAAAGCACTCTTTGGCGCCATTTTAACTTCTTTTCACTGACAGAAAATATGCGTGTGGATCTAAAGGAAAGAGACTTTGCCGAATATTTATTAAAAGTTGGCAATGGAGATTTGCCAGTAAGTGCTATGGATGAGATTGAACTACCAGAGGATATTCTTTCAAACGGCAATCTTATTGAAGAAGTATTCGGAGACTGTCTGGCTAATAACAGATATGAAGATATGACGGAGAGGGCTATACTAGCACCATTAAATAAAGATGTTAATAAAATTAATGCAGAAATTATTGAAAAGCTTCCTAGAGAGTACAAGGTTTACAAAAGTTATGATTCTGTCAAAGATCAACCAGAAGGAGGTATCAAATTTCCTTCTGAATTCCGTCGAAATGGCTGATCTACCACCACATGAACTGAAACTTACAAAAAATACAATAATAATGCTCTTGTGAAACTTGGATGTACTATGCAACGGCATCAGTTCCCCGTAAGACCTGCTTTTGCTATCACCATCCACAAAGCTCAAGGACAAACATTTGAATTCGTTGGTATCTTCTTACTTATATCAGTTCTTATGCGTGGAATGTTGTACGTAGCATTTTCTAGAGTAAAAAGACGAAGCAGCTTAAAAGTTCTTTTGCCACCACAAAATCCTCACCATACACGAAATGTTGTATCGAAAGAAATACTAAATACTAGCAGACTAGAAATACTAGAAGACTTTAGTATAACTTTCCAATAATTTTGTATTATACTGCATTTTGTATTATTCTATTTACTTGAATTTTTTATATATGTATAATGCAATTGCTATTATTTAAAATTTGTATACAATATACGTATAGTTTCTGTTTATGTTTACAAATCCTAGACAATTTAATGTAAAAATTACACATATATAAATTATAAATTAATTATTTAACGGTATAACAAAATTATTCCTTATAATTTGATACCCTGTATTTTCATGTCAGGGTACTTTATTACGATTTTCTGTATATTTCAACCCTCAGAAGAATATTTTATGAAAAATTGTGTACACATCGATCAATGGTAAAACAGTGTACCTTCATATTAAATTTTATTACAATCATCCAGATGTTAGCCCGAAAATGCGTTACAAATAAACGGAGGCACAGCTGGACGATAGAATTAAACCAAAACTTCATTTCGACAGGTCAAGTAATCTAAAAGTTTGGTAGTTTCATACATACAGTGACTAACAACAGAGAATTTACTTCAGTGTGATTAATCTTAAATGAATACAAGCACAAAAAATTATTATTATAATTTAATCACTTAAGTTTGAAGTAAAAATTAAGTATTAACTTGTGGGGGGTATGGGGGGCGAATCTTTAAATGTAAATTGACAATGACATGCTTATTTTTACTATGCATGCGCGTCCTCCCAATATTTTTTGCTGTTTCAACATAAAGATTTTAAGAAAAGAAATTTATTCATGTCGCCTTCGGCCAGAATCGTGATACCTATCTCTCATTTAAGAATCGTAATAAATAATATAACACATCTAAAGTAACAAAAATTCTTTTCAGTTATGTAACTTGTAAATCGACTTCTCCCAATCCCAGAATACGATATTCTCTGATATTTTATTTTTAAATATCACTATAATATTGACGACTCGGAACACTAAGTTTTTTATAAGTAAAAACGTAAAGTTTTACCTTATAGGCTAAACCTGCTTTCACCTATAGAAGGCTTCATCAGAGGCTGTCGTAAGTAGCGCTGTTCGTCTTGTTGTTGGCGACGAGATAGTTTTTCGAAAGATCGAAGCTGTGTGTGTGTGGTGAGATGTGTTCGAATAATGCGTGCGATTTGAATTGTGTCTGTTCGTTTAGGATGAACGACATCCACAATTCAAATCGCACGCATTATTCGAACACATCTCACCACACACACACACAGCTTCGATCTTTCGAAAAACTATCTCGTCGCCAACAACAAGACGAACAACGCTACCTACGACAGCCTCTGATGAAGCCTTCTATAGGTGAAAGCCGGTTTAGGCTGTAAGGTAAAACTTTACGTTTTTACTTATAAAAAACTTAGTGTTCCGAGTCGTCAATATTATAGTGATATTTAGTTAAGTAACGGAGACGTCATGGACAACGAAATCCAAGAATTTTATTTTTATCACACTTATCCCAAAATTTGTCGAAAGAACAATCAAACAATGAATCAGACAATAAAACAAAAGTTTCAAATAGTCTGTTCTCTCACTCTGTTCCGATTCATCGGAACTGATAGACTTTTACAAATCCAAAAACCGCTGATTAGTTTTATAAATGGCCGATTGGAGCGTGGCTAACGCGAACTACGGTTCAGCGGCGCGAACGACTGTAGTCAAGAGTTCACTTGACGGAGTACTTCTTTCTGGCTAAGCCGTTCGCGGACGACCCGCCACTACATAACGCGTGAATTAAACCGTAAAATATGTTGAAAAGTAAAAGGTTAGTGGTGCTATTGTGAATTGTGGTGTTTGTGATCCAAAACTGTAGTGAAACAATTCGAAAAATAGTATACAGTGATATCAGTGAAGCCGTTATCGCATATAAACGACTGTGTAAGCAAGATAGGTTAAATGTCATTTCTCACCGTCTACTCAGTTAATATGGCGATCATTCACTTTTGCATGCATCCTTATGGGAGTATTTATTTTATTTTTATTCTTCGTAAATAGCTTCGACCCCCATTTAAAATTAATTTTCGCGTGTTTATATAACATAGAAGAATAGAAAAAAAAAATTTCACTTCAGAATTGTATGGTGGAGCACAGGTAAATATTAACCCTTTTGGATTTCCGTTTTAATGTCTGAATTAATAATTCCAACTTTCACATCAGCATATATAAATGTAAGACTTTTTTCAGGCCTGCATATGCTGTAAACAACACAATGTCTAGACTAAGCTTGGAGGTTGGTAGCTCTAAAGGTACCACTAATTTAATGTATGTGGATTTAACCAGTATAAGAGTGCGTTATAAATGTTTACTGAAAGTAATGGCATAGTCAAATATTGTTATACAACGTACAGGACAAGTTCAAGACTAAATGTAATATTATTATAGCTTGCATAACCCACACCTGGGCAAACATAACCTCACCTTGCCTGCATAACTGACTACTTCACAGTGGCGGCTGGTAACGTTTTTGACGGTGGGGTAGGAGGGGGGCAAACTTTTTCGGGCCCATATGTAACAAAAGTCACCAGTAGAAACTAAATTATTGCTATTATCATGAAATAATTGTAAAATTGAACATTTTGCTTTACTACTAAAAGTATTGTTAATATCAAAAACCTACCTTGCAAACTACCAATATTTAAACAGTGTTTGAAACTGAAATTATTTATAACCCTAATCAGTTCACGTTCTTAAACTTAAATACTTAATAAATTATATTTTATTAAATGCATGGAGGTATACCTGCATGGATTACTAAATAAAATATATTTGTTCCCTACCTTGGATTAGTTTATTTGCTTGAACATGAAATCCATTCTCCTCTCCTTTTGCTTGGAAAAATGGTCAATAACTAATTCATTGAAGTTAGGAGTTATTTCTAACATTTTTTTCTATTGAACACATTCCCAGAGAACTTAGTCTGTCCTCTTTTATTGTATTACGTGTAAATGTTTTAATACGTTTGAGAGTTGAGAAACATCGTTCACTTTCTGCTGTAGTCATAGGGATTGTACAAATAAGTTATAATAGTTTTACCAGTTCGGGAAAAACAGTAGGCTAACTAGATTGTTTTCATATACAAAATTGAGTAGAACCAATGCGCCAGTTGCCTTTGTGAAGTCGGGCCTGCTGTATATAACTACTAGTGCATGTCTTAATGCAGTTTCATTTAAATTAAATTGTTTAGCAGCAATTTGTAACTGTGTTTCTGGAAAGATAAGCTGATGTTTAGAAAACAGGGTTGGTTGCAACAAAACTGCTATTGCTAAATGGTCTGAAAATGAAAATCTGTCGTCTATTTTGTAACTATTATGTCACAAACTTCTTTAGCTGCAGTCTTCTTGCTTTCATCAAAACGTGACCTTTTTGGATTTTGAGATGATTCTCCAAAATCATTTGTTGCAGACAGACTGCCATCAAAATCAATATAATCTCTGACATTTTGAATGTGTGACTTGAATGAGGCAACATACTGGCGTGTTTTAATACTGTCAATTTCTACTTGCTGTAATTGATTAAACAAAATGTCACAGGCTGGCATAATTTTGTTGAAAAATGTTAACCAAAAATTAAAATCATCATTATTTAATGTGTTTTTCAGTCCTAATGCTTTCTGAACAGTGGACTTGTCACTCTCGTTATCATCTATGATTTTTTCAAGAGCAGCGGAAATGTCATTTTTATGAATAAATACTATTGTCACACAACGGGATTTAAAATTCCACCTGGTATTAGAACATTTTGGGAGACGTTTCTTTACTACTTCATCAAGTATGGCAGTTCGTTTGGAAGATCTTGAAAATAATGTTGTAAAGCCATCTAAATTACAGAAAAATATTTTTACTTGCTTGTTTTGTGATGCAGCGCACTCAATAATTAAGTTTAGTTGATGGGCATAGCAGTGTATATACTGCGCATTCTTGTACATGGCTTTAACTTTTGCTTGAACACGGTTATGTTTTCCACTCATTACTGCTGCCCCATCGTAACTTTGTGCAGTAATTTTACTAGGCATCTTATCAAGTTCTAATTTTGCTAATTCTTCAAAAATAGTATTACTAATACCTTCAGCGGAGTGATCTTGTGAACTGACAAAACTGATAAATCTTTCATGTTATTTTCCATTCAATTCATACCTCACAACTAACACCATTTGTGACAGAGTGGCACACTCCGTGGTTTCATCTGCTCAATTGAAATGTAGTCAGTTTCATTTATTTTTTTTTTTTATTAGTCCAATGCACGCTGCATAAATAGAATCCAAAATTTCATTTTGAATTGTTTTAGGAAGACCAACGAAAACCCTATTGTTTGTTTTTCAATATGCTCTCTTAAGGTGATATCTAGGCCTGCCATTAAATTTACTAAGCCCTTAAAAATACCTGGATTCTCGGATGTGTTTGTTTCATCATGTCGCCTTAAAGCTAGTTCAAATATTCCACAAAACTTTACACAGTCAATTAACTTACTTAGGATGTATCTGTTCTTAGAGACTTCTTCATTACCGTATGCTGTTTAATTTTTAATCTATATGCACTGTCTAACTGGCAACTAATATTGGCTTTTCCTAACAGTGAATATTCAATACAATTGTTCATATGAGTTTCACTAATTTTATGTTTTTTAATTTTTTCTCCCAGATGTTTCAAGTCCTTAATTCCATTTTCAGTCCAGGCTGAATCACTGTTTTGGTTCATCACCAAACATACATAACAAAAAAAGGAATTCATCACCTCACATCCACATATCCAATCAGAATGTAAGTAACAGTTTCTATTAAATTTTCTTGTGTGGTTTTTTTTTACTTGATGCTCGCCAGTCCGTTTTATAATTTTGTTGTGTGATATCTAAATTGGGTTTTGGTGGGCCTAATTTTTTTAGTTCTATTTTCTTTTCGTAAGTAAGTGAATTTGAAATAATCAAACGTTAAATATTACTTACTGAATTCATAGTCATTTTTTTTGTTTCTAACAAATACACACAGAACAAACAGGCTCAGGCCTACACAGAATAAGTTACACGTTTATGTACACAAGGTTCAACAAAAACACTATCTTACACAGAATACACTGCCTAATAAAGAATAAATTATTAGAACATTACGTTTACACAAAAAGTACAACAAGAACACAATCAAAACTATATAAAACACAAGAGAAAATACATGCACTTTAAACAGCAACAGAGACGTTTTGAACAACGCTCCGGTTCTCTATGAAAAGAGCCGCGAAATCAGACAGCGGGCAGAGTCCTCCCTATTATGGCTACTGCTAATTTAAAAGCATAGACATGTGTACACGTCCTCTTTCCCCACTCCTGCAAGACCGGCCTATGCAGGGAGGGCTGTCGTATTAGCGTCCAGCTGTGGGACCATGCCGAAAACATCGGGTGATCGCTATTAGTTGCCGCAAAAATATCTATCACATAAGGATACTACACATTATAGTTATATTATTGACAAGTTTAATTTGCAAATTTAGTGGGAGGGCTGCGCCCTTTTGCTCTCCCTGTACGAGCCGCCACTGCCACTACCATAAGGTGACTAATAACTATAAATATGAAGTCCAAGAATATAAATATGAAATAATGAAACATACAGATATTCAACAGAATACGGAAAATTGCTGTTAGTGGCATTTATGGAAAGTATCAGTAGATGAATATATTTTTAGGCATGTGAATACAAGTAAATATGTGATGATTTCTCAAAACTATGCTTTTGTGATAATGTTTTCACAACGATTCAATGCACATTAAAAAATGAATTGTAATTACTCAGGTTAACGACAATTTGAAATGACAAATGAATTTATTACAGTTCTTACAAATGAAAACAAAAAAATTATGATGCTCACTATATTATTATTGAAACGATTTATTATATAATTTGTATTGAACTGAACTAAAGCAAATAAAACTTTTTATAGACTTCCAAAACAAAATAATACTTTCAGATTCTGAACACTTTTTGTTTAGACATTGTCAGTATATGTTTTATCTATGTAATACCCATTTTTACTTAAGTCAATGTGTTTAATGTAAAGGAAGTGCAGTTCAGCTTGAACAGTAACAGTAACGGAGCCATGTTATGTTGTGCATGAAATAGCTTTGTGGCGGAGGCAGCATAAAGTAGTTTTATAGTTTCTTGTAAGAAATTTATTTTCAAAACTGATTGTATAATAATATTTCTGGTTTGGTCAGTACTGTATTGTATTAAGCCAATACATGACATTAGATATTATTAAAATACACAAAGTAAACTAAAAATCTATTACATAAATGTGTATGTTAACCAACTACTGAATATTATTATTTGGCCATCCACAGCCATTTATTATAAACAAACAGTTCAACATAAACATACTATGATTGCAAGGTGGATATCCCTATTTTCACTATGTTAAATTCTGAAAATTGAGATGCATTTTTCAAAGAAATAACAAAATATAAAATATAATTTTGTTTTTAATCCTACAATATCTTTCATATAACATCAGTATTGACACTTGGAAATGCACAAGAAATTCAGATTTGGTGCTCTTTCACTTTACCATTCATAGCTGATGTTAAGATGTCCTTCCCATACCAACAAATAAATGTTGCCAATTCTTATCAGCTTACACAAATGTCTCTTTTCAGTGATATAACACATCATGTTTTGGATCTGTTAGCTGTTTTTGTATGTGGTTTGTTTTAGTAATGTGTTATTAGGCTGTCAGAAATTATATCATTGACATGAATATCATTAATGTTACCCTTCATGTTACTGGAAAACTCTTAAAAGTGGTCTCAGCGGATCATGAATTCAATCAGTCCCAGTTCTCCTTTTTATATGCAGTTTACGAACTATGAAATATTGTTCCATTGTCCATTATGGTATTTCAAGTCATTAAAAATTATAATTTCTGCACGATTTCTAATATTATTTGTCAATGATTTTCTGTTTAAGACCAGATTAAATTTACTGCACCTTGAAAGCTATAAATAAGATGAAACACGTCTTCAGACTAGATAAAGCAGAACAAATATTCCAACTCTTTAAATCTGTCAAACGCTTCAAACTTCCATTGTAAACAACAGTTTGCTAGTAGTATTGCAGTGTATTCCCACAGCTGTCAATTTGGAAGTTATGTGAAACAGAGGATACTGTATAACTTCTGCAAACATTTTGACTCTGAGGTTTCATAAAAATGTTAGCATTCAATTGATAAGCAATTGTTGTTTCCTTCTCAAAATAATTCTAAAATTATGTCAAAAGTCTTATAATTTCTGGTAAATAGGAATTAAAAAACGAAGTCTGTGTCAAAATAAGTAAAATGGTATGACGGACTGATAAAAAAAATTGTGGACACATGTTTGTATGGCTTCAAAGAAAAGTGTACCTTTATGGGGAAAACATTTTCCACGAATCATCAGTATAGTTAGCAGTGTAGGTTGAATGCTCTTCTGTGCGTTAGCTCATTCCAATTAGATGTGCAGAAGTAATGTGACTTCCTCTACATAAGTGGTCTCGGTATCTCCTTTCAGCCAAGAACACTTTATTGTATTAAATGAAGTACCTTGCCCACACTAAGATATGGTATCCTCATTGGTTAAACTGAGGTATGACAGTGGGAAGACTATTTATTAATAAAGACATGTGCATTTAATCTAAGTGTCCTTAATCAGTGTTATTCTTGTGCTAACTTGTGGGTGATATAGATTTAGTCTTCATTGACTGCCAACTTGTTTTAATTTGTTTCAGGTGTTAACAAGATCAATTTATCCATCATCTGACAAATGGAAGAGATCAAATTTGAGGACAAGGTATAAAGTTTAAAAATAAAAATATATTTTTTGCAGTTTAATGTATGTATTAAATTGATACACGTGTTATATACACGTATCGTATACACACATTCATTTCTTATATTAAAAATCGTTTATTTATCATCATATTGATTTGTAATTAATTGCTGTATAGAATATGATTTATACATGTATTCTTTTGTGTAGGGTTCGCATTGACAATATGCATTTTCCATAACCTCCTAACTTTCAAGCAATTCTCTTCCTCCCTCGTCCAATTTAGACTTGTCTGTTAGTTGCAAAGTAGCTTTAAAACTTTTTTTTTTATCTGCCAGTCCTCTGTCTTTGTGTTGGCCAATTACGTCAACATACTCATACTATTCTATCATCACTCATTCTCTTGTGTTGTCCACTCTGGTAGTCCTGTCCTCTGCAAGTCTTTCTGGTATTCTCCTGAACTCCGTACTTGTGACATCTAATTTCGCTGTTTTGACTTGCATTGTCTTACTCCCAGTTTCTGCAGAATACATCAGTATTAGATGTATTATATGTCTTCTGTTATACCCCGTATGTATTATTAGTATTATATGTCTAAAAGTCAATATTAGACATGTAATTGATATACATATTCAAACCTTTGTGTTTGTCTCAAATGTTTTTCAACCAGATAGTAAGAGCCAGGCACTGACTATTCTATGAGTGATCATGACTTGCATTTGAATTTTTTATCTGACCACCCGCTCCTGGCCAAGTGGGGGGAGTCCAAAATTCACCATTTATTGCCCACTTTTAATGTTGTAACCATTAGCTATACAATTGCTTCCTTCAGATTTTATGTACACGACCTACCCATTCGTGGGGAGTGAGGTTAACCCTTCTTACTAAGCCACTGCTCTTAAGATTAGTTATAAACAAGTCAGTCAAGGACACGGTAGGCATGCTGCTTTTAACTGTATAATTAACAAAATATTAATGTAGAAAGTGTGTTAATAAGTTTACACTACAGTAGACAGTAGATGATTAATTACATTTGACTTAATTAAATTGTTATCTTACTTTAACATAATTAAAATTCATATCACCTCATTATAACTAATAATCTTTAAAGCGACAATATATGATGGAAATCCGTTTGAAACATGGCTTTTTGTAGATAATATCATTTATCCTTTCATATACCTTACAGGTATATACTAGGGCAATTTGAAAAGTTCATGGTCTAATAATAAAAGACTACCAGTATTTTTTCGTTTTGGAATCACTTCATATTTCAGCATAGTCTCCATGTAGTTGAACACATTTGGTTTAGTGATGCTCCAGTGCTTTTATCCCATTCAGAAGTTTGATTGTTCTAGGTCCTCTAATAGCCATTTACTGCCGCTTTCAGTCATCTCTAGAAAAATCCCTCCCTCCCCAGGGAATTTATGAGTTTTGGGAATAATTAAAATTAAACAGAGCTAAATTAGGCGAGTGAGTGTGATGTTGCAACAGATTGTATTTCACCTCAGCGATTTTTTGACTTAAAAACAATGCTTGTCTGGGGTCTTCAATTATCCTACTACAAAATTATCTGTTTGTATACTAAACCTGGCCCTTTTTAGAAGTATTTTCATTTATCTGGTCTAAAAGGTTAGAATATCACTCTTTATTTTTTGGCACATCCATGATAATCTCTTAACAACATTCTCTTAGCCACTCAGAAAATCAAGTCATACCTTTCCAACAGACAAAATTGACTTTCCTTTTTTTTTGTTTACGTGACTGTAGTTAACAATACTGCACCCCAACATGTTGCTTTACAGCTGTTCATGAGGCAAATGTGGTGTCACCTGATGTGTCTGACATGTTTCTCAGACTCTTCGTTTCTTCTTCTTCTTTGACTCTTCCTGAACCACCTTCTTTATCTGTGAGAGCTTACAGCGTCTCACAACCGAACAGTCAACCTGGGTACTCTAGTCTCTGCCTTCCTCTGCAGTACTTCCTACTCACTGGATGCCCATCAGCTAAGTCATTACTGGGTCTCAACCAGTAGTGACTCACCACACTGTCTCATCTTCCCAAACCTCTCCATTCACCCATTGTTTCCAGAACCTGTTCATTTTTGTTTTCTAATTACTTTGTCCATCCAGTATATTTTTAATATTCTCTTACAGCAGCAGATTTCAAATACTGTGGTTGTGTCTTTCACTTTTCCCTATTGTCTAGGTTTCACATGCAGCTTCTATAATAGCATGCTGCAAACATATAATTTGAGGAATTTCTTCTTCATTTAGAAACCAGTATTTGACAGTAGCAAATTTGTTTCTCCATTTGGCCTGTGTTCTGACACTGATTCCTCTCAGTTATCTTTACCAGTTTTAATATTTACCTATTTTTGTTCCTGTCTCTCCTCTTCCCCCTAATAATTTTTTATAATATTCAATAGTGTTCTCAATTTACCTTGTTTTCTGTGAGTAGAAACCATACCATCAGTAACTCTTTAACTGTATACTCTCCATGAAATGTTATTACGGTCTTGAACATCTTTATGGTTTCCTTTACAGCCTCTTATAAAGCATTCTCGTGTAATGGTAATGAATTTGTATAAAAGTAAATTTTAATTCCTTGTTATTTGTAGGATGTTTTAACGGTCAGTGTAAAGAAAGAAGCAGATCCAGAAGAGGCTGAGACTGAACAGGTAATGTGCATAACCATTATTTAGCCCATAGCTATTTGTGCTATGTTGTTCCGTGTCATGTACCACTAGAGATTTGGATCACATTCGTTTGTGGATATGTAATTAAAAATCACATAATACACAAACTGTATCATAGTGTTGTATACATATAAACTATATGAGATTAAGTAAGTAAAATCTCACACTCGTGCGAGCGCGTGCGCGCACACACCATGTAGGTACAGAGTATGGATATTTATTGCAAAAATTGATAGGTGATTCTATATATTTCATATTTAGTATTGATCGCCTCTTTATATAGTACTCTATAAATCACTGAGAAGACAAAGTAAATTTTATAATTGTTCAATTTGCAGGACGTATTCCCAGTTATAAATTCTGTCCTAAAAGGAGAACTGCATGTAAAAGAAGAAATCATCAAAGAAGAGAATGAACAGTTTGTTGATCAGGTATTATACTTAGTTATAAATTTGTTTATAGTAACAATCATTTATTGTTATAATGAACAGCATTGTTGTATCATGGCACATCCATGATAATCTCTTAACAACATTCTCTTAGCCACTCAGAAAATCAAGTCATACCTTTCCAACAGACAAAATTGACTTTCCTCTTTTTTGTTTACATGACTGTAATTAACAATACTGCAGACCAACATGTTGCTTTACAGCTGTTAATGGGGCAAATGTGGTGGCACCTGATGTGTCTGACATGTTTCTCAGACTCTTCGTATCTTCTGCGTCTTTGACTCTTCCTGAACCACCTGCTTTATCTGTGAGGGCTTACAGTGTCCCACAACCGAACAGTCGACCTGGGTACTCTAGTCTTTGCCTTCCTCTGTAGTACTTCCCACTCACTGGGTGCCAATCAGCAAAGTCATTACTAGGTCTCAACCAATAGTGACCCACCACACTGTCTCATCTTCACAAACCTCTCCATTCACCCATTGTTTCCAGAACTGTTCATTTTTGTTTTCTAATTACTTTGTCCGTCCAGTATATTTTTAATATTCTCCTACAGCAGCAGATTTCAAATACTATGGTTGTGTCTTTCACTTTTCCCTGTTGTCTAGGTTTCACATGCTGAAGTAGTACTCAGTGATTAAATGATTAAAATATTTAAAATTGTGTCACCTACCTTTATTTGGACGTCAAAATAAATCTATTTAATTTGTGATGTTCGTGTGCAAGTTAAACAAGGTGTCGTCTAGTGTACTCGGCAGAGAAAAACAGGTCAATGTAAATAACAAACACATACTTATAAATTCACATAAAACATTATTTTATTTCGTTTTACTCTGTCATTTTTGTTAAGCCACCACATCAACAATTTATCACCTTTTCTCTACATTTTGTATTCTTACTCTTGAATTGATTATGGGCCGTTACTGGCCATTATTTAAAACAGATTCTGAAATATAGTTTAAAATAACTTCTGTAACCTTATATTTACTTATTTAACTAGTTTATCTCTACTTTAGAAGGCAACCCAGTTTGCTCACACTCTCAGTCATTCATTATACATTTTATATTATAAAGCTCTTTCTATTTAAATTTTCATAATTACTTTCGGTGTTGAATTCAGTTAAAATTGAAATATTTTTGTCTGTTCAACTGCTTATATTATGTACTCATCCTTTCATCGCCGTCTCCACGTGGTTACACCATCACTGGTAACTTCAGATTTCTTTAACACACTCCGAAAATAAGTTAAACTGTTAATGTTTGTGAATTACGTCTGATGGATCACTATTACATGATTTACTGTTGTTTTACGTTAAAATCACATGATTTACTGGTCAGCCGACCCTAATTTGCTCGAGCTATGTTTTATATACGACCTCACGGTCTGGTGCTGTTAGTCGACTGCCTTTGTTCTCTGCGCACTTAGGCGAGAAGGAATTTATTCGAATGTGACATTATCGTGAGAACGTTGGCTGACGTTCGCGCTCTTGTGTGTGAACGCGCACCCCTGTTGATAACTTCACATTCCTTTACCAAGTCACACCCGTCTCGAAGCTATAGTTCGTTCACCAAATACTCTCGAGTTATATAAAATTGAAAAGATTTAAATTACAAATCCTCATAGGTTTGTACCGTTACAATACCACCCCAAAAACTCTCATTGCTAAACCCTAAGAGGATCAGTGAGGATATGGTGCCAACAACCCCCTTTTAATTCTTTAACACATCATGGGTAAACTACCCCCCTAGCTCGGCGACTATGGCTGCACCTGCACGACATTACTGGACTTCTCTGTTCGAGATCCCAACACCGTAAATTCGGATAGGTACTCACCACAGTACCACCTAACCTTGTAACATTCCAAATAAAATCAACAACTAGCCTTATACCATACCAGATCCTCAACCGATATATCTCCCCTTACACATATACTGGATTGCCTTTAGCAAAATACTGGGTGCGTACACATATTGTAACTACTCCAATGACTGCCCATGTTATAATGCCACACGTTGGGTTCGTCAATCTGTAATGATGTTCTGGTCATATCTGTAAAATGTGTACACTTATTTTTTATGTGTAGAAATTGTTAGTGTGGTGTGTTCGCCTCACACTGGCGTTACAATAATGGTTGTCACTACTGAAGTCTGTAGCGTGGTCTGAATTATCAGTACAACCTACCTGTTTATTCATAGGGGTTGCGAATCCCGGGTGGCGCCAAATTGTTTACTTTAAAACAATTAAATTTGTGATTTTATAAGTTAAATAAGTGTTGTCAGCATTGACGGCTGGAGTGTTCAACTGTTCCCGCCGCTGTGCAGTTTGTCGTATTGTCCACTCGTGAAGAGCGCTAGTTGGTTAATCGGTAGAAATTGCTAACACACACATATATTATACAACATCCTACGAAATAAAACGATGGTAATACTCTGTACTGTACTTTAAATTCAAATTTTGTCATTAATCAATATGATAAAAGTATTATAAATTATTTTTCAGTAAAATTGCTCCGGCTTAGAACATGAAACAAATCTCTAGGTTGGCGAAATTGATTTTGAAACGAACTATTCTGATGCCGACAATGGCTTCTGTTTACACACAATATATTAATCTGTTCAAAATCTGAGGTTCTTTGGATTATAAATAAAACATAAAAGCTGGTTACATTAAAAAAGTACACTACCATACCTTATACGTACTTAAATAGTATAAAGTGTTTTTACAATTTGTTCGGTAGTGTCGTATTAGTTGTTACAAGTTTCGCACTCTTATGCGAGGTTATATCTTAATTAACAATTGTTTTACGTAAGTTGATTATGATTCAAACCTTTGAAAGAAAATTAATTTTGTTTAATAGTGAGAAATTTTGATTGCTTTGAGAAATATTTAAAGTGATTTGGTTTCTGGGATAATTGAATTTAGTTGATACTTATCAGTTCAGACGGTGGTGATATGTTGTCATCTGGGGTAATGGAAATTCATCAATTTTGGGGCTGATTTAGGCTTCGGGCATCTTCTTCTATCTCGTCTTGGGACTTTCTGCTATTTAATTTCTTTTATTTGGTTCCAGGACATCTGTTAATATTAGAAGCTCTGCATCTACTCGTCATTGGTTCTTGTAGTCGAGTTCTGAACGTCTTTTGAACTTGTTAAAGTAAAATTTTGGTCATCTCAATCTTGCGTACCTCTTACCCACGCGTCATTTTTCAGAGTGTATATTTTTAACGGAAAATTAGTATTCAACGGCCCGTTTCTATGGTAACAGAACCCCTTTGATTGGTTAAGGCCTCCTTCAAAAGCATTGTTATCATATTTGAAATTTTTATTCAAATTTATTATATATTTTCTGACTGATTTTATTCCTCTATCTTCCTTTTGGGGTATTAAATAATATCACTATAGTCTTTATTTCCTTTCAAAGATTATAACAATACCTCATAAGGTCATGTTCTATTGTATATTAATTTTTGTCTAATTATGTTGACATTTGATAATTACATATCTCTTTTAAATTAAACTTTTATAGTAACATCTTCCTTTTAAAATGGTTTATACATAATTATTGGCTATTTACTTGCCTTAGATTTGTAAATTTCCTTGTGAATTTGTTACAGTTGACATTTGTGTGTGTCTGACAGTTATGCATTTTCATAGGCATAAGTAGCCATGATGGTATTTTACTTATTTCATTTAAATACTTTTCATTTCAGCCTGATGGGCTTTATTTTGTTATTACAATTGTTTGTGTTGTGTTTTGAGTCTGTTTGTTTTCTGATTACATGTCAATATTGTTTTCTCTATCTTAATATTTAAAACATAACAATTAGGCTTATGGACTGCACGTTTCTTTCAGCCATATCCTATTCATAACATTAAAACGAACAATTCTTTATAAGTTATTATTTACTGTTGGTTTAACATTCATTTAATTCCTTTGACTATTATTTTGAGTGAGAAACATCATCACTTCTTTCAAACTTATTAAATTTATTTACCCTTCTAACATTGGGTGTTTTTTAATTGTATACTTAAATTCTTATTTCATTACTACTTCTTTCCTCCATTCCATGTTAACACAAACTGTGTTTACATGGGCTTTCTCCCTGAATAATATTACATCCTTTACTTATCTCTATTTTAAATACTATTTCTAACTATCCTTAATTATATAATTTTCCATAAGCTCACTTAAATCATTTATTGGTTCATCAATGATTCACTAAGTGTTTTCTTAACTATTAATACCTTTTATTATTATTTATAATATCTTTTTCCACATATCACTTTCACCTTTAATTAATTGGTGTTTATCACTGATACACTCACTATTTTGGGGTATTTACACATACACTATTGCACTTTTTTCACTGTTTATATTAAGTGTTACTTAGTGGGTAATCCCTATAATTATTTCTCTTTCTATTTCTCACTATTTCTTTCATTATAAAATTATACTTATTCTTAATGACATTTTGTTAAATATATTTCATTACATCTAACTTTAATATTTGGGTTAGTGTACTTTTCTTTACTAAGTTATTTTTTACTGTTTTTTGTTTAAAACAGGTATATAAATTATCTCATTTACAACAATATTTATTTCCATTAGTGGATAATTATTGGGTTTATTTACAATATTTTATATTTGAGTATACCATTTCTCCCTTTTATATGTGGTGTTTATTATTTCTTGGTTTCACTTCAATTCCTCTTCATTCTTCCTCTTCTTCTTCTTCTTCTTCTTCTTCTTCTTCTTCTCCTTCATCTTCTTCATTTTCAATTGTCTTCATTTTGACTCGGTTCTCCTCTTCTCGTCTGGTTTAATTTCATTTAGTTGTAGGAATCCATTCACTTCCTTTAATTGTCTTTATTCTTCTTTGGTTCTGGTTTCTTCCCTTCTTTTGTTAGTTCCTGTTTGTTTGGTCAATCACCCTTTTTGCTTTGTGTATTTTTCGTGGTTCCCTTCTTCTTTTGTTTCCTGTTGTTGGGTCAATCACTTGGGTTGGGTAATGTCGTCGTTTGTCGTGTCATAGTTTTTATATTTTATTTATATTTAATTATTTTATTTGATATGAAGTATATTTACTTTTATAATTATAGTTTTTTATCCCTGGTACTGGGGTGGCTTATTTGTGTTGTACCAATATTCATTACTACATTAAACACACTATCTCCACATTAATTATTAATATAAAATTCACATAAATATTTTCTATTTGCTTTTAAACAAAATTCATTCCCACTTCTCAACTTTAATTACTTGCTTGACATTACCATTTCACCTCAAATTAAAGTATTTAAATTTTGTTCAATTAGTGAAATAAATCTAAGTCCCTCACCAAAGATTCACATTGAAGTTAATTTACATCATCTCTTTCAATTAATTAATTTAATCGTTATTTTCAAAATTCCAAAATCCTTTAAATGAATTTACTTTATAACTCCTCTTAAATAGATGTTAACAACCATAATAAACAAAATAAAATAACTTATCCCTAGCATCAATTCAAATATAACTACACTTGATTACAAAATATAACATAATATAAACATCATGAATCAGCTGACACCTTCTCTACCTATAGTGAACATTAAAAATTAAAATAAAATTCTTTACTGCAAATAACAAAATTTTTTTTTCAAAAAAAAAATTTAATTTCCAGAAATATCTCTTTTGACCATTACTAAAAAAAAAAAATATTTAATTACATTAATTAACAAAAGAATCCATGAATCAATTACAAGAAACATACTACATCTCTAACACCAGTCATCAGCTGATGTCTCATTCCCAGGTGAATAGGTCATTCTTCAATCATACGAAATACAACTAACACAAATACACAAAATTATACAATGTAAAATACATAATACATGTTTATAATTCCTACACTCTAACATAGTACCACATAATAAAACATAATTCCACACCATTTCCCATTCCAATATTATAAATACCTTCCTTCCTAGAATTAATCTTTCAAACAAGTAAATTCCTTTATAAAATTCTCATATAGAACAAAACATATTTAAATCAACTACTTCCGAACAAATTATCTACTTGAAAATGTCAATCATCTTCCATTGTCATAATACTTCTTAACTCAAAATAAAATCATTTAATTATCTCATCAGATCCTCAACATAATTCATCTTAATATTCATTAATGCGTTACTAACAATCTAGTAACCTCCTTCCACACACACTATGGCCCCCCTGGACAGTAGCGCCCAGTTGTCTCCACAAGAACTGAAGTTAAGGAGGAATTTTGTCATCTCCTGTTTTTGCTTCGACATTACATTTAAAGTTCAGATATAATAATAACTGCTTATATAATCACAACCTTAAAACGGGTTTATCACCCTTTTATTTGTTCCCACGCGAACGGGTGATAGCCACTGTGTGATGGTACAATTCTGGTACAATCCTAAATTTATAAAAACATGGTACAAAAACCCATAATAATTGTATTTATTTATTTTAACAATTATTGGTAATAAATTTTGTAATATGTCATAATCCCTATAAAATTTTGGTGAGTGGACTATATAATTATTTTATACAACGCAGATGGGAATTGACAGGATTCCGATCGCTTTCATTGTAAAATGGCAAACACAGCAAAAAATCGTGTGTCACAGATAGAGATTACGAGACGAGCCCTGATGACGTCAGCGGAAGGAATGCACATTTCTGTAAACAACTCGAGGCTGTAAACAACGAACAAAAGCCTGGTGACGTAGTTTTTGTCCCACCTACGCAAGGTTAAACAGACTCTGTGTCATTTTCTCCTGGACTGTGAACGTAGCCGGCCGGCAGAGATTCACTGAGTGTGAATTTTAACTTTTACACCACCAAAAGTGGTTAAATAACTATTTTAAAAATATCAGAAATGTTGGGGAAGTAACCATTCGAACAGGTGTCATCGGCCAGTGGATCGTCGAACTAAGTGCGGCTAGAATCTGCCCATAGGGTTTTCGAGGGTAGACACGACGGTGTGGGCCCGAAGACGGAGTAAAAGAGAACAGATTGTGCACGATAGACGGATCCTAGCAGTGCGGTGAGACCTGTCCGATATTTTGGTGAGATCGTTCCAATATTTTTTTTAATTATTCAAATACATCAAAATCATTGTGTAATAATGACCAATTCAAAATTCATTCAATAATGAGCTCATAAAGTAAAATTGTACCAGAGAATGAGAGAGCGAGAGAGAGAGAGTGACCTAAATATTTAAGTGCTGGGTTGTGCAGGTATTGTTTAGCATATTATACTATATTTTATTATGTTATTACCAATGTTTATTTTGGAGGGTTAAAAAACCTGTAATTCTTATTAATGTTCAGATAAATGGGAATACGCCCCGAGGCGTAAAAATGTGCATGTTTGGCACAATTTGTTTTTTGTAATAATATATGGGAATATGTGATTTGAATAAAGGGTCATTGGTAAAAAATACAAGTACGAGTGAATTATTTCAGGTACATTTCGCTATTACTGGTTCGTTTAACACGAATTTTGGACCTAATAAAGGTAAGCCTAATATCATATGTTGTCGCACAGATTTACAACATGGCGCCCGATAATTATTCAATGTTTATTTGCTAGGTAAATTTTATGTGACACTAATTTGTAGCTTCACATTTGGCGCCCGAACAGGGACTCGACATAAAACTTAATTTTATGTGGAGTAATACCTACCAGGAAAGCGGAATAATTACCTGAAGTAATTGCGTAAGTCCATAAACACGTGCGTAAAATAGGGTTAAATTCCTAGGTTATAAACATATATGTTTTAGGAAGATAAAATAACAAAAATGACAATATAACTATAGAAATCAGTACAACTGATGTAGATTTGACTAGTGAGATGGATGTTCAATCAACACAAACTAGTCAGATTGACGAGCCTAATACGCTTGCATCTGTAGAGACAGAGAAAGTCAATACATCCATCTCAACTAGGTCAGAGAATAAAACAGACGAAATGTTAACACGTTTATATAACATGATGTGTAGTAATTTTAATGACATGAATTTAAAATTCGATGTTCAAAAAAGTGAAATTACTGAAATAGAAAATGAAATTAGAACACAAAACGTTCAAATTAAAAGGGATTTCAATGAGAAGTTTGACGAAATAAAGAGAGAAATTAAAAGCCAAAATTATCACTTTGATGAGAGAATTAACACAATAGAAACACGTTGTGATAATATCCAGAAAACCACATTAGAAATTGTTAATGAGAAATTCAATAATAAAATAAGTAATTTAGATACTAAAATTGATCTAATTTATGAGACAGTTAATGACTCAGTTAAAAGGCAGATAGAGTCACAAAATACAGAAATAGAACAGAAATGTTTAACTTATGTAGAAAGTCAAATAGAGATTAAAACAAATGTTGAAGTGAGTAACCAAGTAGAACTGAAAACAAATGTTTTGCAAAGTCACTTAGAGAAAATTGAATCAAATGTAGTAGATATTACAAAGAATATCGAAACTATAGATAATACAATATCCGAACATGAAAGAAATACCAAGAGTAGATTAAGTCTGTTACAAAGTAAGATCAAAGAAATTGATGATTTAACTATACAAAATAATATGGATGTGCATGATAAATATGATGTAATTGCTAATAGTTTAACCAGTGTAAAAAATGAGTTACGGGGGGAAATTCATAAAAATATTTCAAGTATTAATGATAGAGTGATAGTGACTAGGGATTTCTATAATGAAATAGAACTAGAAAATTTTAGCCATGAAAACAGGGTGATACATCCCATGCGTTTAAATCAGACACGGGATTACAATTATTTTAGTAGTAGTAGTTGGGAAGTGAAATTAACCAAAATAGTCAAGTGTCTCAAGGGCAATTCAATAATATGGGCTGAGGCTCATAGGTTAGAATGGGATTGTTATGACACTGTTGAGAAAGCGTTCAAGGGTAAATATTGGACTGAAGAAGAGCAGGAGACTTTAAGAAGCCGCATTATAGGAGCAGGTAATTTCATGGGACGTAACCCTAATAACAACATTACAATATACGTAACCAAACTTTATAACGAGGCAAAATATTTAGAGCCGCCCATACCGTTTAAGTCATTCGTTAGATATGTGAGTAAGCACTTACCAAGAGAGGTGCAGGTTACTCTAATGACCAAAGAAATAGAAAATTTAAATGAGCTTGAAAAAGTATTAGATATACTACAAAGCATCAATGACCGTGAAATAGGTAGACGACCCATACAACAAAATATGCCTAGTCATAACATCGAGTTTAATCGGCCAAGGCCTTATTACAATAATAATGGTAATAAATTTAATTATCGTACTGATTTACAGCAACCAGGCGATTGGAGTTGTTCTAGTTGCAGGAAGGGAAATCGTGCCAACATGCAACACTGTTACCAATGCAAAACGCCAAGAAATGAACCAAGGAGTAACCACCCAAAGCAGTTTGTACCTACAACCAGGGGAGCACCGAGTACCCAAGGAACACAACATCACAACCAGGGACCAACAAGGGGACACCAGGTACCCACCACCAGTAACAACAGGTCACAGCCGGAAAACTAAAGTCGACAGTGGTAAATAGGGCCCGACCACTGTTCAGGGAAGCACATGAGGTCCGACCATTAGAAGACGTACAATCTAACGTAATAACAACTGATATCGTTGCTGACTTGTTGGAGGAGGAGAGCAACACAACATTGGAGGTGAGAGCTGGACTCACGGAAATCCAGGTAACAATAGAAAATAGGAAATTTAAAACACTTGTTGATACAGGAAGTGAAATTTCAGTAGTAGCTGAGAACATTTTAAGTGAGTTAAAAGAATTTAAAAAGAATATTCCAGTCCTACCCGTAGCAGGGGTTACAGTAATAGGAGTCACGGGGGTACGTAGTAAAAGGGTGACAAAACAGATACATTTAAGTTTCTCAATTGGAGATATGAATTTTGATAATACATTTTTGGTAGTCAAGGGGTTAAGTTTAGACATCATTTTAGGAACTGATTTTTTACAAAGAAATAAAGCTGTAATAAATTTTAAAGAGAAGGTGTTAGAGTTAGATGGGGGTGATCGGTCTGTTAAAATTAATTTTGAAAATGTGATAAATAAAGTTAGAACAACTGGTATGAAATTGTTACAGAAACGAGTAGTTGAGAATAACTTAGATACTAAAGTAAATTTTTGTATTGAGGGTGAGTATTTTGAAGATGTTGATAATGAAATGAGCAATGTTAATAATGTAGTATGGGAGATAAGGGAGGATGAATTCTGTAGTGGGGGTGAGGTGATAAGGAGTGGCCAACGTATAGCGTTATGGCAGGTAATAGAGCAGTTTAAGAGAGTGTTTGCCGATATTCCAGGAAGGGCAAAAAATTATGAATGTATGTTACAGATTAAGGAACACACACCATTCATGCAGCGGAGCATGCATATCCAGTGCCTTACTCTAAAAGACGAGCGGTGCAAGAGGAGTTGGATAAGATGATGGAAGGTGGAATCATCGAGAGGTCAGTATCTCACTACTCAAATCCATTAGTGGTGTAATTAAAAAGGACGGAGGAGTAAGATTGTGTTTAGATGCAAGGAAGATAAATCAGATCATCATACCAGACCGAGAATCACCGGAATCCATTAACGAAATATTTCAAAAGTTTAGTGGAGTGAGGTTCATGACATCATTGGATCTGACGGCCGGATATTGGCAAGTGCCATTAGCAGAGGTAAGTAGGCCATACACAGCATTTTTATTTAATGGAAAAAATTATCAGTTTAAACGACTACCATTTGGGCTAAATACCAGCGTAGCTAGTTTCATTAAATGTTTGGATAAAGTTTTGAGACCAAAAGATTTAGATTTTCTCACAGTATATGTGGACGACATTTTGATAGCGTCACGGACATTTGAAGACCATTTAGAACATTTAAAGTATGTGTTAGAAAAATTAGAAGTGGGAGGATTAACCGTAAATTGGGACAAGTCCAAGATTTTACAAACAAAGATTAATTTTCTAGGATTCATTATTACGTCGGAAGGAATTTCCGCCAACCCGGACAAGGTCGAATCTATTATGCGCTTCTCTGAACCACGAAACATCATCAGAGTTTTCTTGGGCTGTGTAACTTTTATAGGAAATTTCAAAGGAACTACGCACATATCACCGCAAAGTTAAGTGCGGTATTGCAGAAGAACAGGCAATGGAAGTGGGGAGACGTGGAGCGTGGAGCCTTTGAAGAAATAAAACGAAAATTAGTAATATGATTATGATGAACCATCCGGATTTTGATAAAATGTTTTATTTGCAGACGGACGCCAGCAATGTAGCTGTAGGCGCGGAGCTGTATCAGGAGGATGAGGAGAGGGAACATCTAACCATTGCGTTCGCCAGCCGAGCATTGTTGCCTGCAGAAAAGAATTATACCACAACAGAGTTATATTTTTTTTTGTATAACCTAGGTATATAAGATGATCCATTGTTATCCTGTAGTGAGAAGGTCTTAGTTTTAGAAAAGTGAATGTTGGGACTTGGAAAGTGTCTACAAAATTAATTATGTAACTAAAGAAAGAATTAACATTTTTGAGATGATATTAGAATTTTGAAATCAAGTTTAAATTTTACATTGAAGTAACAACCTTACGGGGTTAAAAGGACATAGTGTATGGTGATATATTGAGACTGTTTTATGAACAGTGATAATATGATTATTATGTTTGTAATATGTGGTAGTCTTATAATGGATTTATGTGTACAACCTGTTAGTTGTAGGGTAGTTCCAGTGGGACTACATCAGACACAATGTGTCATATTAATGCGATTCCCCATATTTCGGGAGATTACTGTCTTACCAACACTAATCGTGGTTCTGGACGACAACCAGCTGTGGCCAGCAATTGTAACCCTGACCATGGTTGGTTGCCTATAAAATTGGTTAAAATTTTGAAATTTATTGGGAGGTTCAGGGGAATGTAAGATTCTTTGTTTGCATACGCTACTTCACCTCGGTTGGGGTGGTAGACCTTAGCGGCATATTATTAAGAATGAAAGTAGGGGTACATACCCTGAAGGTTTTATAAAGCTGAAGCAAGGATGGGAGAGAGAGAAAAGAAAAAAGTGCTCACTCCTTCTGCCTCAGTCCTTGTGGAGGCAACTGAACGCAACAGTTCAGGGGGGGAAATAGTGTGTGTGGAGGAGAAAGAGGGGTAAATATTGTTAACAGCGCCAATTATTAACTGTTAATAATAATAATAATAATAATATTAATTTCAATAAGATTTTATTAATTATTTTTTTCTATAAAATGTTTTTCTCCATGTTTGAGTAATATTTGGGAGATTTAAGTAATATTGGGGATTTATAGGTGGATTTCCATATGTTTTATTTAAATATTTGTTTCTTTTATAATTACATTAATTATGAAACAGAAAGAGTTAATTATTATCGATGGCAATCGAAACGATTTTTACAATTCAGGGTAGTCCATGAAGAGAATGGCAATTCTATGTAATTCTTGTATTTTATATTTTTTTAATATTTATATTTCTAGTATTTCAAGCAAACCCAGTGCTTATTAACGCAAACCACCACATAGCTAAGGGGAAACAGATCAGTTAAGGATAGAGTAATATACCAAGCCACTATTTTGATATTTTTAATTTATTGTTTCAGTGTTTGGTGATGTTATGACGGCGGTCCTGAGCTGGCCAGCGCGTCAGAGCAGGAGCGTTACGCGCCTGATTGGCCTTATGGTGTTGGGATCTCGAAGGAGAAGTCCAGTAAGGTCATGCAGGTACTGTCGTCGTCATCGGACCACGGGTGAGTTATTGATTTTCTTTTATATAAATTGTAAGGGGGTTGTGGCGACATATCCTGGCTGATCCCTTTAGGAAGTACGAATGTGTCTTTTTGTCATTTTGTCTTTTGTCTAGGAAGATTTTGTGCCGAAGCATAAAAACTTTCATTGAGGGGGTTTTGTGATGGTACAATTCTGGTACAATCCTAAATTTATAAAAACATGGTACAAAAACCCATAATAATTGTATTTATTTATTTTAACAATTATTGGTAATAAATTTTGTAATATGTCATAATCCCTATAAAGTTTTGGTGAGTGGACTATATAATTATTTTATACAACGCAGATGGGAATTGACAGGATTCCGATCGCTTTCATTGTAAAACGGCAAACACAGCAAAAAATCGTGTGTCACAGATAGAGATTACAAGACGAGCCCTGATGACGTCAGCGGAAGGAATGCACATTTCTGTAAACAACTCGAGGCTGTAAACAACGAACAAAAGCCTGGTGACGTAGTTTTTGCCCCACCTACGCAAGGTTAAACAAAGACTCTGTGTCATTTTCTCCTGGACTGTGAACGTAGCCGGCCGGCAGAGATTCACTAAGTGTGAATTTTAACTTTTACACCACCAAAAGTGGTTAAATAACTATTTTAAAAATATCAGAAATGTTGGGGAAGTAACCATTCGAACAGGTGTCATCGGCCAGTGGATCGTCGAACTAAGTGCGGCTAGAATCTGCCCAAAGGGTTTTCGAGGGTAGACACGACGGTGTGGGCCCGAAGACGGAGTAAAAGAGAACAGATTGTGCACGATAGACGGATCCTAGCAGTGCGGTGAGACCTGTCCGATATTTTGGTGAGATCGTTCCAATATTTTTTTTTATTATTCATATACATCAACATCATTGTGTAATAATGACCAATTCAAAATTCATTCAATAATGAGCTCATAAAGTAAAATTGTACCAGAGAATGAGAGAGCGAGAGAGAGAGAGTGACCTAAATATTTAAGTGCTGGGTTGTGCAGGTATTGTTTAGCATATTATACTATATTTTATTATGTTATTACCAATGTTTATTTTGGAGGGTTAAAAAACCTGTAATTCTTATTAATGTTCAGATAAATGGGAACACGCCCCGAGGTGTAAAAATGTGCATGTTTGGCACAATTTGTTTTTTGTAATACAAGTACGAGTGAATTATTTCAGGTACATTTCGCTATTACTGGTTCGTTTAACACGAATTTTGGACCTAATAAAGGTAAGCCTAATATCATATGTTGTCGCACAGATTTCCATCATGGCGCCCGATAATTACTCAATGTTTATTTGCTAGGTAATTTTATCTGACACTAATTTGTAGCTTCACAGCTGTTCCATAGTTCTGGGGATTTCCCCTTGAGTTAATTTCAATTTCTTACTAATTTCAAAGGCAACCAACCATGGTCAGTTTTACAATTTCTGCCCACAGCTGATTGTCGTCCAAAACCACGATTAGTGCTGGTGAAACAGTAATCGCCCGAAATGTGGGGAAATCTTGTCATTAGCATGTTTTACACTTCATCATTTCTTTATACACTGTACCATAGTAATTGACATATAATATAATATTATATAATGTTGGTGTACAGTGTATGTTACGCTCTATTTGAGCCTCTGTTGATGGTAACATGCTTCGACGTTACTCATCAACCCTTATCGCTATCTACAGTAACAACATACCGTTACTGCAATAGCCTAGCTTATCACTAAACTTATGTCATTCTTCATTTACCATTACTACCTACCACAACTTATTCCCTCTTCTATTAACACCTAAAACCCCCCAAAATCACCCATTAGTCTTGCACAATAACATAATATAACATAATAAACATCAACCTTGAACATTTTTTGCTACATTTAACTAAACAATTCACCTTTAAATAATTTGTATAGAAAATTATAAACATTACAACCTGAACTTTCTATTAACTCTTTTTATATCAACCTTTAATTATTTATCATTTATTGTACCATTAGATTCTCCAGAAATTCAAATTTACTATCAACATTCATTTTACATAACATTAAACATTATCACCTCAAAATAAACAATTCATCTTTAAATTTGCATATAAAATTATAGACATTACACTTGAATCTCAATTGACCTTTTTACTATTAAATTCTCAGTTATTTAGCATTCACTACACCATTAAATTCTCCAAAAAAAATTTGTTTAGTTTGTTATTAACATTCATCTTGTACAATATTTCATTTAATATCAACACAAAAGTATACAATACACAGTATTATCTGTTATCGTTTACCACAAATCGTTTTATCAAGCAGTCCATTTCAAAACCAAACTACTTACATAATTAAACGTTCATAAACATTAATTGTTTATCGTATAATAACCTGGTCTTACGTCTGCACCACTCATTTACAATTACAGACACATTTTTATTATTATAATTATAATATTCGTCATCATTACTTTTCTCCATTGTATCAATATAGTAACTACAAATATTATTGCATACTATCAATTCAAAATTCCTGTCAACCTTGGGTATAGTAATTTCTCCTTTTATATTTTCCGTTAAAGTCAGGTAAGTTATATTATCATCATTTGCTGCACTAACTATTTCAATATTACTCAATATTATTAACTCTCTCAATACCTAACCTCTCTATTAATTCGTTATACCTTCTACTAACCTTAAACGTCTCTATCTTCCTATCAGAATACCTTTTATCATAACACCATTTCATACTTTTTCTATCATTCCATACAGAGGGTATTAAATCGTAAAAACACCTACCAAAAAATTAATTACTTTTCATAACCGAGTATTGAATTTTATATTCGAAACGAAAGAGGAAAGTCACGCTACAATAACTTTCTGCACTTACTATTTACCGACTTGATTAACATGGTTTCGTTTGCTTACATGTTAGGTTTTAATCAATACTTAATAAATAAATTATACTGCCAGTGTCTCTGTATATAAAATTAAGGGACTACTTGAAAACACATTGTTTTCCTGTAAGGGACTCTTGCCCTTCAAAAACATTTGTAACCATCTTGGTTTGCAATAAACATGGGGAAAATCTACCCTCTGCCCTATATTCACAAAATAATTCTCTTCATTTTCTCTCTCTAATTTACAAATACTGATTTCTACTCTTTCACTCTCTCTCACTGTTCCTATATTACCATCAGGGCCGTAACTAGGCGGTGGCGAGATGTGCCCCCGCCAAGGGCGCAGGTACAAAGAGGGCGCAAAATTGACCATGAAAAATATCTTTTTTTAGAGTTAGATTGGTACAATTTGTCAAGCAAATAAAAACTCCACGTTATTGGAAAAAATCTTTCAGTTTCAGATTGTTAAAAGTTACTGTACGTGAACTGTCTATATTTGTGTCTATTATACAATAAACAAAAAGCAGCTACGTAAATTTAGTAACTGCACTGGACCTTGCCCTACTGATGGGCGCGGAGTCGGGCCAGGCGCAAAGCGAAAATCCCTTCCCCTCCACCCCTCCCATGATGAGTCAGTCACTGGGTCACTGCACTGCACCTGCGCCTTCTTGGTTTTTGCAACGAATATACGTAACTAGAAGAACACTTCTTATGGACCGAGTGGGGTCAGCTTTCTGGGGTGATAAACTGTAGTTCATCACCCCGGCAACTAGATGGCGCTGGAGTTTCCAAGTAATTTTTTGTATTATACTGCGAAATTTAGTAAATTTCAAACATTTTCGTTAATATATAATTGGAAAAAGCTACAACTTACCAGATAAAAAGTGGTAGATGAAAAAATGTTTGTAGGGGTTAGACTAGACACAACCTCCAAAATTTTTTCACATTTGTTTGACACTGGGTACGAAGGAATGAATCAAATAAATGCAGCCTACTCAAAAAATGCACTTTTGATGTATTCTTTATTATGCAGTGCGCAAAAGAATTTTAAAATATACAAGAACATGCGTCTTATTATTACAAACATTTTTTCATCTACCACTCTTTTATACAAAAAGTAGTAGCATTGTTTCAACTACGATTTTAATAACCCAGAAGTGTGCTTCTAGTAACATCTATATTCGTTGGTTTTAGCAAGCTTGTCATAACTTGAATAGTACTCATACTCATACCCCTCCCCCCGCGCCCTGCCACGGCCATGTCAGTCTATTGCTCTATTGTAGTTTGTTCTGTTGGTTTTGTTGAGACTCAGTGTAATTACAGTCGCTGGTATTATTTTCTATTGTAATTTGTGAACTAAGTGATTTTCACACTCAGCGATTAGACGACACTTATAGTGTTTGTGTTGTTACTTGTTGATGTTGGCGTTGCTTCTGTTGTACGGGTAAGAATGATTTCAATAAAATGTACCATAGCTTAGTCTACATTAACCCTAGAATTGGCGCATGTTATTCCCCGTGGTGGCGGGCTATTTTTTCCCTTTTTGTACAGTTTTTGAAAACACTACACATTATTATTATTATAACACGGTATTATTGCAAAACAGTACATTAATTATACTATTTACTCTTCAACATCACGAAAACGTCAGTGAATCAAACAATCAATGGAGGTTACGATGCGAAACTTGACTCCAGCTGTCAGAAATAATTTCCCAACATTCGTTCTGTCTGTACTGCCAGACTGACAAAGCCAAATAGGCCTAACTAATATCACTGTGTTCGCCGTTTCATTTTCTAGACCTACAGAAAATAAAAAAAATACTGGAAGAAAGAAGAAGAATGGGCCCGTTCCATTGGTATAACTTATATTCCTATTGGTTCATTTTTAGCGGAAGTGGTCGTGGTTGAAAATGTCCAATTTTCAGCAAGTGTCAGCTGATTTCGTTGCGCAAGTCTGCTGACTAAAATAGTCCGATTTCAAAATTAGTTTACGTAAATATTTCAATCACAAGTTTCATGAATATGGTATCAATTTTATTTTTATAATTGGATGAGCGATCGCGTACACGGAAAACCCGAAGCACTGTAAATACAAGTGAGCCTCTCGCGGTAAGAAAAAAGAAATGATGTCTGCGACGTTTTAACGCTATCACCGAATTTTTCGGTGAACGCAACTCGGCACTGAACATAAACACGAATTTCGTAATCACAAAATTCGTGTTTATGTTCAGTGCCGACAGTTGCGTTCACCGAAAAATTCCTTGATAGCGTTAAAATGTCGCAGACATCATTTCTTTTTTCTTACCGCGGGAGGCTCACTTGTATTTACAGTGCTTCGGGTTTTCCGTGTAATCCTCTTACTCAGGATTCAAAAAACCTTTTTGGCCGTCTGTGTGTCTGTAACAATGACAATGACAGCGGCAGCGCCTAAACAAATTTGCCGATTATGACCAAACTTGGCACACAGGTCCTTGGGCAGTGTGCACAATATCTTGGCGGAGTTCGTTAATGTTTGAGATCAGTCGAGTAGTTTTTAAATGGCAGTCATTTACGACTGTAATACAATGTAAATTAAATGGGAATGGTTTGTTTCAGAAATGGGGCAAAAAAACCCTTCTGGAAGTGAATTTAAAAAAATCAAAAAACGAAAAGAAGAAGACAACGAAAAATTAGCATCGGCGCTTGGAAATTGGCTGCGAAATGAAGAGAAAGAAGTAGGTGAAAGTGATAGTACCAGTAATAGTAATGCACTTCAAGAAGAAGAAGAAAAAGGAAGGAGAAAATGAAAAAGAAGATAGCAAGACTGAGACTGTTCCAG
The DNA here is from genome assembly GCA_034769895.1 of Magicicada septendecula. Classification (NCBI taxonomy): domain Eukaryota; kingdom Metazoa; phylum Arthropoda; class Insecta; order Hemiptera; family Cicadidae; genus Magicicada; species Magicicada septendecula. Next base: position 267,099,058 of record CM068367.1, read on the forward strand.
AAGACAACCACAGCCAGATCACTCCAATGGAGTTCGTCACAAATGTCATTGATTTTGAAGAAGGAAGTGATCCTGAGCTAAGTCATTTCACAATGGGCAGGCAATCTACTGATCTTGAAAAACTCAGCACATCTTGCACATCTAATTATAATGAAAATGATGCATTAAATACTACTGATGTGGGAATAGAAATTATCTACGAGGATCCCAAAAAATGGCCAGCAAATTTTCGATCAGACACAGTTCGTTGTAAACTTGTTGAACGAGGGCCACAAACAATTGACTTAGATAGCTACACATTCCCCTGTGCAGATGATGGAAGACACTTCTCAGAAATGGGTTTATAAAATTCTACCAAACGGGGAAAAAGTAAAAAGGCAATGGTTGTTGTACAGCCAGTCTAAGGACGCACTGTTTTGTTTCCCTTGCCTTCTCTTTTCAAAAGATGACAAAAAGGACAAATCTGCTTTCTCTAATATTGATGAGGGATTCAATGATTGGAGACACTTGAACCCATTTATTGTCAATCACGAAAGGTCGATACCTCACCGACATTCTTATGTCGATTGAAAAGAATTAGAAATTGGACTGAAAACTAGTAGATCTGTTGATGCCGAACATCAAACATTGATACAAGCTGAAGCAGAAAAGTGGTGCAATGTTCTCAAATGTATTGTGGATGTAATTCTCCATTGTGCCAGGAATAACTTACCTTTAAGAGGAGGTTCCGATTCGATCAGTGACAGCAACTGTGGTGTATTTCTGAGTACACTAGAACTTATTAGTCACTACAATCCTCAACTATCTAAGCACATAGAAAATGTTAAAAGTGGAAAACATGTCACAAGCTATTTTTCACCTCTAATTCAAAATGAGGTCATAGACATTTTGGGAAATAAGGTTCAATCTGAAATACTGAGGAATGTAAAAAGTGCCAAGTATTTCTCTATTATGTTTGACTGCACCCCGGACACAGCACATTTAGAACAATTGAGTGAAATAATAAGGTATGTTAAAATTAAGGATGGGAAATGCTCAGTTGAAGAAAGTTTTGTGGACTTCATCATAAGTCACCAGAAAAAAGGAAGAGTGTTATCACAAGAAATATTGCAAAAGCTAAACAGTGATGGCTTGGATATTCAGAACTGTTGTGGTCAAGGCTTTGACAATGGCTCAAACATGGCAGGAAAATATGAAGGCCTTCAAGCGCACTTATCCCAACTAAACGACCTTGCTAAATTTGTGCCTTGTGCAGCACACAGTCTTAACCTCGTTGGCGTGCACACCGCGGAAGTGTCAATTATGATGACAAGTTTTTTTGGAAAAGTGTTGGAGTTTTTCAACTTCTTTAGTAGCTCTACCTTAAGGTGGGAGGCTTTGATTGGTTGTCTCAAAACTACCCTTAAGAGACATTGTGATACAATGAGACACTCTGTTTTAACGACAAATATATAATATCTTACTCTTACCTTCGGGTTCGGGTCCAGGGTCGTACAGACAAAAACAGCTGCAGACAGGTTACTTGGGTTGGAGTTACGAAATATAATAACACAGTTTATTCTGGCTAAAACAACTTATTTGGATTTTATTTAATGTAATGTTTTACAGTTATGCAATAACGTATCAAATTGTAGGTTGGTTGATTACTTCATTGATTAAAAGTTTTTTGTTTTGTTGAGCGTAAACAACATATAAAGTTATCTGTACCGGTATATCAAACAGTAATGAAACAATTCTTATGATTATTATCCTTAAATGGCTATAACAATAACAATTTTCTTAACCTTAATAATGACCCAGTACTTTGTCGCACTCACTCTTTCATTCTTTTTTTACATTTTTTATTTTCTAACCCCTGTTAATAGAGCTCTGTATCTGTAAGTGTTTTGTATAGTTATAAAATTGATTTAGTTGTTTCTGAAGGGTACTTAACCAATCCACGGCGTTCCAGACCGCTTCACCACCGTCACGTGTTACTCACGGTATCACTCATCACTCCGAACTGTTATTTCAGCAATTTATGAATATATTCACTGTCACGGTATACTCCGCCTTATTTAGTTTAACATGGTTTTAAATTACACTTTTGTAACATTTTGTCGGCCAACTTTATTTTGCTCGAGCACTTAGGTGTTGACCGCGCGTTATACAGTTTATACTTTTATATACTGGTTTTATTTCTGTAGTATTATTTAGTACATTAATACTCGAAGGGATAGGCCGACTAATAATTACGGCCTATCTTACACTCCCGAGGCCACAGTTTTACTGTTTCCTGCACTTTATGCTGCTGCTGGCTGTCTGTTGTTCACTCTCTGATGACAAACTGCATACTGTTTCACAAGAAGCCTGCTGCTTACTGGGGCAGTTACGCAATGCATCTAGACTGTTGTTTAGACTAACAGTGTATGTTGTACTGGGGCTCCTCACAGGTGAAAGTTAACAATTTATTAATTACTGAATTAAATACTGATTAAAATTGGATTGCTAAAATAAAATTAGAACTGGGGTAGCACACAATTCTGTACCGTTACAATACCCCCCCCCCCAATAAGAGGTTGAAGGCCGAAGCGTTCAAACTCTTATTGCCTAAACCCTAAGAGGTTCAGTGAGGATATGGCGCCACAACCCCCCTGAACACTCTACTAAAATCATGGGTTCTTACCCCCCTAGTCTGGCGACTGCGGCAGCACCCATCCGATCTTACTGGACTTCTCTGTTCGAGATCCCAACACCATAAGCTCGGACAGATACCCGCCACAGTATCATCTGGCTCTGTAACATTTAATTAAAAAATTAACGAAAAGGCCTTCCATTATACCATATCCCACAACTGATTTGTTTCCTCTTAGCCATACAGGCTCATTCTTTGCAAAGTACTGGTTCTGTTTAAACAAAGTACTGGTTTGGTTTAAAAATAATAATATAAACTTACAGTCTGCCTACAGTTCAATCATATAAATTAAATAATATTCCCCGTGTAATATTACCCATCCAAAATAACACTTTAATCATACAGGTTATCCTTAATTTCTATATAAACAATTATATTTACTTTCTTTCAGTTTGCAATTTTAAATGAATCTTTTTTCACCAATTATTATTTAGTATACCGTTCAAAATAAATTTAAATTTATTATTACAAATCATCTTCTCAATTAATTTAATTATCAAAATAATTGAATTATATTTAATTTCTCAAACTCTAAGTTGCAATAATTACCTCATTATTTTATTTGTTCAAAGCAAAATATTAATCGTATTACAATAAAAAGCCACCTCCATTTCAACATATCTTACATTTCTTTTATTTCATAATAGGATTTTCCTACTGGCAATGATTCAGCAGACTACAACATTTTTATTATTGTCACCAAGTATGTCTGTAGACATTAGTCACAACAGACCTCCTACCTGTTTACATAAATAGTTGTCTGCAAGACTTGTTTTATAAGCACTGTTATAAACACTCACATAGTCTAAACATTCATGGTTACATCATATACTGACACATATACTTCCTACAAATTTTTTGTTTCTATCAATCTTCTTGTTAATATATGTATCAATGTCTATTTATTACAGTTCAAATCAAATATAACTTTAATTCACCTTTCAGTTATTATTACCTTTTAATTACAGTTTCTATTTAATACCATTATCTCAATTCATTTATATTATTGAATCAAAATTTTTTCACACCTGTAAACATTTTATTTTATCTAATTGGTATTAGAAGCTTTATACTTACAGTACATTATTCACCTACTAACAAACACAAAATATACACACCAATATCTCCACGTAACCTCTGAAACATGTAACAACAATGTTATTTCATACCACACAATTTAACATTTATTTATTAATTAATATAAAATCTCATAAAACAATTTAAATCCCTTAGAAAATTCAATTATACAACCTTTAAATTAATCAAAATATTTAAACATCTCAAATTATTTTAATTAAATTAATTATTGAAAACACAACATTTTAATTACTTTCACCCATTACAATAATTACAACTCATTCATTATCTTCTTCCAAATTATTTTTGTTATTTATTTAAGCTGCAAAATATTAATATTATTATTACCATCACAACAATTTCTACTACATACATACATTGTTTATCTAACATTTTATAATACATACAATTAATTTCACTAAACATGTATTTACAATTCTTCATCATTATTATTCAATTTATCACATTTCATTGTACAAGTTTGCGAGGTCAGAACCGTAAAACAAAATATTTAAATTGTCCATTTATGAATTTAAGGTTCAGCCTCCATCGTCAAAAATTAGCCTTGGTTTCACGTAACAATTTTCGATTCTGTTTACACACATCGTATGGCTATCTTGTGTGTAGTAACCATAAAATTTCATTTTTTCCATTATACCAAAATAATAATCTATAGGGTTACCCCCCAAAATTATCTTATCATAAATCAAATCGACATTAGTATTATTTGTAAAGTCTCCGTCAGTGTTTTTTGTTAGTACCATTACATCATTATTACCATATTCTGCTACTACAGGTATGTTAACTCTCCCCACAAGTAAATGTTTATCATCATCAACTACAATATACTCATTGTTTACTATAATTTTCTTAATATTCATATTCTCTATTAACTCTCCATAATCTCTATTTAACTTAAACCACTCTTTCTCTCTCTCATAATTACTTTCATCACCACAACATTTCATAATCTCACTCCATCCAGAGGGCAACACAACATTATTACAACATCTGACTTTACCAGATACACAAAAATAACTTCTTTGATATTTTAAAGACCTTTTGTCTTCTACAAAAACTAGCGAGGAACCTTTGTCCTCCAACACTACTGGTGAAACTTTTTCTTCACCTATCTCACAAGAAAAATTTGCCCTCTTTTCACCCTCTGCACTTAAACTGTCTTCACACTCTCTCTCATTCTCATTGGCATTTGCTAGCAACACTTCATTACTAAACTTTACTTCAACAAAATCTTCCTCATCACTCTCAACATTAATCTCCTTGTTCTCAACTACCACGTTTTTACACATATCATTATAATTCTCATTTGTTTTACATTCAAAATTTTCGATTACCTTTTGTATTTGTTTATCAATTTCTTCTAACACTTGTTCTTTAATAGTGTTAAAACATTCATCCATCTCATTTAAACGTTTATTAATATTATCTTCTAACTTAACACTCTGTTGTTTCATATCACATAAACGCTTATCAAATTTTTGGTCAATATTATTTATGTCACCCTTTAACTCATGGAATTTAACATTCTGTTCATCAAGCTTGCTATTAATTTTATTAAATTTAACATCAGAATCACTCTTCTGTTCATTGAATTTCATATCTAACATTGTTTGTATCATTTTTATCATATCATTATCTTCAGATTGTTTATTTTTATTCATTACGGGTGGGGTTACCTGAATCCCTGAGTCATCTATGTCAGCTGACTTACTTGATTCTCTATTTTGAACTGGGATTGGGGTCGAATGGACCTCCAACCCACTCATGACCGTTGATTCGGTCAAACTATTATTTTCCATTTTTATTTTATTATTAAACAAATATGCCTTGTTTTGCTTTACCCCTTTGTCATCAGTCTACAATTTACAACCTCACCCCACTCCCAAATAACCCGTTCTGCAGCTTATTTAGGTCTGGCGAATGTAATTAAAATTTTACTCTCGCGTCCCTGTTCGGGCGCCAGTGAGACAGTCTGTTTTAACGACAAATATATAATATCTTACTCTAACCTTCAGGTTCGGGTCCAGGGTCGTACAGACGAAAACAGCTGCAGACAGGTTACTTGGGTTGGAGTTACGAAATATAATAACACAGTTTATTCTGGCTAAAACAACTTATTTGGATTTTATTTAATGTAATGTTTTACAGTTATGCAATAACGTATCAAATTCTAGGTTGGTTGATTACTTCATTGATTAAATTTTTTTTGTTTTGTTGAGCGTAAACAACATATAAAGTTATCTGTACCTGTATATCAAACAGTAATGAAACAATTCTTATGATTATTATCCTTAAATGGCTATAACAATAACAATTTTCTTAACCTTAATAATGACCCAGTACTTTTCGCACTCACTCTTTCATTCTTTTTTTACATTTTTTATTTTCTAACCCCTGTTAATAGAGCTCTGTATCTGTAAGTGTTTTGTATAGTTATAAAATTGATTTAGTTGTTTCTGAAGGGTACTTAACCAATCCACGGCGTTCCAGACCGCTTCACCACCGTCACGTGTTACTCACGGTATCACTCATCACTCCGACTGTTATTTCAGCAATTTATGAATATATTCACTGTCACGGTATACTCCGCCTTATTTAGTTTAACATGGTTTTAAATTACACTTTTGTAACATTTTGTCGGTCGACTTTATTTTGCTCGAGCACTTAGGTGTTGACCGCGCGTTATACAGTTTATACTTTTATATACTGGTTTTATTTCTGTAGTATTATTTAGTACATTAATACTCGAAGGGATAGGCCGACTAATAATTACGGCCTATCTTACACTCCCGAGGCCACTGTTTTACTGTTTCCTGCACTTTATGCTGCTGCTGGCTGTCTGTTGTTCACTCTCTGATGACAAACTGCATACTGTTTCACAAGAAGCCTGCTGCTTACTGGGGCAGTTACGCAATGCGTCTAGACTGTTGTTTAGACTAACAGTGTATGTTGTACTGGGGCTCCTCACAGGTGAAAGTTAACAATTTATTAATTACTGAATTAAATACTGATTAAAATTGGATTGCTAAAATAAAATTAGAACTGGGGTAGCACACAGTTCTGTACCGTTACAACAAGATGGTCTTCCAGGTGTCAAGCTGTGACAGCTCTTAAGAAGAACTTATCATCTGTACACAAAGTTTTACAAAACATGGCTGATGATAGAGACAATGACTGGAACACTGACACACTGCCTGGTGCTATGAAACTTCTTAGACAAATTGATTACGAATTTGTGTGCCTTTTAGAGATGTGGTCTGATGTTTTGATAAGTTTGGACTGCGCCAACAAGTCACTGCAAGGAAAGGGCACAACTCTTGACGTAGCATCAAGTTTGCTCTCAGGTTTGGCAAAAAAAGTTGAAGACCTACGTAAAGAAGGAATTAAAAAATACACAGAAAAAGCCAAAGCCATTTGTGATTCCATGGCCATCCAAAGCAGTTTTGCTGTTAAGAGGCTGAGAAAGTCAAGAGGATGGCTGGGGAGATGGCTGAAGACGAAGCACACTTGTTGAGTTCTGATCAATCATTTGAGATAGAATGTTACACTGTATTTGATAGAATTATAAGTGAACTGGAAAAAAGGGCACACATTTACCACACAGTTTCATCAGACTTCAGTTTTTTGTCAGGAAAGTCCTTAAGTGAATGCTCTGTTTCTTTTCTTGAAAAGTGTGCTGCTGATCTTGGTGCGATATATGTAGCAGAGACATTGATAGAGTTGAGCTAGTTAACAAAGTAGCTGCTTTCAAGTTTCACGCAAAAGAACTGGTGAAGAACATTTACAAGGCTTCCCATTTGGATATTCTGAAAGTTATTTCAAACTATGGATTAAGAGATGCTTATCCAAACATCGAAATAGCATTGAGGATATTTTTGACAATGCCCGTCAGTGTGGCGTCTTGCGAGCGTACTTTCAGCAAGCTGAAGATAATCAAAAACTACTTACGGTCAAGTATGTGTGAAAACAGATTGACAAACTTAGCTATCCTGTCCATAGAATATGAGATTGCTTCAAAACTTGATTTTAGTGAAATAATTAGTGAGTTTGCCTTGCTGAAAGCAAGAAAGGTAAAGTTTTAGTTCCATGGCTTTTCTGCTGTATACTGTATGTAACAATTTGTAAAAGCAATATATTTGTTTACTGAAGAGTTTCAATTTGTTATTTACAGCCCCCAGAGCCAAAAAAATGGTACCTCCAGTTACAACAACAGAATGTTGTAAGTCCAAGTCCTAAAGTCCTATGTAAAAAGATCAAGATAAATTAAAGAACTAAAGCACCGACGAAAGTTATGAAATATTTCTCTGGTAGTTTTTGTTATAATCAATACCTCATCAGTTACAGTAGTGTGATATAATCTAACTGTTAACTAAAGAAGGCCTACTGTAAATTGGTGTAACTATCAATAAAAATATTTTGCATTTTTTTTCTCATTTTCTCATATTGCAGGTGGCAGAAGCTGCTATAGTTTACTTAAATACTGTTACTAGAAGTTTAGTTTTTATTCTAAAAAAGTTTGTAATTGTATATTACCTACCTTAATGTAGTGTAAATATTTAGTTTTAGTAGGCCTTACCATGTACTGTACTTTGGTAACTAAGTTTTTTTTTGTTTAGTTACTTTTTACATAGTTCAATCACCTGCAAATTAGGTTTTATACCTCCTACAGATTCCACCACTTTCAGTTATTTTTTAAAAATAGTTTTAAGTTCAGTCTTTCTCTTACAATAGTAATGCTTTTATATTCACATAATATAGAATTTTACAGAAATTCGACCAAAAAGTTATCTTGAAAAGAGGCAAAAACTTGGCTCAAAAAGCTTAAAAAACTACCATTTTTGCACTTTAATTTTAAAAATTTTCTGGGGGAGGAACCCCGGACCCCCGCTACACTGGTGGGTATTCCAGACCCCCCCGGTATTGGTATTGGGGGCGCAGCTTTGTCAAAATTACCAAGGGCGCAGGAGTACCTTGTTACGGCCCTGATTGCCATCATTACTATTTGTTTTCACGGTACTACTTTTATATATCTCATTTTCCACTATCTTACCACTATTATTTGTTAATTCATTTTCGTCACTAACACCTACCTCGTTAATTATTTCTCCGTAATTATTCGTTATTTTACTATTGACACCCTGGTCGTCTATTTCGTCATTTTTATTTTCGTTACACTCACCCGTGTCATTAGTTTTGATACCACTACACTCACTTATTTGGTTTAATTCATTGTCACTTATACTTTTAAATCGGTTGTTCATACTTAGATTATTCATTTTTATTTAGTTTCTTATGTTTACAACTTCATTATTTATGTCTATAAGTTTATTATTTACTACATTTATCTCTGATTTGATTTCAATTTTAAATTCATTTAAACTCATGTTCAAGTTATCGTTATTCTTATCATTATTCTTATTTTGTTGTTCGAACTTATTATTCATCTCTGACTTTATTACAGTTTTAAAATCATTCAAATTCGTATTTTGTTGGTCAAATTTCTCATTTTGTTGGTCAAATTTACTACTCATCATTTCCATAAACAATGCTAATTGACTAAGTACTTCTACATTATTGATTTTACTACCCTTAGCATCTACCGTTTCAATCGTCATTTCGTCTACACTCTCGTTAATATTTGTCGATATTAAATCATCTTGTGTAACGTCTAAAATTGACCCCCTCTACACTCTCACATAAATTTGCATCCGTAATTTTCTCTGCCATTTCAACTAGGTTGTAAATTAATTTTAATTTACAACGTCGCTGTTACGGGCGCCATTTGAAGTAGTTCTGGCTGATTATTAATTAAAATATTTAAATTCGTCCCTGTTTTCGGGCGTCATTTGACGTACTACTCAGTGATTAAATGATTAAAATATTTAAAATTGTGTCACCTACCTTTATTTGGAAGTCAAAATAAATCTATTTAATTTGTGATGTTCGTGTGCAAGTTAAACAAGGTGTCGTCTAGTGTACTCGGCAGAGAAAAATAGGTCAATGCAAATAACAAGCACATACTTATAAATTCACATAAAACATTATTTTATTTTGTTTTACTCAGTTATTTTTGTTAAGCCACCACATCAACAATTTATCACCTTTTCTCTACATTTTGTATTCTTACTCTTGAATTGATTATGGGCCGTTACTGGCCATTATTTAAAACAGATTCTGAAATATAGTTTAAAATAACTTCTGTAACCTTATATTTACTTATTTAACTAGGTTATCTACTTTAGAAGGCAACCCAGTTTGCTCACACTCTCAGTCATTCATTATACATTTTATATTATAAAGCGCTTTCTATTTAAATTTTCATAATTAGTTTCAGTGTTGAATTCAGTTAAAATTGAAATGTTTTTGTCTGTTCAACTGCTTATATTATGTACTCATCCTTTCATCGCCGTCTCCATGTGGTTACACCATCACTGGTAACTTAAGATTTCTTTAACACACTCCAAAAATAAGTTAAACTGTTAATGTTTGTGAATTACGTCTGATGGATCACTATTACATGATTTATTGTTGTTTTACGTTAAAATCACATGATTTACTGGTCGGCCGACCCTAATTTGCTCGAGCTATGTTTTATATACGACCGCACGGTCTGATGCTGTTAGTCGACTGCCTTTGTTCTCTGCGCACTTAGGCGAGAAGGAATTTATTCGAACGTGACATTATCGTGAGAACGTTGGCCGACGTTCGCGCTCTTGTGTGTGAACGTGCATCCCTGTTGATAACTTCACATTCCTTTACCAAGTCACACCCGTCGCACTCGGATTTAAATTACAAATCCTCATAGGTTTGTACTGTTACAATGCAGCTTCTATAATAGCATGCTGCAAACATATAATTTGAGGAATTTCTTCTTAATTTAGAATCCAGTATTTGACAGTAGAAAATTTGTTTCTCCATTTGGCCTGTGTTCTGACACTGATTCCTCTCAGTTATCTTTACCAGTTTTAATATTTACCTATTTTTGTTCCTGACTCTCCTCTTCCCCCTAATAATTTTTTATAATATTCAATAGTGTTCTCAATTTACCTTGTTTTCTGTGAGTAGAAACCATACCATCAGTAACTCTTTAACTGTATACTCTCCATGAAACGTTATTACGGTCTTGAACATCTATGGTTTCCTTTACAGCCTCTTATAAAGCATTCTCGTGTAATGGTAATGAATTTGTATAAAAGTAAATTTTAGTCCCTTGTTATTTGTAGGATGTTTTAATGGTCAGTGTAAAGAAAGAAGCAGATCCAGAAGAGGCTGAGACTGAACAGGTAATGTGCATAACCATTATTTAGCCCATAGCTAATGTGCTATGTTGTTCCGTGTCATGTACCACTAGAGATTTGGATCACATTCGTTTGTAGATATGTAATTAAAAATCAACATAATACACAAACTGAATCATAGTGTTGTATACATATAAACTACATGAGATTAAGTAAGTAAAATCGCACACTCGTGCGAGCGCATGCGCGCACACACACACCATGTAGGTACAGAGTATGGATATTTATTGCAAAAATTGATAGGTGATTCTATATATTTCATATTTAGTATTGATCACCTCTTTATATAGTACTCTACAAATCACTGAGAAGACAAAGTAAATTTTATAATTGTTCAATTTGCAGGATGTATTCCCAGTTATAAATTCTGTCCTAAAAGGAGAACTGCATGTAAAAGAAGAAATCATCAAAGAAGAGAATGAACAGTTTGTTGATCAGGTATTATACATAGTTATAAATTTGTTTATAGTAACAAGCATTTATTGTTATAATGAACAGCATTGTTGTTATTTGTAAACTTATTGGTTAAAACTGTTGGAGACCGTTTGGTGTCCCATGGAAGTCACTTTTATGTGCACTTTCAGTCCATACGATTTAGCCATAACATGTACAAGTACCACATGGCAGGAAATTTGAATTTTATGTCGTCAGGGGTGTGAGTACGACGTGACCATGGTGGGGGTAGAATGTGACTGAAGTAGGGATATCACGTGGCCATGGTGGAAGTACCATGTGACAGGTGTCACTTTATAATTCTATTTGACATAATAAATGAATATTTTACACTTCCACCTACCTTAAATTCTTATGTGTTTTGGCCGGATCTCTAGTCCCAAGTTAGTCTAGTGTGTTTAGTTGAACTAACCCCATTCGTACGACGAACTGATCAGTGCAGCAAATGAAATGAGGTGTTTGAAATGATTTATTTAACAAATTATTGAATATAGTAGATCACATTTTATTTACTATTAATGTGACATTTATTATATTTATGAAATAAAAACATGTAAACCTTTTTCTTTCTTACCTATGAACTACATCATCATCATTTTTATCTATATCAAAAGCTTTAACTATCTAACATTTATTATTCTAAAAGAACCAATACCTTTATTTCTTTTTCTTATCTACGCACACAACTCACATACCAAATTTATTTGAGATCTCATTTTTAATTTATTTCCCCAACATGAATCTATCTAATTTTTTAACTGTCTTCTTTGCCCATTTATAAAAAATAGCTGTTACAAAACTTACGTGGTCCAACGCCGTTGTGTCACACGTGTTCACACACTTTCACTAAATTTTGTTAATGTTTCTTGTCTTATTTACTCGAATTCACTCTTCGATAATATTTGACGAAATTTATGACATATTTTTTTTTTTTTTTTTTTTAAGTCGAGTCTAACACCTCCGGCTGGAGTGCTGGCTGGGCTAACAGTGCGAACAAGACTCCCCACTATACCTTGTTGCTGAACGGGAAGGCACTGCCTTCAGGCTGCGACTTTTTCGTCGCTGTACATGGAAATATGGACTGTCTATGTGCCAAATCAACCAGCGACGTTTGATGGTGACGATATTAAAGGCTTAGGTGGGTGGAGCCTCTTCGTTGATTTCCTCCATCTCCAAAGCACATGGCAAGAAAATCTCTCTGCTTCGCCATTTTTGTCGCGTCGGTTCCAACTGTTGTGCGTAGAAGCTACGCCCGGGCGCGCATATGCGCATACAGTACGTGACAATTATTCGATTCACAACCAAGTACTGCGTTCTCCGACAACACCCAGCCCAAACAGTTATGTTACTGTTCATTGTTTGCATCCAACATTATTTCACATGGGACTTGCAATGATGATACTAAAGAAATTTAAATAAATTTAATGAAAAATAAAAGCCCCCATTTTGACACATTACAGTACCCCCCCCCCAATGAGAGGTTTTATGCTCAAGAGCATAAAAACTCTCATTGCCTAACCTAAAGGGATCAGTGCGGATGTGGAGCCATAACCCCCCTTTAATCCTTTATCACAAACACTATGGGTTTAACTACCCCCCTAGTCAAGTGGCTGTGGAAACATCTATCCGACTTTGCTGGACTTACTTAGAGAGAATCCCAACACCACAAAGTCAAACAGACCCGAGACTTCACTGCTCCGACATGTCGGTCAGAACAGGTAAGCCCCACAGTATCACTTGGCTTTTAAACATTCAGTAAAATATCTAATAACTGTTGTTTCACTCTTCCACATCCTCCCCTGATGCGTTTCCCTTTAATTGTAAATAATTGTATTGGTTCTTGTTTATACTTAATCATACATATATATTCTTACAGTAATGTAAACATTTGTCATTTATTATACATGTTGACCTGTCCGGTCTGAAACATCAAAACAATTTAAAAAAATAAAAAATTCCGAAATCTTCAGATTTGCTTCAAAATGAATCAAATACAGTTACCAATTCAAATGAAAAAATTCAATCCTAACCTGTCAACTATCATCTTCAATTACCAAATTTCCCTTTTTTTTCAAAATAATTATTAAAAGCATCAACTATTTTTTAATTAATTTAACTGGTCTAAATTTTAATTGTCATTCAAAAATTTTCGTTCCCATTAACTCATCTAAAATTATTTAACTGCTTCTCAAATTACACTAAGTTCAATCTGTCATTATCAACGTTAAATCAAAATAATTTTCAACTATGGTATGCAATACATAAATTCATCATAATACCTGTGGTTCAAAGTAAATTACATAAAACACCAAAATTAAACAAAATTGTAGGTACATGTTATACATATAAAACGCAATAAAAATACAACTTAATCTAATATACATTACATTTCAAAATAATTACATATCAATTCCCCATGTCATGAGCATATAATACAATCGTGTTGACCTACTATACATACTCTGAATAAAAAAGAAAAACTCATCAGGAAATATTAATTACTAGAAATACTAGGTACATAAAAACAAGTTACATAAAATATTAATTACCTGAAATGGCCAAGTATGTAAAAACAAATGCATACACATTACTACATTTAAAATATTCTACTTTTAAAATCTCTAAGTCATGAAATTAATTATTTCTGGTAAGTGAATATAATGTACGTCATAAGCCAGACAGAACAGCAATTATAGCCATAATCAGACCATCAATACAATTTGGGACAACAATACCGACTGAACAGTATCTGTGGTGTTCATTAATATGATCACAATAATCATTTAGTTATCTCATCAACATACGTCAGTTTAAGGTTTTAATTCATTACTCCCCTGAGTAACCTCCTTACCACACACACTATGACCCCCCCTGTTCTGTGGCGCCCAGTTGTTTCCACAAGAACGGAAGGTTGTTAGGGGTAGATGCTGCCTACCCCATTCTTGTTTCAGCGTTACATAAAAATTCAGCATTACTGATGTCCGAGGACACCAGTAATCCTACTATAATGATTCACACACCTTAAATACGGCACTACCACCACCTTCGATGATAGCCGCTGTTCCATAGTTATGTAGATTCCCCTGATTTACCCCCCGGTTAATTTCTAAGTTCACCAATTTAGACAAATCCACGGTCAGGGTTCGGTGAAGCCGTGACCGTCCGAAAGCTGGGGAAACTACTAAAAGACATACAATTCGTTTACACTGACACTGCTACTACAATTCACAGAAGGTAAACCATTATATGTTTGGATATATTATTATTTAGTTCAAAACCTCTGAGACTCATATACAATCTACCATTCAAACATTTCATTTCATTTAACTCGCCCTATAAACTTTGAAACTATTTAAATTACTTCAAATTAATAAACTCTTACCGTATGGTTCCTCTCCAGGGTTTTACAGATGAACACACCTGCAGAATAGGTTATCTGGGTTTAAGTGCGAAATAATAACACATTTTATGCTGTCTAAATCACATGCTTATTTTTATTTGCTATCAAAACCTCACCCCTTCTATTGCGTTCTACAAAAGGCTGTACAACTATTTTATATCAAACCAGGAAATTAATTCTTACCTCTATTAAGCCTTTTTAAATACTATTATGAGTGATATTAATAATTGGATATGAATATTGCGATGAACCAGTACGTAACCTCTACTTTACCACACACACACACACACACACACACACACACACGCACACGCACACGCACACACCCTTTACATTTACATTAATATTCAAAATAACCCCATTCCCTTAGAGATCTCATATGTTACAGGTGTAGATTTTAAGACTGTTCAAATTTTATAATTAGAACAAAGTGATTTAATGAGTACTCAGCCTGGTAGTAGATCTGGTCCAATTTGGTAAGCACTTGTTTTTGTCCCGCACTCCGAAAGTCATCTGAAGTTAGTTCACGTTATTTTGTCATTCGTATGGCATTAATTGTCTGCGGGTTACTCAAACCGTTTTATTACATTTCACTTTTAATAGTTTAGTCGGCCGACTTTACTTTTGAGCGAGTACTTAGGTGGTTTCTGCTGCTGGCCGCGCGACCATGAGTTATAGTTGAAACTAAATAGTTTTAACACTTTACTAGATAGGCCGTCTTTAGTTTCGGCCTATCTTCCACACCCGAGGCCACTGTTTTTAATTGTAGAACTGTATGCTGCTTCCTGCTACTGTCTGATGCTAATACTAGAGTGACATACTGCTTACTGTGATTCACACACAAAGATTGCTGGAGAGCTGTTGCGTAATATGTCTGGGCTGGGCAGTCCAGACATCAACAGTTTATGATAACACTGTATGTTGCTGGTTACAAGGGGCACCTCACAGGTGAATACTGACAATTAAAAATTTACTGATTTAAATTGAAACTACGGTAGCACACAATTCTGTACCGTTACAATACCCCCCCAATGAGAGGTTTTGTGCCGAGGCATAAAAACTCTCATTGCCTAAAACCTAAGAGGATCAGTGAGGACATGACGCTGCAACCCCCCTTAAATCCTTACTAAAATCATGGGTACTTACCCCCCTAGGCCGGCGACTGTGGCCGCACCCATCCGACCTTACTGGACTTCTCTGTTCGAGATCCCAACACCATAAGCTCGGACAGATACCCGCCACAGTATCACCTGACTCTGAAACATCCAATTAAAAAATTAACAAAAAGGCCTTCAATTATACCATATCCCACACTGATTCATTTCCTCTTAGTCGTACTGGTTCATTAACAAAGTACTGGTTCTTTTATATACAACGTGCTAGTTAATCATTTAGTTTAGTTGCCCTACAATGTCGGCTGGTCTGTATTCAAACACAATTCCATGAACGGAATACAATATAATAAACACTCCAACTGGACATTACCATTTTTAGCTTGAGTTATAAACAAAACATTACTACCTTATTCATTACAAGTCAAAAATACATTCATAAAATACAATATCCATCTGGACATATAAACTTACGGTATACTTACGGCTAAATCATACAAATTGAATAATGTTCACAATACATTTTACCCCTCCAAAATAACACATTGATTGGCCCAAACGTTTTTGATTATTTTTACCCAGAAATTTCCTTCAATTTTCCAATTTTAATTGAATATTTCAATCATTACGTTTTCATCAATTATTATTTATTTTACGATTACAGTCAAAATTCAAATCAAAATAAGTTTAAATTCATTATTAAAATTCACCTTTTCAATTAATTTAATTACCAATTTCATTTACTTTTATTACGTTTTTTCAACATGATTCTCCATTAACAAAATCCTATCGCACCAAATTTAACTGTATTACAATTAAAACATTAAGTCATTTTCTTAAACTAGTCATAAAAAGCTACCTCCATTTCATCACATCTTACATTTCTTACGTTTCATAATAGAAGTTGCTCATAGCACTGATTCATCAAAATACAACATTCTTGTTGTTGTCAACTCAAGCATGAAACAAACAATCTGCCTGTTTATATCAACAGTTGTATGCCAGACTGGTTTTATACACTGACTCAGTCTCAACATTCATGATTACATCACTACTAATAATTCCTTCAATTTTTCGTTTCTATAAATCTTGTTAGTCTGTACGTTTTAATCAATTACTATTTGTTACAATTCAAAGCAAAATTTAAATCAAAATGAATTTGACTTCATTAAAATCCACATTTTTAAATTAGCTTCATTTTAACTCTAATCAAAACAGTTTGGCTTTATTTACATTATTTAAAACACTTTTAATATAGACACCCAATACAAAACAAAATTCCTTCATGCCTCCTGTTAATTATTTAGTAAGATTAACTAGTATTATTATTATAGCATGCTACAAACATTGTTACATGAACTATAATCTACATTCCAACAATATAATCTTGACACAATACTTTTAACACTAACACATTTATTTACAAATTTTTGTCATGGTTTTTATTATTTACCACACTTCAATACCTAAATCAGCCATGTAATTACCATTGACTCAAGTAATTAAATGTTCATTCTTAAATTGTCTAACCACCGTCGTCAACAATTAGTCTTTTCTGCACATAACATTGTTCAATTTTATTTATACACATCATATGGCTATTTTTTGTGTTATAACCATAAAATTTTGTTTTTCCCAATATCCCATAATAATTCTTAGGGTTACCCCTCATTATTACTTTATCATAAATCAAGTCAGCATTATTATTTTTAGTCCAGTCTCCATTGGTATTTTTGTTCAACATAAGGTAAGGTACATCATTATCACAATATTCTGCTACGACAAGTACACTAATTCTTCCAACAAGTAAATGTTTATCATCAATATTCTCATTATTTACTAAACAAGGTAAGTCTCTATTGTTTTTAATATAAGCATTTCTTCCATATTTATTCCCACTACTAACCCTTTATAATCTCTGCTTAATCTGAACAACTCTATCACTCTATCTTGCTCATAATCACTTTCAATACCACACCATTTCATATTCTCACTCCACACAGAGGACAATACCACTTTATTATAATTCCATCTGGGATTACCAGATAAACCGCAAAAAATTAAGGGACATTTCGGAGACCATTTGCCTCCCACAAAAACTCTCGAGGAACCTTTGTCCTCCAACAACATTTGTGAAGCCTTTCCTTCACATCTACCACAAGAAAAATTTGCCCTCTGTTCATACTCTACATTTAAACTGTCTCTATACTCCCTTTCTAAATCATTACGATCACTAACTACCAATCCTCTAACCTCAACTAATTTTCTACTCTCAATATTACTGCTATTATTTACTGTATCACTTTTTGATACCCCATTTTCAATTACATCACCCGCTTTACTTGCAAAACTTTTTAAATTGTCATTTACTATAATTACTTGTTGTCCAAGTCCTTTTTGGTTAGATTCTAACATGTTTGTTTTACCATCTACCACACACACACACACTCTCTTAACTCATCTGTTTTTCTTTTCGTTTCACTACATATTTCATTAATTCGCCCTTCAATACTGCACAATGAATTAGTTAATTCGTCAAGCTTTACTTTTATGCTATTCTCAAATTTCATATTCTGTTCTTTGTATTGTTCAAGTTTAGCATCATTTGTGTCAAAGCTTTTATTTAATTTGGTCTCGTTTATGTCAAAACGACTATTTATGTCGCTACTTATTTCATCGAATTTAATATCAAATTTTTCATCACTATTGTCTAAACGATTATTTAAAGCATCCAATTTCTTATTTTGTTCATTGAACTTGGTATCATTCATGTCAAAACGACTATTTATGGCGTTAAAATTTACCTCTAACATTGCGCTTTGCTTTGCCAAAAGTGATTTCATCATATTCATTATCTCGTTACTATCAGATTGCTTATTTTGGATAGGCGTTGAATGATAGGCTTCGGATCCTAGCGCCTTCCATTGTCACAGACTCAGTTAGGCTTATTTCGTTTACTACCGTGTCGGTTACTATTGTGTTTATTTGATTTTCAGTACTAATGCTAGTTAAATCAATATTGTTGACTTTATCACTATTGTTTTCCATTTTTATATTATTTTTTACTTATACACTTATACTTAGTAAACTACACAATCGCCCTCACTCCTAAATAACCCGTTCTGCAGCCTAATTAGGTCTGATCTGTGCCATTTAAATAAATCACACAAATCGTCCAACTGTTCCGGGCGCCAGTGAAACTATTTAAATTACTTCAAATTAATAAACTCTTACCTTATGGTTCCTCTCCAGGGTTTTACAGATGAACACACCTGCAGAATAGGTTATCTGGGTTTAATTGCGAAATAATAACACATTTTATGCTGTCTAAATCACATGCTTATTTTTATTTGCTATCAAAACCTCACCCCTTCTATTGCGTTCTACAAAAGGCTGTACAACTATTTTATATCAAACCGGGAAATTAATTCTTATCTCTATTAAGCCTTTTTAAATACTATTATGAGTGATATTAATAATTGGATATGAATATTGCGACGAACCAGTACGTAACCTCTACTTTACCACACACACACACACACACACACACACACACACACACACACTTTACATTTACATTAATATTCAAAATAACCCCATTCCCTTAGAGATCTCATATGTTACAGGTGTAGATTTTAAGACTGTTCAAATTTTATAATTAGAACAAAGTGATTTAATGAGTACTCAGCCTGGTAGTAGATCTGGTCCAATTTGGTAAGCACTTGTTTTTGTCCCGCATTCCGAAAGTCATCTGAAGTTAGTTCACGTTATTTTGTCATTCGTATGGTGTTAATTGTCTGTGGGTTATTCAAACCGTTTTATTACATTTCACTTTTAATAGTTTAGTCGGCCGACTTTATTTTTGAGCGAGTACTTAGGTGGTTTCTGCTGCTGGCCGCGCAACCATGAGTTATAGTTGAAACTAAATAGTTTTAACACTTTACTAGATAGGCCGTCTTTAGTTTCGGCCTATCTTCCACACCCGAGGCCACCGTTTTTAATTGTAGAACTGTATGCTGCTTCCTGCTACTGTCTGATGCTAATACTAGAGTGACATACTGCTTACTGTGATTCACACACAAAGATTGCTGGAGAGCTGTTGCATAATATGTCTGGGCTGGGCAGTCCAGACATCAACAGTTTATGATAACACTATGTTGCTTGTTACAAGGGGCACCTCACAGGTGAATACTGACAATTAAAAATTTACTGATTTAAATTGAAACTACGGTAGCACACAATTCTGTACCGTTACAACTTCATATTTACATATGGTCAATTATTCACTTATATATGCTTACGACTACGGTCATAGATTCAAAATTATAAACATTCAAATTATATATTGATAATTATTTACACTTAAAAACTAATTATTATCCTCCTTTCTGATTCTACAGTAATCGCCCGAAAAGGTGGGGATTTGTTGGGATGGGGTAGGCGATGGGCAGACACACTACGTGAATTCACGTTCCCTTTCCACTAACATTAGATGACATTACCGTACACTAATTTCAACACAAGATTTACTCCCTTTACTCTCCCATTTATTCAAACCCGCCGTCTGTTCATCGCCTAGTCCATCCCCACAAAACCCATCTTTTTTGAATACACTGAACTTCTGTCATTTGCAACAATTTTTTTTTTTCATTTTGCAAATGGCACTGGTGATTGATTTGAAAACTTGCCTCATTTTATGTTTTAATTTCCATACGCTCTTAGGCAATGTTGGTACATAGTGTTGTGCACCTGTTTTATGCACCTTGAGTGTAAAATATTTTTACCACGTACCCTAGGGGTCCCCCTCCCCGTTCAATAATATAGTTAAATTTCTAATGGTTACCAATTTTGTGGAGCCGGACCATCGTCGTTTTCACCACTCGAAGGAAGTTCCACCAACCATGGTCCGCCTCCAAGGTGCCAAAACCCACGGCCAGGATTGGTAAGTTCGTGACCGCCTGAAAATGGGGGAGAGTCCCTGCCGTAAACATAAAAAACATATATATCTTCAGAATTAGTTTAAACAATTTGGATTTATACTGACCAATATGGTTTCAAATTCGTTGCATTTTGTGTACCTATTATCTCCCGCGTTATTTGATTTTGTAGCACGTACGCATTGTTCATTTTTACTTCAATTACTTGATAAGAAAAATTTCTTGATTTCCTTATCCTGCGCACTCGACAAATCATGTCGCCATACTAATACCAGCTGTCCTATCTCATACTTCATCCACTTACCTTTCATATCATGCCTCCGTTTTCGCTTCTCTCCCTTCATTAATAAACTTTCATTCGCCAGCCTAAGTTTTACATCACGATCAATAATATTGGTTTCTGGTGGATATTCAAATAGTTGCTCCAAAATCCTCGGTGGACGCGTCCCTCGTATTAACTCGTAAGGTGTGAACCCCGTTGACTCGTGGGTTGTGCAGTTTAGCCAGTCTTCAATTTTCTGAACATATAGTGGCCACTTGCTGTGTTTTGCGTGACAGTATGCCCTTAAGATCCGGCCTATTTCTCTCATGACTCTCTCTGCCTGGTTGGATTGTGGATGATAGACGGCGGTGTGCTTTGGGATGATTCCTTCCCATCCAAGAGTCTGGCGCCACTTTCCACTGATGAACTGCGGTCCATGGTCGGATAGTACCACCTTCGGCTTTCCCACATTGATCATGTAGTCGCGTGTGATCTTTTCGCTCAGCACCTTACTCGTCGCTCGCTTCACACTATATAGCCTTACATATTTGGAAAATGTATCTAGGACTACAAAAATATACATTACTCCTCCCCTACCCTTTGGCAAAGGGCCATACAGATCTACTGCTACTAAGTCAAATGGTTTTTCTACTTTGATATAGTTTAATTCACCTTCTAATCGATAATTTACTACTTTAGATTTCTGACACAGTTCACAACTTTTCAATATTTTTCTTACTCTCCTTTCCATATTCTTAAATGTACAAGACTCTCTCAACACACTCACACATTTCTTTGCTCCGAAATGGCCATATCTATAATGACAGTCCCATACTATTTTATCTATCAACCCTTCACGTATAACTAACCTCCAATCCCTTTCTCTTCCCTCTACTTTTTTAAACAAACTCCCCTTGAAAACCTGAAAATACTGTGTATAACCTAACGCATCTAAATCTGATTCTACACTAGTCATTATCTTATTTAATTTAGCATGTGCCCTCTGCATTATATTTATATCTTTTAGTTCCTCCCCAAACAGTCTATCCTCCCTTGATAACCGGTAAATTTCAATTTCTTTTATGTCTCTACCCGTTCTATTCCCCTCTGTATCTACCCGTGATAATGTGTCAGGTACCCTGTTCTCTACCCCTTTTATATACTCCCAAGAGAAATTATATTCTTGTAGAGCTAGTACCCACCTTGTTAGTCTGCTGTGCGTGAGTTTACAGATGTTCAAATACGACAAAGCCTTATGGTCTGTCCTGATGATTGTGGTGTTTCCCAGCAGGTATGTTCTGAATTTCTTGACTGCGAAGACTATACTGAGCAGCTCCTTTTCTGTTGTAGTATAATTCCTTTCAGCTGCTAATAAGGTACGACTGGTCGTCCTTTTCATCGTCCTCCTGGTACAGCTCTGCACCCAATGTGATGTTACTAGCGTCGGTCTGCAAGTAAATTTACTTCTCCTTTATCTCGTTAAAAGCATCCCTCTCAGTTTCACTCCATTTCCATTGTTTATTTTTCTGTAACACTCTACTCAACTTTGCAGTTATGTGTGCATAATTACGCTGAAATTTTCGATAAAAATTACATAAACCTAAAAAACTGTAATTGTTTAATATTTCTTGGTTCTGGGAACTTCAAAATAGACTCTGCCTTATCTGGATTGGCTTGAATGCCCTCAGGTGTAATAATAAACCCCAAAAAATGTATTTCTTTCTGCAAAAAACTTGACTTCTCCCAATTCACCCCGTCAACCCACCTAGATACAATTTATTTAAGACATATTCTATGTGCTCTATATGTTCTTCAAAAGTTCTTGATGCTATTAAAATATCGTCTACGTAAATAGTTAAAAAATCTAAATTTTTGGGTTGCAATATCTCGTCTAAACATTTAATGAAACTGGCAACGCTGGTGTTAAGTCCGAACGGTAACCGTTTGAATTGATAATTTTTTCCGTTGAACAAGAAAGCTGTATATTTTTTACTATTTGCTGCTAATGGAACTTGGCAATATCCTGCGGTTAGGTCTAATGAGGATATATATTTTGCACTGCTAAATTTCTGAAAAATTTCCTCGATTGCTTCGGGTGACTCCCGGTCTGGAATAATTATTTGATTAATTTTGCGGGCATCTAAACATAGCCTGACTCTCCCATCTTTTTTAATCACTACTACCAAAGGGTTAGAATATGGTGATACGGATCGCTCAATTATATCCCCCTCTAACATTTTATCTAACTCAATCTGAACCGCTCTTCTCTTCGAATACGGCACCGGATAACTTCTTTGTACATAGGGCGCGTGTTTTCTTACCTTTAATTTATTCATAGTTTCTTGCCCTCCCTGGTACATCGGCAAACACTCCTCTAAAATCCTCTACTACCCGCCACAACGATTCACGTTGAGAACTCCCTACTACGCCACCCTCACTACAAAATTTAAGTGCCCTCTCAGCCCATATTTGCTGTACACTTTCATCATCCTCTATTTCACCCTCACTACATACATTCATACTAATTTCCGCTTCTTGTTTATTAACCCGATTATGTATCACCCTTACACCCGAAATTCTTACCGCATCTACTACCCGCTCAAACTTAATCCGAACTGGTTCTGTGACATTGTTCAACTCTAGCACCCGTTTCTGAAAATCAATCACCGCTTTATGTTTAATCAAAAAATCATTCCCCAAAATAACTTCAAGGTTTATTGACTTTTTTACTCCTGACACCCGTAATACCTACAATAGTCACTCCCGCAACTGGCAAAGATGGAATATTTTTATTTAATTCTTTCAATTCATCTAATATGTGTTCGGAAATAACAGAGACTTCACTACCTGTCTCTACTAAAGTTTTTATTTCCTTACTTTCAATGTTGATTTTCACCTCTGTTAATCCAGTCTCCCATCTAATTGCTTCAACATCATCTTCCTCCATTAACTCCTCAGACAAATCTGTTATAATGATGTTGTTTTGGTAGCTGTCATTTACTTGGACCCCAGAATCCTCCGTCGACAACGGTCGGGTCCGGTTCTCCATTGTCTCTCTTAGTTTACCGCTGACGTACTAGCCACACCTGGGTTGTATACACCTCCGCTCCGGTTCACATGTTCGTTACCTCTCAGCGCCCCTCCTTGGCTCTCTCCCCTTCTCTGGTATGCATGATTATTCTGCTCGGGTTGTGTTCCCTGTCGCTGACCAGGTCTCTCTCTCTCCTACATCTAAAACAAAAATTTTGCAAGGCATAATTTTCATGCGAACACGCCGGACAACTCCACATTGGGCCTCAATTATTTTGTTCTCGTCTGGGGTATGCCTGTCCATGTGGCGGTCCCCTCTGCGGTCCATGGTTCCCTCCGTTGTTCACACTCGGTTGGTTGTGACGATGACTTATTTCTTGGTCACGGATGTTCTGAAACACATCTAAATACTCTCCAATTCACTAATATTTGCTAACTCCCGCGTCATTAATGATATCTGTACTTCCTTTGGTAAGTGTTTACTTATGTGTCTAACAAAAGATCTGAACGGCATTGGCGGTTCTAAATACTTCGCTTCGCTAAATATTTTCATCACGTAACCAGTTAAATTATTATTGGGTCCCCCAAAATTTCCAATGTTCCCATGATTCTACTATGCAACACTTCTTGGTCTTCTTCAGACCAATATTTAGCTCTGAATGCAGCTTCAAATTCTTCAAAATTCCCCCACTCTGTTCGGTGTACTTCGGCCCAGATTTCCGAACTACCTTTAAAACATTTTAAGATTTTTAATAATTAATAATATTAATTCCCAGCTACTGGTATTAAATTTGTTAAACTCCCTCACTCTATTCAGGAATTGCATAGGATGCACTCTTTTATTGTCACAACTAAATGACTCCCTAATTCAACGTCACTGCTTACGTCACGAGTCATAATGACTCGTTCGGTAACAGTGTTCACCTGTTGGCTGATGGCCATACTCAATTCATCTTTTACATTCACAATACTCTTTTCAACGTTTATAAATTTATTGTGATTATCAGATTCAAGGTCACTTATTGTATTGTGTATTGTTTTAAATTCAATCTTACAACTATTTTCTATTTCACTTATTTTACGGTTATTATTTTCCTTTGTAATAATAGCACAATTAACTTTACACTCACTGTTAGCGTTACACTCATTTATTTTGGTTTCAATATTCTCTGTTATATCATGTATTTGTTTGTCAATTTTTTCTGTCATTCTATTATCTATTTCGTTAATTTTAATATCAATATTCTTTACTGAATTCTCTAATTCATCAAATTTACTTTCGTATTTCTCATTGGTCTTCTCAAAACGTCTATTAACTTGCATTATTTCATTTCTAATTTCATGAAAATTACTTTCGTTTGTATCAAAACGATTATTTTATCAAACTTCTCATCAAAATTATTCTTAATTTCATTGAAACTACGTTCGCATTTTATTTTTTGTTCATTAATATCATTACTCAATGTATCAAATTTGGTATCATTAACATCGAAACGACTATTTATTCTATCGAATTTTTCGTCATTGGCATCAAAACGTTTACTCATAAAATACATTATATCGGCCAATGACGGTTCTCTTATTTTTGCAACTACAGGAGTTGACTTCGCTTCTGTGTTATTTATTATAATGTCCTCGGTTACATTATTTTCAGTTACTGATTGACTGCTCAAATCAGCTGTTTGGATTGCTTGACCCTCCAATTCGCTCACACTCAGTGACGGGTTCATTGACCGAAGGCCACTTTCACTCATTGCTGAGTCTATTAAATTAATTTCTTTTTCATTATCAGACATTTTTAACTGATTTATAACTTATTTTTTCTTATGATATAAATACAATTGGTTAATCCTCCCTTGAAAACATTATACTATAACATAAATTTTACACCATAATTGCGTAAATTTTACGTAACTTAAATTTTTCTGCTTTCACAACCGTATTTCACTTCCTGCACTGTCAAAATAGGCCGGTGTAATACAATTTATTATTATATTACATCATGGTTGCCGCACCATTGTAACTTTATAATTCTATTTGACATAATAAATGAATATTTTACACTTCCACCTACCTTAAATTCTTATGTGTTTTGGCCGGTTCTCTAGTGTTGAACTAACCCCATTCGTACGACGAACTGATCAGTGCAGCAAATGAAATGAGGTGTTTGAAATGATTTATTTAACAAATTATTGAATATAGTAGATCACATTTTATTTACTATTAATGTGACATTTATTATATTTATGAAATAAAAACATGTAAACCTTTTTCTTTCTTACCTATGAACTACATCATCATCATTTTTATCTATATCAAAAGCTTTAACTATCTAACATTTATTATTCTAAAAGAACCAATACCTTTATTTCTTTTTCTTATCTACGCACACAACTCACATACCAAATTTATTTGAGATCTCATTTTTAATTTATTTCCCCAACATGAATCTAATTTTTTAACTGTCTTCTTTGCCCATTTATAAAAAATAGCTGTTACAAAACTTACATGGTCCAACGCCGTTGCGTCACACGTGTTCACGCACTTTCACTAAATTTTGTTAATGTTTCTTGTCTTATTTACTCGAATTCACTCTTCGATAATATTTGACGAAATTTATGACATTTTATTAAAAATACTTTTTTTTTTTTTTTTTTTTTTGATAAGTCGAGTCTAACACCTCTGGCTGGAGTGCTGGCTGGGCTAACAGTGCGAACAAGACTCCCCACTATCACTATACCTTGTTGCTGAATGGGAAGGCACTGCCTTCAGGCTGCGACTTTTTCGTCGCCGTACACGGAAATATGGACTGTCTATGTGCCAAATTAACCAGCGACGTTTGATGGTGACGATATTAGAGGCTTAGATGGGTGGAGCCTCTTTGTTGATTTCCTCCATCTCCAAAGCACATGGCAAGAAAATCTCTCTGCTTCGCCATTTTTGTCGCGTCGGTTCCAACTGTTGTGCGTAGAAGCTGCGCCCGGGCTCGTGTATACGCATACAGTACGTGACAATTATTCGATTCACAACCAAGTACTGCATTCTCCGACAACACCCAGCCCAAAAAGTTATGTTACTGTTCATTGTTTGCATCCAACATTATTTCACATGGGACTTGCAATGATGATACTAAAGAAATTTAAATAAATTTAATGAAAAATAAAAGCCCCATTTTGACACATTACACAGGCACCATGTGGGGGTACCACAGCACTGGTGCGAAGTGTAGTGATTGGTCGGCCATGTTTAATATATGTCACGTCATCATATAGCAGAATCAGTTGTGATTGGTGTGTTTGAATGGTGGTAGTCAGTGTGGCCAACATGTGATAAGGGAGAAGCAAATTCCCTCTAGAAGGGAAATAGGTTAAAGAAGGATGTGTGAGGGAAAATTTAGCGTTGCCACTACCACCAGTGTGTCTACGTCATGGCGAGAACGGATTTATGTTCCCTTAACAAGTGTATCCAGCGTGTCCATGGCCACCTTGTCCTCTGCTTGTCTTGAATTAATAGGGCGATGTCGTGTGAGGCATAAAATTGTGTAAAATGTATACGTGTGTATGAAAGAAAGTAAAGTGGCCAGTTCCTGGTTTCTTCTTCTTGTCTTGTTTTTTCTACGTTCATAAATACGGTTAACGTTCATGCACTTGTGTGTGTGTGTGTGTGTGTGTGTGTATGTGTATGTCTGTATCTGGTGAGTTGTGGCATTTTCCGCCAACCCGAGACCGTACTGTGGCAACCTCAGTATTAGTGGCAACGTAAAATGCGTGCCACTAATAAAAGTTATATTTTCGCCTAAATTAAAATATTTTTTGTAACCTATGTATTCGAAAGAATATAAAACCACTCCTACTGTAACCTAGATGCAACGTTTCGGCATTTCAGCATTTTTTCTAGCTTTTACGGCTACTGTTCTATGCAATGCACCGCATCTGTGGCACATACACGCCGCTGTACTCATACGAACCTAGCGTGCATTCTTGTCATCATATAATTGCAATGTCAAGGTCTCCAGACAGATTATACAACGTTGCCACGCTGAAATTTGCAAAATTAGTGGGAAACTAAATCTAAACTGTCCGCTGTGTGCCATATGAGTGACGCGGAGTGCTTTGAGTAGTGTGACTATAATGAAGGTGCATTACAGCGTTCTTGGATTACAGCGCTTTAACCCAATAATCCAAATGGAATCAAGTTCCTTTATACAATAAAAGTCACTGTAATTTTTGCTAGACACATTATATTTAAGGTTGCATTTATAAACTTGTGTAACCGCCTTAACGTACTTTATATGAAGTATATAAAACAATAAGCAAGAATTAGTGCCACAAAAATATTACATTTGTTATGTAGACAATAAACACATATGAAATTAGGTGTAATATACATTTTATATAAACCGTTTCCGTGCAGGTGTGAAAATCAATTATTCACCCACATGCCAATAACCTACCAACCTAAAATTTTTCAACTCACACGTTGCGGATGACAATATCCGCTTATGGTATTTTAGGATATACCAATGTTAACAGAAAAAAATAAAATGCAAGTAAATTTTAGAAACAAATCTTTAAAAGTGCGGTGACTGCACACACTGTGCATAGTAATGTTGGTGTATAGCGCTTCCACAGCTCTAACGTATACAGCATCTACACCACATTTAATAACACCGACGTAGCTTATTCCGTGGAACACTGGCATAAATATGTTCTTGAAGTCTATAAGTAGTAAATTGGTGTTTACATATTTTGGCATTCTTTTTTGAAGAAGCTGTTTCAATGTGGAGGAATAATCTATACAAGACTGACCTGCATGAAATCCATATTCTCATATTGGTTTTCAAATCTTGCTTTGAAAATTTTTGCATATATATTTGAGATGGAATTGGTTGCACTTGCTCCAATACTGTAATTTGACAGTATCGTTTTGCTGCCTTTTTTTGTGGAGATTGGAAATACATGCAGTCTTCCCTTCAAGAGGGAGCTGTTCGCTTTTTAAAAAGTGAAACATATTCCAAAAGGTCCAAAAGAAGGTCTGCCTCATTTTTAAAGAGCTTATATGGAGTCCATTTGGGCCTGATGCCCGTCCATTTTTCACGGTTTTTAGAGCATTCTTAACTCGGTAACAGGAAATTTGTCTTCCTCAAACAACAACACATCAGAGAGATCAATCTTGTGGTCATTTAATATGAAAGTTAATTTCTAAATTTGTGTTATTATTTTATAAAAAGCAAATTATTTTGTACGTATTCCATAAACCGCGCTCAGGGCGAAATAGGTAGGTAGGGGGAAATTTATGAATCTAGTACAACGAAGTGTTTTTTAATCTTTTGTGTAACATATTTATAATCTGATTAAAATTATTTTTGACTTGTCAGACTGCCATGGGCTGCTCACTCACCGGTAAATCACTTAGAAATTATAATACCGACATATTAATTAAAGGGTGGAAAATTTTTAGGACAGGCACTGTTACCTTCAGTGACAAACGGTTGTTTAGGCCGTGAATGTTTATGTATATTAATAAAAAGCATAATTTTTTAGTGAAAATAACACAACAGAAATTAAACGAATAAAACAAAAATATTTAGATGCCAAAAGGCATCCGTTTATACTGTTCGGAACGGTCACTCCGAAACGCGTGACAAAGCTACTAGAAGAAGTCACAAGACGAAACTGAAATAAGAGAATATATTATGCAAAAAAAATGTTGCCTGGTGTGCACCTTGCATAGACCCCAAAAGCTGCCTCCATGCGCACCTTGTAGGCTATAAATCTTTTTGAGGTTGTAAAGTGTCCTTTCAAAATCCCTTGACCACCGCGCGCACCTTGTATAAACCCTGTAAGGCAGTCAACGTTTTAAAAGAAATTATTCTCTATACCGTATAATGAAATGAAAATGAAAACCAAACTAACCTTAAATTTCTCATGGGATGGATTTAATGACAGGTTTACTACTTATGAAGGTGCCTGGACACCAAACATAAACAAACTGTTACAATAACGAAAAGTTGAGCTGTACGACAAAATAAGTAGACTAACTTAAAACTGTTTGATACTTTATTGTGTGCCATGTAAGAAGTTTTTAAACACTGAAGCAATTTAATCTGTGCCAATGATTGCACTCAATTTAAATGATTTTGTATGATTTCAGTTTAAATATCCGTAATCTTTAATTTACTTGGTACAGGCCTATGTGTACACGTGTTGAATGAACGATGATGTAACAGAAAGCAAGGGCCAGTTTTATAGTTTACCATTATCATTTCAAATTAAGACCAATACACTTCATTTTCTTTTATTTCGACACTCAAAGGCGTATTTTATCAGACGGAGGTTTAGCTATTTTCGTATGTCATAATGTCTTCTTATTTTGAAGTGTGTAACTCAGAGTACTCTTAAAGCATCTAACCCGTGACGACTACCTTGTGCTCGTATTGCCTTGTTACAACCAACGTCTCTAGAACGTATGTTGCTAATAGAATATTTGTTACTTTGTACAATTTTAACGCTTTTTATGCTGAAAACGTCTTACGTAATGTTCCACATATGCTTTAACCTTTTTCTATAAAATTGCCCGATTTTGTCTAGTAATTTGTTTCCAGAAAAATATTTTTTCATTAAAGATATTTATCTAACACGCCATTTTTTCCATTTTGGAACAGATACCCATAACCCAGATTGAGCTAAAATGTTTGAAGTAATATAACAACCGCTTTTGTAATTATTCCCATTTGCCTACGATATAACGTTATTATCTCCATGAAGCTGAAAAGTGAAAAATACTCCTCCCTATAGTTGAATTTGGAACTCTACTTTATATTTACATACTCTAAATACTTCATCAATACAATAATTTAAAAACGTAGATGACATTTGGCACTCTCATCGCACCCTTTTGTTATTAGAATTTTGTTATTAGAAATGTTTCTCTTCACTTTAATAGCCTATTATGATTTAAGTAAGCAGTCCTTCCATCATACAAACAGCAAATATACTCATAAATGCTCATACTTTTCTTGTAGCCCCTATATGTATTTTATATTATTTTATTTATTTTTTTTTTTTACAGAACAGGCTAGCCGTGGACCACGCGAATATCATTTCCTTTTCTTCTCCTCCAGAAGGCCCTCATTCGCACACTATGCGCCGCCTTCCTCTCCACTGTCCACCCCTTTCTCGTCTTCTTCTCACCGCAGAGAACTAGTCCAGTCGCCAGAGATTTTGACTTGATAAAAAATTGGGGCAAAGCAATATTTGGTGCACGTGTTAAATAAACGTTAATAATTAATATAAAAAAATCTTTGCATGTTTACCTTTCTAGGGTTTTCTGAAAATGGTCTGGAAAAATCGTAAAGACAGATTTTCTTAAAGCACTCCGTAAATATGTACAGTTGGAAGAAATAAAAAGGTGTATATTGAAGAGCAAACAATTTCCTTCAGAAAGTCTCCTTACATATTTTTACGTTAATGGAACTGTTTTCCTGAAAATTGGTAATGATGAGCGCTGCGTTTTAAAAAGAGCGTTTGCCCCCGATCTTGCGTAATTCGCTAAATTAGCCAGGCGCGTCTATTCAAAAATATCATAACTTTCTTTAATCTAAGCATAGCCAGTTAAATAAAGGCTAGTTTTGAAGGGGAACAGTATAGCTTTCAAATTTTGTTGATTTTTACATAAATATTTTATTTGAACATAAAGAATATAGTGTGTAAATATTTACTGTAGATACAAAAAGAAGTGAAACCACAAAATTACAAGTACTATACAATAAAATTTAAAAAAATAGTAGTTCTTTACTAATTTACCTTTAAAAGAGATAAACTTTTTATTTTATAATAATGAAAAATACTTTTGAAGTTGTTATTTAAAAAAAAACACCTTTTCAAAAGTGAGTATTTCGACGTATTTTAAATTTACTCGAAAATTCAGAGTTTATCTGCCTTTATTAATCTTAAAAATAGAGATATCGAAATACAAAAAATTGTATTTGAAAGCTGCAAGTGTTCTGCATCAAAAACTATACTCATGAAAATTAAAATCATTTTCGAAATTAAAAAAAATAAATAAAAATTGTGTATACTAAAAAAAGGTGCCTCCTTTGCGTTACATACATGTATCTTTTAAGTGGGTTTATTTGAGTACTTGAAATTAACGTTACAGCTACTACAATACTAAATCTATCTATTCATGTTATTTCTCTTACCTGATTATACCTATACTCTAAAAACAAGACCCTAGAAAACAGGTAAAATTTTTAAACGGCGCGGCGTTCTATTCCCCTCGAGTGTGCAACTGTAAATGTAGCTGCGCGCGCAACACCCATTGTTGTGGTGTGCCATACAAACATCTGCTATACAAGAACGGAGCAGTAACGCAGTTGATATTTCTTCAAAGGTTATAATCAAAACATTACAAATATTTTTGTTTTTATCATATAAAACAGGTAAAAAAATTGCAGTTTAAAGTTTTTATTTACACTTTT
Organism: Magicicada septendecula; assembly: GCA_034769895.1. Classification (NCBI taxonomy): domain Eukaryota; kingdom Metazoa; phylum Arthropoda; class Insecta; order Hemiptera; family Cicadidae; genus Magicicada; species Magicicada septendecula. Next base: position 267,131,804 of record CM068367.1, read on the forward strand.
TATACATGCTAATATTTATTTATTTGTGAGCACGTGTAGTGGAGTCAAAATAAAAATCAAATGTGAATTGTTTTGGGAGTCGATTTTTTGTGTGCTAAATTGGTTAATGGGATCAAGTTGAGCTAATAGTTAAGTTTTGTGTAAAAACAACCCGTTTATTTTTTTATTAACAATTTAAGTTGCAAAATAGCGTTTTTATAAATATCTTTGGACCCAACAAGCCGATTTTAATGTGATTTTTTTCAGTATTCTATAATAAATTAAGAACATTTCTAGCCTTAATACGGAAGTCGATGTTATTATTATTGTTAATAAATAAATAAAATGGCGATGGCGTTTATAAACAAATTGCTGTTGTTTTAACACAAATTAATGAAAGTTGATAAAACTTGAGGGAAAGGTAACCTTTGTGGAGTACTATAAACCCCAAAAATTTCATATTGAAATGTCGAATATTACCTCAAAAAAATCGCAATTCACAAAAAACTTTGAGTGCTCATAAAGTACGGCAAGATTGTGGCACAAAGGTGTACGACGGCTTAAATTAAAGCTTATTAAAAATACTTTCGGGTGGTTAATTAACAAAATTTTTTGGCCTTTCTGACACCATTTTTGACCATTTAAAAAAATTAAACGTAGACATGGATAGCCTCAAAAAAAGATGAAAATGAAGAAAAAAGAAAAATCTTAAAATCTGCAGCAGCAATTATTCGAAACGATGTTAATCTGAAGAAAAGTAATACAGAATTTTATCCTCCAAGTGATAATATATTCCAAAATATTAATGAGAATATCCCAGAATCCCTTCAGTTTCTGATAGAAGAAATAATTTTAAAAAATAAAAAAGGTGATATTAGTTCATATGAAACAAAATGCACAGCAATTACTCATTCAATTATGAGTTGCATAAGACCTAAAACCTTTCTATCACCATTGCAAGTTGGTCTGTCTGTAATGTTGCACAGGAAATTTGCTTCAAAACGAATTATAGATATATTGTCGCATCTGGGAGTGTGTTCATCATACAAAGAAGCAACACTTTATGAGGATAGTGTATTGCTTAGTCCACGTTCTCCATTTAGATCTGGTTGTTTTGCACAATTGGCATTTGACAATTCAGATATTAACATCAATACTATAGACGGGAAAAATACTTTTCATAGTATGGGAAGTATTATGATTGTAAGTCCCAGAGATTGTTATTATAACAAAGTTCCCTTAAAACGATTGACAGTTAAGCCTACTGCAAAAGAAATTAGCAAAATTGACAAAATACCATTCCAAATTTTTGAAAATATTAATACACATGCACTCCAAAACATTGTTTTTGAAAAAGTAGATAACCCGAGTTTTAATAATATAGATTTTTCTAATGCTGACTTGCTTTGGATTTATGGAGTGACCAAACCAGGCATTACTGGCTGGAATGCCTTTATGTCCAAGCTTTTGGAAAATATGACGTATACATTATCTAGAATTGTTTGCTTGCCTTTTGTACACTCTCCTCCAACTGACAAAATTACAATATACACCGTTTTAAAATACGCTGTAAAACTAGTGAAAACTTAAATCTATTTAATTGTTTTGTTACTTTCGATCAACCTTTGTATCAGAAAGCGTTTAAAATGGTCCAATCCTCACCTGATGATGATATACATAATGTAATTGTTCGACTTGGAGGATTTCATCTGCTTATGTCTTTTCTTGGTTCAATCGGTTATGTGATGGCAGGAAGCGGTTTAAAAGAAGCATTAAGCTGTTACTATGCGCCAGGAACTGTAGATAAGATGTTAGATGGCCATGCTTATGCTAGAGCAGTACGAGGCCACACATTAATTTGGATAGTTTTGTGTAAAAAGATTATTGAGGAAATGAATCTTTCAGAAGTTGAATATTCAAATATGAAATCTTTACTACAAGAATTTTTAGATGACAATCTTACTTACAAAGAAGTACAAGATCATAATTTTTTTAACATCTTAAATGGTAAATTTCTAGAAAAAATTATTGAAATTGAGGAATGCGGTAAAACTGCAAAATTATGGATACAATACATACGAATGATCTCTATTGCAAAAGCATTTGCGCGCTCTGAAAAAATGGGTAATATAAAAATTCAATTACAAGTTATTCAGCAAATGTTGCCATAGTTTTATGCGACTGGACATTTTAATTATACGAAATCAGCCTTATTATATGTACAATATATGAATCAATTTATAAAAGAATCTGAAAAACTTTTCACCTCAATGCAAAACCAAAATGTAATTCCAGAAACTACCGCTTTAAAAATTAAAGAACTTCAAAATTTTATAAATAACAGATTTTTTACTGTAAGACGAACTGAGAAATTCTGGTCAGGAACTCATACTGATATGACAATCGAACAGGACTTAATGAGAGTCATGAAAGTTGATGGTGGTATGATTGGACGGGGAGTAACTACCAGTACTGCAAATAAATGGATTTTAGCGATGCCATATACACATGATATCTGCGAAGAAGTAGAAAATTTTTGTGGTATACAATTTTCTACTTCCGATCAGCATGTAGATGCTAGAGATTCTCGAATAAAACGAGATACTGAAGATATTCTCAAAATAAAATCCTGGTTTGATTGTCACGAGACATTTCCTTATCAAGATTCAATAATGTCTATATCTACTGGAGTTACTGGCGGTAATAATATTAACTGTCATAATGCTTTTGAGGTTGGAAAAGCAGGGTTAGAAGAAATTGCTGGTACAAACTTCCATAAAGTTTCGTTTAAACGAAAAAATAGAGTACTGTCATTAAAAAGTGTTAATAGTAGTCTGAAAATTCAAGAGGAAATTGTCCCTATAGATCCAATGTTTATATTTCAACGCATTTGTGTAGCAAGAAAAAGTGACGACGAATTAAAAGATTACATGCGTTATGAACTTGCACCGTACCCAACATCTATGTTTTACGAAGGTGTATTTCGGAAAACAGATAAGTCTAAACTATATGATATGTTTGAAGTGGACCGCACTGAGATTAACCTTGAAGATTGCATTTACGTCATTGATGGTGGTATGTTACTGCATAGAGTAGTATGGTCAAAAAATGACAAGTTCAAATGTATTTTTCAAAGATACGTAAATTATGTCAAGAGACACTTTGGATCAAAAGTTACTGTAGTTTTTGATGGCTATACAAACAATTCTAACAGCATCAAAGCTATGGAGCGTTATCGCCGTACCAATCAAAATTCCTCTTTAGATATTTTATTCTATGAAGATATGTGTGTCACAGTGACCCAAGAACAATTTCTTTCGAATAAAACTAATAAAACTCGTTTTATTGAAATTCTAACGAGATATTTGGAAGAAGAAAGCTAACTTTAAACAAGCTGACGATGATGCAGACTTATTAATTGTGAAAACAGCCTTAGAATTATATGATAAATTATATGCACGTCAAATTGTTACTTACATTGAAATTCCCTTTAATTTGATACCCCACGTGCGGTATTTTCATATTTTCCATTTTTGACATCACCCCTCCGCCAATTCCACTAATTTATTGAGCCCAAAATTTTTGAAAACCAAAATTTTTAATAGTGCGTATATGCATGTCACATGATATTTCATATTTTCCATTTTTGACACCCCTCCATTACAACCCATTTATTGAGCCCCAGGGCCCAAATGTATTCAATAGTACGTATATGCATGTAAAATTGTTACTTGCATTGAAATTCCCTTTAATTTGATACCCCACAGTATTTTCATATTTCATATTTTTCATTTTTGACATCCCCCCGGGCCCAAAACACCTATCTTATGTTGGTTCTCCCATTGCGTAAAAAATTTGTGCCAAGTTTGGTGGAAATCGGGTAAGTTTCATATTTTCCATTTTTGACCTCCCCCAAAACCACCCATTTATTGAGCCCCAGGGCCAAAGAATTTTCAATAGTGCTTATATGCATGAAAAATTGTTACTTGCATTGAAATCCCCTTTAATTTGATACCCTACATGCGGTATTTTCATATTTTCCATTTTTGACATCCCCCAGGGCCCAAAACACCTATCTTATGTTGGTTCTCCCGTTGCATAAAATATTTGTGCTAAGTTTTGTTGAAATCGGTCCAGTGGTTTAGTAGGAGGTGTGAAATATAAATACACACAATGACTTTTATGTATATTAAGATACACATATTTAATAATATTATTCAACAGAGGAAGATTTGTTAAAATTGACCATTCCGTCTATCGATTTAATACTCCTAACGATGAAATAATAACAAAATCGTTATTTTGATTTTATTACTATTAAAATTTGAACTATTTTAAACAAAAAGAATGAAGACTTTATCATGATCCAATGGTTTATTTAGTAGTAAGAAAATAAATCCACGGAATGTAAACGTTTTTATCGATTTTACCGCGCGCTGCCCTTAAATAAGGTTTTTTTTTAAAGCCTGACCTTATAAACATGCAAAGATGATTTTAAACCGATATTTAGACCTTTTTCAATAACTATACCAAGTATCACTTTGCCTCAATTTTTTACGAAATTTTACCATTATTTTTACTCTGGCGACTGGACTAAACCTCAAGATTTTGAATTTTGTTTCTGCATGTATTTCTATCCACACAGTCATTCAAAGAGATACCCAGTTTCATCATTTCCTCCTTGAGTTGTTTGGTATCTCCGTTTAGACTGGAAAGTTGGCAAATACAGTTGAAAATTTGTTTATTTAATTTGGACCGATCCATCCAAACCATATGTAAAAGGAATCTCAGTCTTTTGCTTCAGAAAGCCGTTTCCAGATCTTCCAGATCACTGTACAGCTCTTCTTTGGGTCTATGCCTGTACCCATTCTCCATTTTCTTGGGGCTATTAATTTTTTGAAGAATTCTTCGTTCAATTTTAAGAAGAGGTTCCAAGTTTTGAAAGCACATTGTTTCCACTCCATACATGATCACCGGCCTGGTCACAATGCTATAACGGCGGACTTTTACACTTCTAGAAAGGTTTTGCTTTCCGTTTATATTATTAATAATAATAACAATTTTACAAGAATATACTTTTTTATTATTTTGTGAATTACTATGATTTGTTAGTATTCAACTATCATCATCTGATATAAAATTATATATAATATTTTATATCACTATCAATATAATTTTATATCTGATTATGATAGTTGAATGCTATCAGAACACTGTAATTCACAAAATAATAATAAAAAATATTCTTGTACAAATTTTGTTATATTAATAATAATATAAAACAGTAAATAATAGACATTAAATTGCCCAAAAATGCTCTCTGATCTAAAATCTTTATAAGACAGGTCCACGTATACTGTTAAATACTTTGCCGTCTGTGAAAATCTAAGTGGGTCTTGCATTTATGCTAAGTTTACAACCTTTTCTCCATTACTTGTTATGACATAAAAATTACATTTGTACAATATTTTTATTTCTTAAAGCCAGTCTGATTACTGATATGAAAACATACGAAACTTATTTTAATCTTCCAGCCTATTTACTATTTTAGTATAAAGTTTGTGTTACGTTAGTGGATGGAAGACTGATTCCTCTACAATATTGGTTTCATTGGATCCCCATTTTGTACAATCAAAACAGTAATCCGTAGAAATATTTTTGTGTGGATTTTTTGTGTTCAGTAGTACATATTGATAAAATGGAGTATTAGCATAGAACTAGTTTCTTATACTTCAACAGCTTCAAATTGATATCACTTAAACAAGGAGCACTATGATTTTTTGTGTCATCTACAGGCATCAACTCTTCCAAATTAACACTATATAAACAAACTAGGTACATTTTGCTTTGTTAAAACTCTCTTCATATCCGTTTTGTCAGTGTTGAGTCTAAGGATTTTATCATTCTTTCTCGTATATACGTGTACTTAAATGTTACTCTCGCCTTCACATCCGTGATAATTGTCTTCATTACACTTTGGATAGCTGACTGATGACTATGAATGTAGGCCTAATTTTCAAAAGTTACAAAAGACCTCTTCTTTGCCTTTGCCTCTTCTTTGTGTTTCAACCTAAGAATTTTATTTGCAACAGTTATGGGTTTGCCACATATTCGATATATTTGCTGCCTCTTCTTTCAGATTCGTAAGCTTTAAACTTGTTTACTTTGATCTTAGTTACTACACTTAAAATTTCTTAATAGCGATTATAATTTTAAAAGTAGAATTCGTTTCGACTTTAAATGAGAATAAATTATCAAGATAAGCCTGTGAATAAGTTGCTGAAGGTAGCCAATCAACGTAAGCTATACTATCAATCGGAAAAGAAATTAAACTTTGTTTACTTTAATCGGATTAATCAATTTCAAGTAGTTTCAAATTCTATGACAGCGAATAGTCGTTTCAGGATATCTTTTCTTAGTAAATTCTTTTATAGAGTTTGTGTTTTATTTAAACTGAACAACGTAGATACACATATTACATAAATTACTTATATATTATATATAAACTATTACGTTTGCTTCAGCGGTATTGCTAATGTGTAATTTTGTAATCACTCTGCTACACTAAAATAAAAAAACCTTTATGTGATGACTGTGGGCTCTAAAAATAGATACAATTAGGTGGGAATAGAGCCATGTTTTAGTGTCTCAAACCTTGTATATAGGGTTGCCAGGTGGCCGGGAAATCCGGGAAAATCCCGGAATTTTACGTCTGGTCCCGTGTCCAGTAATTACACTTTACTGTCCCGAAATTTCCGAATACTAGTTTTTTTTTTCACAAAATTATGATTACGAAGCTAAACCAGAGAAGCCAACAAAGCATCCGACTGGCGCTTGTGCAATAACCGTAGAATTACCGCTGAGTCGGTAAAGGCGGGCACGCTCTCCACTCCCGCCTCCCGCACAAAGCCCGCGAGCGCTTTCTTCTTCACTCGTGTTTTGTTTTGATTCAAAGTGGACGTGTGCGAAAAAATATTTATCAATATGGAACCATTGTCGTTACCATCAACGAGCAAAAAAAGATTCACGGGTTTTAATAACAAGTGGACAAATGATACTGATTTTAAAGACTGGATAGAGAAAAAAAATGAGTATACTGCAATTTGTAAAATATGCAACTCAGATATCGCCATTCAGTATGAAGGTCGCTGTGCGTTGACAGTAAGTAATTTATTTTAACGATAACAGCCGCAGATTTAAACAGAATTATACAATTTTTCGTATGCAGCCCTCATTTGTAGAGCACTCAAAGTCTGTTGTTTTTCGTGAAAATCAATTATGGGTAGGGGGTAGTTTACCTGCAACGTTTTATATTTTAACAAGACTAATTTTTATTTATATGTCATGTGTACTGCGTTATCGGCAACAAAGATGTAGTTTCTTGTTAAAATTCCTTCCCGGTTTATTTGGCATTTTCTAATGTTTTATCATAATTTTTATTCCATTATTTTAGGTTCACGCCAATAGTATTAAACATAAAAAGACGGTGTCAGCCAAAGTAACTTCAAAATGCATGGACAATTTTTTCATAAAAAAAGATACAAAGGAAGAAATTTTGATCTTAAGTGCGGAAGTAGGATTAATTTATCACAATGTAAAACATGGTTTGAGTTACAGTAGTTTAGACTGCTTGACAAAAAATATACATAAAATTATTCCGGATAGTCAGATAACTGCAAAAATGACATGTGGACGTACTAAGGCCTCAGCAATCACACGCAATGTTTTAGGACCCTATTCGCGGGAAAAGTTTATCTCTGAATTAAAAGAATTCTATTATTTTTCAGTAGGCTCAGACGCATCGAATGTTGGCAATATAAAAACATTTCCTTATGCCGTTCAGTATTTTAACAATAAAAAAGGTATATGCCAAAAATTGTTGGACTTTTACGAAGACGCTAATGAAACATCGCTTGATATATATCAATGCCTTAAAAAAATCACTGCTGACGCCGCCGACTTTGACGTATTAATCAAATAAGTGCAAACAGTGCAGATAATGCTTCTGTAAATTACGGCATACATAATTCTGTGTATCAGAAGTTGAAAACGGAAAACGAGCATGTTTTCAAAGCCAATTGTAATTGTCACGTAATAAATAATTGTGTGAAGTATGCAGTGCAAGGTCTTCATGTTGACGTGGAAAGCATCATCATGAAAATTTATAGTGAATTTAGTTCGTCAGCTTTGCAAGCAAAAAAATTAAAAGAATGCTTTGAATTTGCTCAAATAGAATATAAACAGTTACTAAGATATGTTCCTACAAGGTGGTTGTCACTTTTGCCAGCCATAGATCGATTAGTTAGTTGGCCGGCAGTTAAATATTATTTTTTGGAAAAAGGTCCAAATAACTGTCACAGGGTGCTATGGGAATTTATTTCTGAAGATTGCGATGATAATGAAGTGAATAATGAAGAAGAGTATAAAAAAGAAGGTATGAATGACTGTTACCTTTTTTCTTGAGTAATGTATTGCCTGAATTTAATAAAGTGATATTGCTATTAGAAAATGATAGCTACACTATTTTGGACATTGATCATGCAATGCAAAGTCTTCTTGACCAATTAAAAAACAGGCTAGCTGATAATTTTTTTGGAAGTAAAGTCAGAGGCATTTTTAGAAACCTTACAGAAAACCAAAGGCATAAATTCACATCACAGGCACACATTTTCCTGCAAAGAGCAATTAAATATTTAGAAGAGAGATATGATTTTGGGCCTAATGGAATTTACAAAAAAATTGGGCTTTTGTCCCTTAACTCAGAGGAATTGAAATTGACATGGGAAGTGCTCTCCGAATTTCCTATGATATTGAAAATTGAAGATGCGATTAACATAGATTCCCTTTATACAGAGTTCGCATGTTTGAAAGCTGTTTTTGAGGTCCTTCCAAAAGACTTGCCGAACGATAAAATCTGGGCCTATTTCTTTAGAACAAACATTTCTAATGATTTTGTAAATTTAAAGAAAATAATTGGTTTCGTTTTTTCAATTCCAACAAGCAACGCCTTTTGTGAGAGAATTTTTAGCCTGTTAAATAATTTATGGTCTAAAGAGCGAAACAAAATGTCCATGGATTTGATTAAATCTGAACTACAAACTCGTATCAATTTTGAAGAGTCTTGCTCAGAAATTTTATCAGTTTTACAACGCAGTGACAGAGAAAAACTTGTGAGAATGGCAAAATCTAACGATAAATATTTTAACAAGTAGTTGATTAAGATCTATTTTGATTAATAATGATTTTAATTTAGCCAAGCCAAAGCGTTACCTAAAATACAATTTTTTTGACATTAATTTGAATTTTTCTTTTCCCTTTAAAAATACCACTAAAATACCCAGTAATTTTAATATATTTTTCTATCGTCCGTCCAACAGTTGGAGTTAGAACTTGAACTCCAACTTCCACTCAGTTCGTAACCCCAGAAATGTCCCGGAAATGGTAAGACTATATCCTGGAAATGGTAAGCCTGTACCTGGCAACCCTACTTGTATAGGTCACAAAAATTTCGTATGTTTTAAACTCAAATAATAACCTTCTGTATAATAAATTAATAACCATATTTTGATACTGCAGTATTGTATGGTTCATTGATTACATATTATATATTTTTATTGCCTTTTACAAAACTTACAATTTAAATCAGACTGTTATATCTCCAATATTTGTGTTTTGAAGAAACAGTAGAAGTGTAAAATGAGCAGCTGTTATTCAGTCAGCAGTTCAGATAAACATGGAACGTTCTCAGTATATACACAAAACATTCAATGCCAGCAGCAATTCAAGTAGACGTAAACACAGTCTACTTTTTGGCGGGATTTTTAGCTGATTTCAGAGAATGAGAGTTAGTCCAAACAAATGAGTTGTTATGAAGAGTTTATAAATTGTGTAATTTCTAATGGAAGTAAACGTATGTTGAAATGATAAATAAAACCAGTTACTAGCGTTTTCAAACTACACAAAATATTATTTAAATATTTTCTGCCACCATATGCTGTTTGATAATAGAATTCAGTAAATCTGCGTAGTAGCTCTATTATGTAATCTTGCGGACAATTATGAATTATTGTATACACCACAAATGACTAAATTGGTCATCTCATTTAGTCAGTCTTACACAATCATCACAGAGTCATTACAGGAAAATAAAGGGTTAGTAACCTGTCCTATTCACGAACAACCTTTTTATTTTAGTTTTATAACCTTTCATCTATCTGCTAGTCGTGTTCGCTCAACATACTCGTGCGACTGATTGCTTCTCTCACGCTTGTGTCCAGTGCATATTTAATTATTATACGCTGCACTATTGTGACTCCATAATTTTCACTACGTTGCCTTGACTTGTTCCTAAATTTCTTTAACAAATTGTTGCTGTGTTTGATTTTTTCCACTAATTGAATGTTGTGTATCATTTGCAATTCCGACCTTTATTCCGCAGGTTTTGGTCCTCGCGCTCATATCGCTCATCATCACATATCGCATGCACACCTCCCCTCCCAACATTAACTAAATTTGTTGGCTACATTACAGTTTTTAAAAACATTTAATATACGCGATATTTTTCTTTTGAACTTTTTAAAGTTAGAAGAATGAAGACACGGTAGTGCATAAACAAAGATTATAAGGTCAACGGATTGTCTTTAGTCACGAGTCAGCTGTTGAAACAAAGACAGTTCATTCAGTGTATCTGGTGTCATGTAGAAGTTGAGATAATACACAGATGACTTTTGTAATCGCTGCTATTAAGTGATACGTACGAATTTGTTGTTGTGGCAGCAAGTTCCTTTTAGCTGACACCTGAGTGTTGCTGAGGTTTTGTAATCTTTATTGTTAGCGATAAATGTAATTATTGTTGTGGCGAGTATTTTTTGTTTGTGTTTGCTAACTGACAGTTGAGTGTGTTTGAGATTGTGTGATTTTTGCAGTAAGTGACACTTATAATTGTTGTTGTGGCCCGTTTTGTGTCACTTCCCCAGCCTGTAGAAACGTGCAAAAATCGCCATGATTCCCAAACCTTGTAAGCTGTGTATAGGCCTACTTACCGAGAATCATCACCCAATATCTCTATTGCCAGTCATCTCGAAAGCGTTCGAACGGCAGCTGCACAGCCGATATGCGCCCCTGTTGGATGGTTTCATTCGGCAGTAGCAATTCGGCTTTCGCAGAGAGCACTCGACGTCCCTTCAACTCGTCAGGGTTGTTACCCAACTGACGGATGCCGAGAACAAGCGTCAGTCCTCCGTCGCTGTATTGCTCGACGTGAGTAAACCCTTCTATCGAGTCTGGCACGAAGGCCTTCTCTACAAACTACCCCAATCCCCTCTCCCTGTCTCTTTCGTTCATCTTCTGCAATCGTATCTTTGCGACCGTGTCTGTAGAGTATGCGTCATACGCATCCGTTCGACCGATCGCTGCAGGCGTTCTTCAGGGTTCTGTCCTAGGCCACGTTCTGTACCTTCTGTACACGAACGACCTGTCTGTACAGCCTGGAGTCATTTATCGCTCTATGCGATGACGCCATGTTTCATGCTAGCTCAGCGAACCTTAGTTTTGCCGCTGGCCTGGTGGAACGTCAGCTTGTCCAACTTCCAGACTGGCTTTGGAAGTGGAGAATGGCGATCAATGTGGAGAAAACCGAGGTGATCGCCTTTTCTCGTAAATTTACTTCCCGCTGCCAGTCCCTCTCCCTAGAAGGGAGTCCAATTGTATGGAAACGGTCTGTAAAATACTGGGGCGTCACTGTTGACCAACGCCTAAGCTTTGCAACCCACGTCTCCCAGAGTCTCCAGTGTGCCCGCGGCATCAAACCCAAAATAGGCCCTTTCTCACTCATCGGAGTTCAGTGCCTGTGTGCACTAAACTCACCATCTATTTGCTGCCTCAGAGCAATACTGACATCTGCAGCCTCTGCCTTTTGGGCATAACTCAGCCCAAACATTGTCGCCAGTTTGGAAGCTTTCCAATCCCAGGTCCTCTGGTACATCTTAAACTCTCCCTGGTTTGTCAGAAATGATGCTATCAGGCGAGAGTTGAAGGTTCCTTCTCTCACCGAATTCGTTTGGTCCCTAGCCTTCAATATCTTTGCCCGAGCCTCTGTCTTCATTTCAAGGCGGGAACTTTCTTAAATTTTCAAATAAACTTTTAACTTGATTTCAAGGCCTTGTTTTCTGAGTTACTGTGATCCATTAATCTCTTGTACCAATGAGAATTAGAATTGAGATTACCAAAAAAGATCTGTAACGCTGTTTAAACAGCTGACTGGAATAAAGTCTACACACCTTGTGATATTGACTGCAGCTACGTAAGCAGCTTACTATCTAAACAAGAACTTGTCTGCTATTATTACAAAGCACGTATCAGTAAGGAAATTATTGTAAAAGAAGGATCCAGCTTGGTTTTCTAACTAGACCTTAGCCCCTGACGCATACCGACTGCTTCGTTTACTTCCGTATCTCTTCGTAGAGCTGAGTAAGGAGCGAATATCCAATGCTATGAGCAGGTACGTAATCCTCCGATGTTGAATTAGGTGGGAAATGTACAGTAAAAGACACAACGTGCCGTTTAATATAGGCCTACTGTACATGTGTTAAGTAATAGTGTGTCGGTAATTATAGTACAGTAACACCAGCATGACAATAGTTCACGTTTAAAATATTACTTTACTGCTTCAGTTTAATTATCTGTGCGTGTGTTAATTAACTGTGTGCGACGATCATCTATTAATTATAATTTTATTCTTTAATATCACTGTAAGTATCAAATGTCTTCGTAGTTCGTTTTATAATATACATTTTTATTTCATTTACATTATCCATGCGTGTGTTTATCGAGTTTGTTGTGTGATATTCATTTGTTAATTTTTTGTGTGATTTTTTTAGATTTTCATAATCTAGTTTTTATACCCTTTTTGTTTTTGGTTTATTAAAATCAGTGAGCTTAAACAATACTTATGTTCGGAGTGCAGTAAGGATTATGAAAATGTAGATAATCTTAACCAGCATTCGAAATTACAGCCCAAAGAAGTAAACAGTGAAATGCCGGTTTTGAGCAACTTGAAGTCACGTACACAACAATATAACATCTGTGATAAACACTTTAAGCACGGATACACATCAAAGCGTCATGAACGCGAATCCCACGGTAGAGGGGTATCAGCACAGAATAAAGTTAAGTGCCCCTTATGTGTTCTTGCAGCAGCGAAGGAACAAGCATTACTTGAACACTTCGAATTGCAGCACAACATTTCAGTAAAGTCTGAAATTAAAGAATTTAAGTCCTTAGAAAGTTTCTTGGAGTAGAAACAAGAGACTGAAAAAGAAACATTTTCAAGTTACGTTAAAAAGCGTGGCACTCATTCTGCTACCGACAGCACAAAGAGACATTATTATGTATGCCATAGGTCCGGAAAATTTGTGTCTGAAAGTAAAGGTAGACGGCACATAAAATTACAGGGAACCAACAAAATCAATGCTGTCTGTCCTTTAAGCATTCGCGTCACTGACATTGTAGATGGTACCTGCAAGACTACATAAGTGTCAACTCATGTAGGTCATCTAAATGACTGAATCCATTTAGGTCTTACAGACAATGAAAGAAAAAGTCTAGCTGTGGAAAGAAAGAATTCATCTATTAACGAAGCAAGACCTGTACAACATGGAGCACGCATATAATTTATGCTCGAAGTCGGTGAGACGTCAAGAAATGGTACAAGTGTTGAAGCGTTGGTCAATGAGATCATTTCCAGTGATCAGCCTTGTGTATTATTTTATAAGCCTCAAGGGGTCGTCAGAGAAACTGACCAAACTTTAAAAAAAGACGAGTTATTTAATTATAATGAACAATGCACAGAGTCAAATACTGAAGAAATATGGCAGTGATTGCATATGCATTGATGGCACGCACGGCTTGAACAGTTACGGTTTTTAACTAATAACCCTACTTGTTTTGGACGACATGAGAAAGGGATTTCCTTGTGCTTTTCTCATATCAAATCGAACTGACGAAAAAGTGCTTTCTTTGTTTTTTCAGTAATCAAGGCAGAAGTAGGCGAAGTTTTACCGAAAGTGTTTATGTCCGATTTGGATGAATGCTTTTATAATGCGTGGATATCAACAATGCAAGCTCCGGCAATGAGATTGTACTGCACTTGGCACGCTGACAGGGCTTGGAGAAAGAATATTAGTTCCAAAGTAAAAAGCAAAGAGAAGCAGGGTGACGTTTATAGTAGAATAGTCAGGACATGAATGCAGGAGATAGACTCTTCTGCATTCGAAAAAATTCTGCCTGAAGCAATTAAGCTACTACTTGATGATGCAGACACTTCTGAATTCAGCACTTATTTTGATCAAACGTATTCAAAAAATATTCAGTCTTGGGCCTACTGCCATCGACTTCAAGGAGGTCTGAACACCAACATGCATATCGAAAGAATGCATACAATTAATACAATTAAATATATATATTTACACGGCAAAAATGTAAATTTTTGTTTGGACAAAGCTATAGTTGCTCTAATGTCTTTCGTCCGCGATAAGTTGTTTGATAGTCCTATTATCTTAAGCAAAGGCAAATTAACTACAAAGTTGAAAGACATTAGAAAAAGACATAAGTCCATTACAGAAATCGACAGTAACTTAACTATCAGAGAAGAAACAGACAATGGGTGAAAGTACCGTCGTCTTCTGGCATGAAAGAGGTATATTTAGTACATGAAAATGATGTGCAGTGCAAATGTAATTTGATCTGTGTAGACGGTGATGTGTGTGTACATAAATATTCATGCACATGTGTGGATTCATATATTAAGTGGAATATGTGTAAACATATTCATGCTGTCTGCAGGATTAACAAAGCAGGGCGTAGTTTGCAGTTGAATGTTAACAATAATGAAGATGATGGTGACGATCAGTTGTTTGTGCATCCGGAGAACGAAATTGATACGACGGAAAAACAAGAAATTTTATTCCAAGTCAGCTAAAGAGGAAGTTTTTGACATGTATGGAGACTCAAAAAGATTCACTCAAAGGGGATTTAATTGAATTAGTTAACGGCGTAGCTATATTAGAAGAACTGGAAGTGATTAAACGAGAAACTGCTACTTTAAAAACGACATTACGTGCAATTCGCTCTCCCATTGCAGTTCAAAATATGCCCAGCTGTTCGACTTCTTAGAAAAGAAATATCGTGCCACAGAGGAGAATTGATTGCACCAAAAAAAAGAAATTAACACACGGTACTGTAATGGTAAAGCCCAATGAAACCGGCATACAGAACACTGCAGTCGCTGCTGCTGAAAAAAAAAGTTTGTTATAAAGTTAAACAGAATTTTAAATAATTTTTAAGTTTTAAACAAAATTTTAAATAATTTTTAAATTTGTTAGTTGAAGTATCATTATACATTATTCATTAAATTATTAAATATTCAGCGCGTGTGTACTTAATGTGCATATAGGACTATGTATTTAATAGTGTAGTTTCTTGTTAATAATTATCGATGTGTTTTCGTTCCAATGATTGTCGCACGTCTGTGAACAATTACGATTCATCCTGGATCAGCTGCTTTCGAAGTGTGTACAGTCTTATGTAACCGGAGCGTATCAGCTGTGAGTGGAAATGACAAATGAGGTAAGCATTTTTAAACAATGCAAACATAAATAAACATTCAGTTGTTTACGTCATAGTTTGGCGCAAAGGAAGTTCCGTAAAAATCGTGTTGCTCAATGAATATTTGTTTCTCAGTATGTGTCAGATTGTCAGCTGTACTGCAACGCAATCAACCTGTACGAACATTTACGGAAAGACACATACATAAGCGAAGCAGTCTGTATGCGTCAGGGGCTAAGGTTTAGTGGTTTACTATAGACATAATAAAATGCCTAAAGCAAAAGAGTACAGAACATAAAATCTTTAAGAAAATGAGTATGATTCAGCATTGCGAGAATTTTCGATGTTCAGAAAGGGAAAGATGCTTCTGTGAAGAGACAAGTTAAGAATAGCAGTGTGTTTTATGCGCTCTCTTTGCATCAGAATAAATTCTGTTTCCCTGTTAGATAGCCTCCTTAAGGAGGCTATAAGCGGATATGTGGAGGCCATCCTTTAAAAAAAATTATTATTTTTATTACTTCTACTCCATTCGTATTATCATTTATAATTATTGTATCTATTCTATTCTATTCTATAACATATAAAGCCCCAGAGGTCACTGACTGACTGACTCACTCACTCACTGACTAACATAAATTCTAACCCATAAGGAAGCCTCGGAGCGAAAAAACACAAGAGACCTTTTTTATTCCCTGTCCGAAGTAACTTGGGGAAAAATTATAAAACCAAAGCTTTGTGCAACCAGAAGCCCGAAAAAAAGAATTTCGTCTGACTCCTGGGATAGGTTCGTTCGGAGGCCGTTGTAAATATGTACATAGCTCCCCTGATGTTCGTCGGATAGGGGCGTCCACCGAGGGGGTCTGGGGGCGAAGCCCCCAGCGAGCGACCGCGAGTTTACACACACATATATATAGAGGAAGTGCACCAAAGTCGGACCCCCAATTCGTTTTTTCACTGTAACTTTATTTATGTTGAGATCAAAATTGTTTTTTTAACGCCAAAACATTCTTTGATTAGTTGCCAAAGAACTCTCTTCATCAGAAGCGGTTAACATTTTTTTGTAAAGAGCAGTTGTGAATTAAGTAAAGAGTGTCAAGAATGGCCATTTGGAAAAAGTGCTCCAAACTCGGACCCCTCTTTTTACCCCAAATTTGGAACCCCTGAAATTAAGTGATAATTTATGTAGTAAATAAAACAGACAAATTATGACCTGAAATGATTTATTTGAACATATTGAACATATTATTTGAACATATTTATGTACAGAGGAACTTGCATATGTTTATGTACTGAGGAATGAAAAGTTCATTTGCAATAATCGCAAATATAGTATTCATGTGTCTCTGCTGCTGAACATTCTGCATGAGCCCAACCACTGCACTGTACATATCTCACCCACAGTTCACCGTGGCAATCTGATGACCATTATCCGTCACAGAAAATGCAGAAAGCATCGTTTTCAGTCGGAGCATCACCAGGTGGAGTTTCCATTGTTGATGAAGTTGACTCAAGTGAGACCATGCCCTCGTCTCCTGACGACTCATCTTCTTCATGAAAATTAAGAGTCCTTCTGCCCACATTTCCGTGGAAGAGGGCTTTACTGTCCCTTCCTCTTCCCCTTTCCCTTCCTCTTCCCTTTCCTCGTCCTACAGGTTTATTTTGTCTCTGCTCAATTGATTCCTGTAGCTCCTTTTTGTGAGGAAATGACATGATCACAGTAGCAGAGCAGGGTTTTCGACCTCTTGTTGTACGTTTCTTCTTGATTATTGGCACAGGCAGGATTTGGAAAGGACTTGTATTGAAGGTATTGGGTTTATTGGCGTTATGATGTACGGGAGAGATCGTAGAAGAGGAGGTAGAGGGTTGGTAGGACAAGAAAGGATTAACTGCTGAGGAAGCATAAGAGGTAGAAAGCTGACAGGACAAGGCAGGATTAGTTTCTGAGGTAGAAGGTTGGACGCTAACCTCCGGAGTGTTTGAATCATCAGTTGATTCTTCTAATTCCACATCATGAGCACTGATGTCGTATACCGTCACAATTTCTCGCTGAGCCTCTGCAATAAAATCAGTATCACTAAACCTGTTCCTATTAATTGGGTAGATACCTGTAGTTCGGAATCCATTGGTCGCTATTTCAGCAGCCTGACATCTAATGTACGCTTTGCCGAATAGTTCCATAACATCATAGGTACTCAGTGGGCGCTGATTTATTAGAAGCCACTGACGAACCTCTTCACTGTAATACGATTTCAGTGGTGACATGAACGTTTTGTCGAGTGGCTGCATCTTATGCGTTGAGTGTGGTGGCAGCGAGATAATTGTAACGTGGTTATCTCGTGCTACGTCAATGACGTCGATATTTCGTGTATGACTGTAGTGGCCATCTAGGATCAGAAGAACTGGCTTTTCACTGGTAGGCTTTGTGGTTTCCACGAAATGGTTGAACCATTTGGTGAATAGATCCATCTGAATCCATCCAGATGGATGGACATCAAATATAGTTCCAGGAGGAGCGCTCTTTTTTCAATTGTGGACTCATGTATTTCCTTGGGAAAATAACCATAGGAGGGACATAATTTCCGCTTGCACTCATGCAAACAACTATGGTTATTAATGCTCCTCGTTCAGCCGAAGTAAGTGAACCAATTTGTCTTTTCCCCCTCAGACCTATGACTTGTGCCACTTTACTTTGGACTATGGCCAGGCCACTTTCGTCAACGTTGAATATTCGGTCCGGTGTGTATTTCTGCTTTTCACATGCTGAGATAAGAAGATCAAAAAAATTATTCACGTTATCTCGATTAAAACCAACTGCTCTTGCGAAAGATGTTCCAGTTGGTCGACGTATGGAAAGGCGTTTCTTGTGCCTCTTGAGAAACAAGGCAAGCCATTTTCTGCCAGCCATATTCCCTTTGGAAAAGGGATGGTTAATGTTGTTCCGTTCAGCTAGTTGGAATGCCATGCGCCTTAAATCTGGCGTGTTAAACCGAAAAACGTAGCCTCCATTGCTAAACAGTATTTTACTAGCTCATCCTCTAGCTCTCGGCTTAGAACAGTTGGACGACCCATCTTTGCTTCCGATGCTTCTTCAGGACTGCCATATTTCTGTTGTGATAACCTCATTAAAGTAGTTTTTGGGACCCGAAATGTTTTTGCTGCTTTTTTCCATCCCATCTTCTTTTCTCTGACAGTCTATGGCTTTAGTCATGGATTCTGATGACCATGTTCGGTTCTTCTTTTTATCCCTCCCACTGTCTGCCATTGTTTTTAATCTAGGTAAACATAAAAAAAGATCTAATCAGTCGACCTCAATATTAAGTTAAAAAAGTAGGGGTCCGACTTTGGAATTCGTTGGGGGTCCGACTTAGGAAAACGGAATGTTTTGAATCACGTGGCGTCGTCAATTATTACATGTCAGAAACGGATAAAAAAGCACATAATCCATTTGTTCTTTTCTATTACTACATGTTAGTAATGAGAAACAAACTCTTACCTGTTTAGAAGTCAAGTGATGACGCCACAAAGTCACGCTTCAACAATTTCATACACTACAAGATAGAAAAAACACACGCTACTCACAGAACACTGGCTTGACCAGAGTAATGGCGATTCCACTGGCTGATGACAACATTGTGAATTAGTTACGCCACTTGCCGCTAGTCTGCAGCACTTCCTTGACGAAATAACCGGGTCCTACTTAAGAGGAGGGGTCCGACTTTGGTGCACTTCCTCTATATATCTATATATATATATATATATGCGCATACAATTTTCATCCGATTTTGATACTTCTGATGTTGAAAGTTTCAACCATGGGTACTTTCAAGATATGAAACAAGCGTTTTTTGGAAATCTACATATAGGCTATAATTTAGTAAGGGACACAAATTTGCGGAAGTTATGTACTTCGTACGACCTTCGGAAATGGCTCATTCTTCAGGTCATATTTCCAGGACCTCGGTGAAAATACAGTTTTTCTTAAAGTATCAAGTTTAATTAAATATAAAATAGCTATCATATTTCACAGTACGCAGATACCATGTAGTGTTGAACATATCATTATGTCAAAAATAAACACCAGAATTATAGTTTTACATTAAAAAATAAATAATATTAATAATCCTTACGCACTACAAGACTGAGGTTATCGAACATGAAGGAGCAGACTACGTAACATGACTCTTGGGTACCAGGATCTGATGGCGATCATACAGTACACAAATTTGGAAAACTGGACAGGTTTTTAACCATGACCTGCAATCCAAAATGGACAGATATAACTTCTTAACTTGGTGAAAATGAAAAATGCTGATCGTCGTGATAGGTTTCTGGAGTGTTTGTTGTAAACTTAACTGGTGATAAAAATGACTTACTAAAAAATTACTCATTGTGAGCAGTTGTTGTCTACACATATTTATTATTTAATCCCAGAACATGGTTTACCACACTACCTCATGCTTCTCACAAGTTTTGAGTGGCACTGGACATTGAAGTATGTCTGTGCGGAGAAATACCTGACCCAGTCAGTTTTCCAAGGCTTCATAAAATTATTATCTCGACTATGATACATGGATCTTGTGGAGCTTGTAATCCTAATGTTCCTTGCACGATTGATGGAATATGTACATATAATACCCGAGTGACTTTTTACATGAAACTATTGAAAATAACAATGGTTATCCAAAGTACCGGAGACGAGATGACGGAATTGTTGAACTAAAAGGAATATATCATTTTGATAATCATCATTCGTTCTCTACAATCGCTTCCTAATTCTAAAGTACAATGGCCACACAATATTCAAAACCTATTCCAATACATGTACAGTAGAACTTGGCTAATTCGAAGCTGAAGGGACCAGTAAAAAATTCGAATTATCCAAAAATTCGAATTAGGAAAACTTTTAATAAGGGTAGAAAAATCAAATCAAAAACCGAAATTCAGTAAAGCAATATGTTATTTTATTAAACAATTTCCTTATACATATGTATTACAAACGTATAAACACGTTTCAGTACAAAATATAGCATTCACAGTTTTTTAAAAAAGCTAGAAACTTTTGATTGCATTTTGCAGTTAATACACTGAGTTGTAGTAAACTCTTCAAGTTTATTAAGTGCTTGGAAAATAGCGTCACTTACGTTCTGCTGTCCTTCAACAAGCCGTCTCAAGTCTTGAATGTAATTTGATGCCTGTGAAGCCGTTGGAATCGGTATCTCTGGAAGTTCTAGCTGGTCCCCTTCTTCATCTGAAGATGTACCATCATTTCTTATGTTCATAACATCAGCCACGATCTCCGCATCTGTCTGTTCACCGCACACCACCAAGTCTTCATCCATGTTTACAAACTCTTCGTAACGAATGCCTGCATCATGTCCAACATCTTCCCAGTTATCCGTAGTGGGTACGACTTCTCTAGCAGCTTTATTCTCCTCTTCACCTTCAATGTGGCAGAAACCACCTTTACGAAAACAATTAGCAATTGTTTTTTGCGTAACTTAGTCCCAAGCACTGTTGCACATGCGGGCAGCGTGAAGGATGTTAATCTTGATATTTTCGTGCTCATCTAAATAAGCACCTGACAGAATGTTTTGGACCACAAGCTGTCTGTAAAAATGCTTAAAATTTTTCATTACACCTTGGTCCATAGGTTGAACTACTGAAATCATGTTTGGAGGGAAAAACATATCCTTTACATTTTCCATCAGAGGAATAGTGTTGTGCGCTGTACAGTTGTCAATAAACAAGACGATTCTTCTGTTTTGATTTCAAAATTTCCTGTTGATTTTCAAAAGCCATCTTTCGAAAATTTCACCTGTCATCCAAGCTTTATTGTTTGATTTGTTTTCAACTGGTTTCGTTTTTACATTTTTGAAACAACGTGGGTTGGCTGACTTCCCTATCATTAGCAAAGGCAGTTTTTCCGAGCCATCCATGTTTGCGCCAAATAAAAGTGTTATGCGCTCCTTGCTGTGTTTGCCGCCACTACAACTTTTTCCTTTAAAAGCAAGTGTTTTGTCGGGGGTGCATTTGAAGAATAAGCCCGTCTCGTCTACGTTAAAAATGTCTTTAGCGTCTCTATCAGAAATCATTTGCAACAAATCGTCTTTCCATGAATTTGCAGCTTCAACGTCAACAGATCCACTTTCCCCACAAACAGTTTTGAAAGAAATTCCTTTCTTTAAAACCATCGAGCCAACCAGTGCTGGCCTTAAAATCATTTTTCCCTAAGCTAGATGCGAATTCCTCAGCTTTGGCTCTGACGAGGGGCCCACTGACTGGAATTTTTTTGTCCCTTGCTTGCTTAAACCACTTCACTACACATTCATCCACGTCAGGATTTTCTGGTCCTCGCGCTCTTTTCCTATCTTTGTTGCTGGCTTTACACACACTATTCAAAATCTTCTCTTTATTTTTTAGATACGTTGACAGCGTATTTGGCGGTATCACGAATTCCTTGGCAATTTCAGATTTCTTTTTTTGTCCCTTTTCCACTTTCCGTATAACGGCAACTTTTTCAGCAAATGTCAATGATTTGTATTGGGTCCGTGTTGGTTTTGAAAGGGCCATGATGAACACACAACACAATAAAACTGCACAATAAGCGTCACTAAAACACACCAGTCTGTATATACAGTACTGTATAAAGAAAGGAACGGTCTCTCACTACAGGACACAGCTCGCACAGTAGAAACTCAAAAAGACTTAACACTTCCATGAATGCAGGCAGACTGAACTGAAAGCAAAAGTGAGGGTGGCTGACTGACGAGGCGTGGAACCAGGGACAATGGCGGACGGTACCGTTACACGAGCCAGTCATGTGTCATCGCCAGATACTGACGGCAATTCCACGAATTTGACACAAAGGACAAGCATCTGTTCACAAAGGGCGATGCCTGCTTGTCTGTTTCCAGTCGTGTCTCTATTGTTACGTGGTCTAGCCCATACAGCAGGCGATTTTTTGTAGTTTGAGCAAAATTTTTATTTCGAATTAACCAAAAAAAGTTCGAATTACAGACGATGTTTTTGCATGGTTTTACATAGGATATTCAAGGGACCACGGTAAACGTTCGAATTATCCACGAATTCGAATTATGCACGTTCGAATTAGCCAAGTTCTACTGTATAAAGGATCTGACTCAACATGTATTCAATTCGTAAGAGGCGTCAGTGGCAATCATTAACTGGAATATGTTGAAACTATAACATACGCGAATATGCCATACTTTAGCTCTCATCAGATATTCGGTGCCTTCATTCAAAATAAATGCATGATCAGTCACATACAATTGTTCGCTTAGCTGTGCTTTAAGATGGATATTATAATGTGTATTAGGGCAGGGTATGAGAATGCAATCCAAGGACCTGCAACAAAACGCACAATATTGATGAAATCATGGTTTGATTTTAATCAATGCGATCTCTGTGCTTGTCAATTCCTGTATAGTGGCATTTCAGGTCTTTACGGATTCACTGACAATAAATGGATTCCAGGAAAGAGAGATGGTTGCAAACTGATAGGGAGGATGTATGCTGTCGCACTAAACAATCATAACAGATTTTACATACGTATGTTACTACTTCGTATTAAAGGAGGAACATCATTCGCATGTCCACGCAGCTACAGCAGTGCATACGCAACTTATAAGCCATACAAAGAAGCGGCTCTTGCATGTGGGTTACTTGAAATTGACACAGATTAGCACAAATGTTGGGAGGAAATACAGAACACATACTGTACATGTGTCAGCTTCGAGAGTTATTCTCATTAATGTGCTACTTCTACAAACCAACATCACCATTTCAAGTGTGAACGATTATCAACAAAACACTAATGTAGAGGATACACAGGCCCTTGAAGGAAATGCAGCATTGCACAATATAGAAGACATTCTAAGAAGTAATGGTTTGGAGTGGAGGAGCATCGGCCTGCCAATACCAAATAATCCAATGCTTATTAACCTTGTACGCAATGTGAATGAAGAGGCCAGTCATGGTGCTAATATACATAGCAAATTAAATGAAAAACCGAAATTAGTTGGAAATAAAATTATGTGGGCCATAGCAGGCGAGACAATTGAGAAGCTGTTCTTCTTAGGAGCCGCAGCAGAATGTAGCACGACCTTCGTATTCGGAAATATTCTGAATATTGTTAGGGAACAGGGTCATTTACCATTAGCAAAAGGATGGGCATGCAAACCTGCGCATTTCTTGGCTGCAGGAACTATACTTCATTAGTTACTTGGTCTTCTTGTTCCAGTGTTTGTTTCCTTCTTCAGTTGCCTCCATTAAGGCTATGTCAGGAAAAGCTACAGTTCTACACGAAGAGTCAGTTATTCTAATTGACGAGGTGTCAACGATACCCTCAGTAGCAGTAGACTGTATGGATCATTTACTTTGAAACATAATGAAGTGTATAGTTTGGTTTATACTTCGAGACATCCATTATTAAGTATAGTTCAGGTGGATGGAAAAGTGATACTTTTAGTGGAGACTTCAGGCAGGTCTTACGTTAGTCTAAAAGGCGGGACAAACAAATAAAATTTTGACCTTTATAACCATACTCTATTTGACCTAAAATGTGTGCCAGTGCTAATGAACTACAATTTGTGGAGTGGAAACTTCGATTGGGGAACAGAACTTTTCCTGCGATGGAAACACAGCATGATGGAAATATTTTTAATATTCGCAGCAGATTCATATGCATGAAAATTCAGTTGTTAAACATATATTCGGCAAAATTAATTGGCTAGAAATAATGGAAATTATTTCAAATAATAGGTTTATAAATAAAGTAAAATAATATGTTTAGAAACTCAAACCTGAATTATTGAGTGTCCGTTAAACGACAAGTGCAACCTGATCAACCAGAGCTGTGCTGTGCTTACTTTCAGGAGATTTTGCCAGAGTAGGCCTACTGCAGTGTAGACTCGATCTATGCCAAGATGGTGATACGGCATATACAAAGAACGTCGTATACACAGAAATACTGTTAAAGAACGATGCAACCACCTAGGCTGCTTTTACCACTATGACTAACAGTGCAAAACTGGTGGGAATAAAATTTGTTTCAGAGTTTAATGAAATATTAAATAAAAGCGATTCTTAATAAATTTGCGTCACATTTAATTGGAATAACTTTAAACATTCTTAATAAATTGGTGCTATTACCCCAACAAACCACCTTGTAGTTACAAAATATTACGCTCTTCATCTGAAAATCGCATATAACTCAAAGAATCTCAACTAAAGTGTAAATTTCTGGCAAGCTACTGTCGTTGTACCACTGAGTTTTCAATCATGAGAATATTTTTCTGTATTAGCGTTGTAATAATAAAACAACGGGGACAAAAACACAAATGTTATTATATTATTCAAAAACTGTACAGACTTCTTAATTCGGAAAACTATCTAAAAATATAGTTGTCATTGACACTCTAACTAAATAATAATTTTAAATAATTGCACCCTTTCCATTAAAATACGTTTTTCATTTGTACTTTACAAAATAAGCTTCCGTTATATTTAATACAAAATTAAATAATAAATTAATATATGCAAATACAATGTGCTTATTAATCAGTAATGTTCAGAATGATATTTTAAAACATTTGCTCTTACTCGTTAAAAAAAAAAAACTGAAGAAAATAAAGCGTAATGATTATACAACGCAAAATAAACAAAGACCCGCATGACAGTGAGAAAAAATTTATGTAGACTGTCAACTACCGTCAACATAGTGTCAGGAGTAAACAAGTTGCTAGTGTTCTGTTGATATGAGTGAGTTTTGGCGCGCTTTGCCTGAAGAAAATTGGCAACGCTGTATACATACGACATGGATACGAACGTATCGTGGCAACGTGTGTATGGAGTTCACGAATTATAATAAGCGTGGCACGGTTGCCACAACAATGGATGTCGAGTGTATCCATAATAAGTTGGTGTGTATACAAAAATTAATTAAATTGTCAAAATCAGAGGTGAAAGATCTATGCTGTAGCGTGCTTAACTCTGATGTCGCCACTTGTACGTGTGTATGAACTTGTGCCACTAATGCTGAGAGACGTGTGTGTGTGTGTGTGTGTGTGTGTGTGTGTGTGTGTGTGTGTGTGTGTGTGTGTGTGTGTGTGTAACACTGTGTCTTGACTGCTCTTCTTGTTTTTGTTGTCGCAAGTTTTTTTTCAGTGTTCAAAAGTAAGGTTAAACCTTCACACAAATGATTAATGAGTGTTGAGGAAAACAAAATGTGTATATTGGTATGTTGTCTGTGTAGAGATAAAATATGTGTGGGTTGGGTAGCCTTTGCGTAAAAGCACCTTGATGTATATGTGTGCACATAGATTTTGTGTATTGTTGTAACCTAATGAAAACAATCATTCTTCTCGCTCACAGTGCGAAACAGTGTGTGTGAAATAAAACACGACATCAATCATGTGTATAAGTATAATTACACCATCAAAAATGGTACAATAAATATACACAGTTATGCATTACATAATGCAATAACACACACACACACACACACACACATGCAAAAAATACCTATAGAATTGTCAGAAGGTTTTAACATCAGCAGTGAATCTATAACACATGTCAATGTATGGAATCAGAGAGTTACAAATGAAACCGCTGTAGAATGAATAAATAGAAAATCACTAGGTCTTACCTTATAGAAAAACAAATGTAAAACTTCATGTTCACACGATATTGAACGATATAGTAAGTGTGGAACCGAGCTAAGAAATACTGTCCGCTCTGCTCCATTTCTCGAATACAAATGACCATAGACCATATAGCAGATCACTTGATGACTTCCTCTCCACTGCACCGTAACAAGTGCGCAACAAGTTAGGTAAGTTCCAAACAATCTGCGAAAAAATCAACGTATTTTTAGAAACAAGGTAGATCGAGATGCAAAATTAAAGTTTTACAAAGTTATGGAAGTCCCTGTACTATGTAAAGGGACACACACCATGGGTGTGAATTATGGGCAACAACGAAAAGACAAGACGGTAAAATACAGACCCCGGAAATGGCATTCTCAAGAGGAGTTTAAAAGTGTTCTAAACTTGACCTTATAAGAGATAAGGCCATAAGAGAAGAGTTAAAAGTTTTTAACTTGAATGAAAAATTAAAAGATTACAAACAACAGTGGAAAGAACACTTAGAAAGAATGACAGATTCCAGGCTGACTAAACAAGTCTGGAAATTCAAACCTATAGGATACAGGTTTGTGGGTAGACCCAGGAAGAGATGGCTGGAGGATTTTTAAGATGGAACAGGCACCATCTTGCCTATGCTGTGTTGTGAAGATGATGATGGTGTATCAAGAATGTCAGTAAATCAGTGCGTTTTCTATGCTAACAGTTTAACTCATATTTTAACACGTCCCTGTTATGGATTGTTTCCAAGTTAAGGCTATGCAGAACCTTGTTGTGACTGGCTTTGAATGTTCTTTTTTTTTTAATCGAGTTTACAGCATGTGTGCATACCGTCATGCTTGCTTTAAGGTTCAAATGTACCTTATACATTATAAATACCTTATAAATGTATAAGGTACCATAAAAATATACCGTCACGCTTGCTATAACAGCCAAATTGTAACTATTTAAAATATCAGTAACTTTTTAAACGCTTGTACGAGAAAAACAGCTGTTATTACGTCCCATTCCGGATGCCATTTTGCAATTGTTACCAACTTATGATTTCACAGACGCACAAATACTACGTCATATTACTTACCCGAAGGTCAAACCAAGGTTCCGTTAGATTAACCTGAAAACAGAATTGGGTTGTTTGAGGTGAAATGACTAACTCTAACTCATGTTCAAGTCGATCAAATATCTCATTTTATTGACACTAGAACATTTTTTACCTCTTCTCGTTATTTCGTTTACAAAATAAAAAAGGTGTGAACAAGCATAAATGTAAAATTGAATGAAAGTTTAACTAGGCTTTGATCATAATATCATAAACGTGAACAAACATAAATTCAAAATTAAATGAGAATTCGACTCTTTTCTATACTTCGATTATAATATCATAAATGTGAACAAACATAAATTCAAAATTAAATGTTATTGTGGCAAACCAGTACTTCTTTGTTTTCACACACGCTCTCATACTATTTTATGAACCCCCATTTTTTGATATCTCAATTCCATTATTTGATTGGTAATAAAGTGAGGTTTTTTCTAAACGGATGTAATTTTGAATTTCATTACCCCGACTAGTTACTTATCTGCAACTTTAGGTCCTGAAGTCACCATGTTTCTTGAACGCCCTTTTTGTTCACACACTTCCGAAAATCTGTTTATCACGGTTCGATAATTTCAATAACCACTTGAGTACTCACTTCGATTACATTTCTTTGTTTTTTTGGTGGGCCGTACGGCACTTTACGTTTTACACTGCCGTATGGCACGGGGTTGAAGATTGATCTCTCGCAGAAAGTCACTCGTGAATGTTTTTATTAAACGCTGGTCACGTGATTCCCCCTCTCGGCTAAACGTTCCATCTTGAGGTTTGGCGATGCCCAACCCGCATTCCAATGTTACATAAACAAGGGTTAGGCCCGTGACGTTTTTGTGACATCGGTCAAAATACAAAGCCTTACGGGCTTGGCACAGCTAAAAATAGCCATCGACTCACATGTTTACAATTCACACCCAGGTTTCTTACATCGTATTTTCATGCTGTTTTACTTGGATTACATCCCAAAATTAAAATGGTTAAAATATTTACCCCTTTTTATAATTGTGACTCCGGTGAGTACCGTCACAAAATGTACACATATATTTGTTAATGAACATCATTTGGTCTAATATTATGTCCTTCACTCTCATTGATTATATAATTTACATTAAATAAGTTGACTCCATAATTCTGCAACTGTCCTATAGGAGTCCCATTACAGCAAGTAGATTCACAGTTGTTAACTCCACACTTCTTCATAGCACTGTTCAGACTCAGACATCTGACCAAAATTTCTTTACCGTACCTAGAGAAATGTATTGAATTTCTTTACCTCAAGATGGATTTTCCTGTATTTGGAACATGTTTCGGGAATCCTATTGTTCCCATCCTCAGCCTTGTTGTTGTTATGCTTTCCTGTTGTTTTTTGGTATTTTATACTGGTATTATTGTGTGAAATTGTTGTTTATATACAGTAAGGCCTTGATAATCCGGAACTTGATATTCCGGAATCCTTGATAGTCCGGCACTTTATCAACAGCCTCCGATTTGAAAATATCGCAATGTTTGACTAAATTGCTGACGCTAATTCAGGTGGCGTTTGTGGTCTCTCAGATGTTTCAGTAGAATAACGTAATTTGGCATATTCAGCCACACTGGAATGTATTTTTAACGTCTCTGCTGCTATTGGCGCGATTGTGTTTCTTCGAAAATGCTCAGTTGTCCTTGACACAATTGGGAACTCTCAGCAGAGTTTGTGAGCTGACTACTGTACGGGTCATTGGCACCATTTCGTATTGGTTAGTCGTGAGTGTCTGCTTCTTGTGTTTACACTGTGCGTGCCGTACCGTATTTCAGTTACAGTATTAGTGAACTCCGCTACAGTTACGTTCTGTTTTTGTTCAGTGGAGTTCAGTTTTAAGTTGTTGCTTCACAGTTTTGATCACAATGTTTTCTGAACACAAAAACCAGAATCCAGTGCTTCTAATAAAAGAAAACGTGTGACTTTGACAATCTAACAAAAACTTGACATTATAGGTTAGAAAAGGGAGAAAACAGGAACGTAATTATGAAAGAATTTAATATTGGATCCTCAACCTTATATGATATAAAAAAAAAGAAGAAAAACTTCAAAAATTTTTGGCTCAAGCAGATACAAAAAAAAATACTGACAATTGAACAAACACTAAAAAAAGCCTAAGCTTGACCAGTTGGATAATCCATTGTACACCTGGTTCTCAGCAAAACGTTCTGAAGGAAAACCTATAACAGGTCCAATGGTAATTGAGGTCCAAAAGCCAAACAGTTTAGCAGTGATTTGAACGTAATAGAAGGAGACTGTAAATTTTCACGAGGTTGGTTGAACAACTTTAAAACTGTCTGTAACTGTTCAATAAAATAAAAATAAAGAAGCGACTAAGCCCCTCCTTTGGATTAATGTCATTTGTTTTTCACTCGATCATCACGGCGTCTGGCCGTCGACTGCTACCAAACTCTGATTTACTTTGTCTTTGCCAACAAAATGCTTTTTGTGTCAGTCACTGTCTAAATATAGAATGCGTTACATAACGTACCGTTACAAGACCCCCCAATGAGATGTTTTGTCTAAAAACAAAAACTCTCATTGCTTAAACGTAGGCAGATCAGTGAGGATATGGCGCCACGACCCCCTTACTTCCTGAGTAAAAGTTGGGTACTTACCCCCCTAATCCAGTGGCTGTAGTCGCACCCGCATGACTTTACTGGACTTCCTTCATCAGGATCCCAACACCGTAAAGCCAGACAGGCACTTGGCGACCCTGCCCTCACTAGCTGACCAGCACAGGTTCGCCTCCACAGTTCCACACAGATTCTGTGACAACAAAAGCAAAAACATTATCAAATGGTCTTTCATTAATCCATATCCCTTCACTGATTTCGTAGAAGTACTGATTTGCATTGACCAAAGTACTGATTTGTGGTACCTGTAGTTTCTTAACACCCACATAACATATTACAATTCAAAAGTAGATATCCTTATGCTATAATAACACACATTATTTTACCCAAGTAACATATCAACGTACGTAAGTATATAACCATATATCAAAATACAATAATAAAAAAATAAATAAATAAAAAATACTCAAATTCAATTACAAATTCAACTTTCTAACAATTCCATTTTATGTTTACTTTCACCTCAACTGGTGCAATGTATTGTCCACAATTCATTAACACTCAAGTTCAAATTCCATTAACATAATCTGTCACAATATTTTATAACTTCTCAAAGGTTTATATTTCCTGCATTGTTCTTTAAAATTACAATGTTACAATTTTACAACATAACTAATAGTTATAATTAACTTTACTCACATCAAATTATAACAAACAATATTGTTATTACAAGGATAAACATTTTATACGTAGCTAGAGTTGTAGCTACCCCCTCAATACAGTATCTCAATACCCCATTATAAACCATATAATATGACATATAACTACTCACAAATACATTGCTTTAAAATAAACATAACAAATTTGAATTTCACATTTCAATTATCAAATATTGATCATTTATAATTTATTACAAAATTCAAATCTAAAATTTTTGTTTTAATTTATTACCAAATTAACATTTTAAACCATTTCGAATCAATTTAATTACATAATAAAAATTTACTAATGGCAATTATTACTTAATCAAAATTATAAACATTACTACACAAAATACAATATACATACACAACAAAATGTATCCTCTGATACCCTACAATAATGACATAACCTAATACATAATACATTTAACCCCAATACAAATTTATATACAATATACTTCACATAAAATATAATATAATTCATTAGTCCTACCATAATATTTTTTCCAAGGAAACCAACTCTCAAAACCATTAAAACCAAATAAATGTCAATCATCAACAAGTGTCTAACCCCCATCATCATAAATCAACGTAATACTGTACATGCATATTTCAGTATTGTCTAATCTAATCTCACCTCTTTCAGTATAATAACCATTTGAATTTGTATTGTCCACTATATCATAATAATCAAAAGCAGGATTATTCCATAGTATTATATCATATACCTTGTCAACATTGTGTACAGTCAACTCGCCCTTGGAATTATTTGTAACAATCAGGTAAGTCACAGTATCATCATCATCATCATCATCATCTGCTGCACCAGTTACCCCAGTCTCATTATAAGGTAAGTCAACAGTTTTCTCCCCTCTCTCAATATGTAAAATCTGCACTAACATTTCATAACCTCTACTAACATTAAAAATTTCTATTTCTCTCTTTCTACACCTCTCATCATAATACCTATTGTGACGATTTAATTGAAATTGTAATCTTAAATAAATAAAAATTAAATTTGCGAGCGATTAAGTATTTTTAAATCGCACTATTAAACCTAAAGCCCCTGTACTAAATCAGAATGAGAATGAGAAGTGAATGAAAATCAACAGAAGCACTAATAAAAAGTCGAAGTGTAAAAAAGTTATTAATATCACAATTAACCCTTTGTTAGTCATCATGCGGTGACCTGTTAGTTCCGGACTCAACGTGTTTATCGAGTCGTCTGTAACTTAGGAAGATATAAAAATCATAATGTTTGTAATTAGAAATTTGAAGGCACGAGTAGTAGTTAAAATAATTCACTTAAATTATATATGTATAAGTAATGTATTGTTTTTGGTAATAAGAATGTCAGTTTAAATAAAAATAGGAACTATATTGTCGCGGAGTACTTGCCCCTCTCCGTTGTTGTGTGCCCGTCGAATCTAGTAGAGAGTCACTATGCTGCCGTCAGACCGTACAGACGTATGAGCGAGAGCTCCACGAAAATGTATTTGTTTTTTAATTTAATTTTAGAATGTTAGCTACCACTGCTAAACGTGGCGAGCGTTGTGTAATGTGTGAATGATATAAAGATGTGTTAAGAAGAAAAATGTAATAAGTAAAACAAAAACTTCATAAGTAGTAAGCAAGATGACGTCTCCCCTCAAGAGGTAAATTCAACTACAACCTTACACATGAAGATGTGATCTGCATAAACTTCATAAATACATGTATACGATGCATAAGACGCTGATGAGGACCTCCATGGATCTACACCTACTTTCACAAAAGAAACTTCAATCTCCGCAGTGAACATCCTATCTAGTACTTGCCGAAGACACGACCCAGATGATGACGCCGACTTCAAGAATTCCCAAGAGAGACACCCCAGGACGAGGTTACTACGACCAATTGTAAAGGTGACTCGATAGCTTGCCTATCGAGAGTTAATCATATTTGATACACAGCTCACATTAAAAAGAGACTTTTCAAAGACTATTAATTTTGTTTAAAATTAAAATGAGACAAGCTAAGAGTTTACTGTAAGTTTCAATATCATACGTTGTAACGCCTTAAATGTAAATGTAATTTATAATCACTTTAAGTAACAATACCATTCTTCAAATGGTAAAAGAAGTCTTGCAAGCGTCTAGATGAACTCAAAATACTTAGAAGTCTTTGCTATAAATATACTTAAAGTAAACTCGGATCCGAGGT
Source organism: Magicicada septendecula (assembly GCA_034769895.1). NCBI lineage: Eukaryota > Metazoa > Arthropoda > Insecta > Hemiptera > Cicadidae > Magicicada > Magicicada septendecula. The sequence continues at coordinate 267,164,641 of CM068367.1, forward strand.
AAAAGAATACATAATCAGTTTGATCCCTAAGTTTTTATGAAAAGCATTTCAATATTTTAATCTAATTAATGATGTCATGGGATCTTTGAGTATCAGTTGTTAATAAAGAGAAGTCATCTTGTTACACATGAAAATGAGTGCATAAATCAGTGAAATACCTTCCCTTGTTTCCTTATAATTATCTTATGTAATTTGTTCAGTTAATTTGAGTTTAATAACAGTTCGTTACAACGTAGGCAGCCCATGTAATTGGCAAGTGTCAGTTAAGATGGGTTCCCTGGATTTGTAACGTGGCAATACGTAACAAAATTGCGCCACTCTGCTTAATTAGTAAAAAGGTTGTAAGCATCGTGACATTAACAGAGATACGTCACCCTGCTAATTAAAGTAATTGTTATGTAGTAAAATAGATAACTTTTGGCACTCAGTTATCTGATCTATGCACTCAGGGAATGTATTTGATGTAACTTTAATTTTCATAAAATGAATTTGTTTTAAGATACGCAAATGATAGTCAGTATAACTTGAAATATCATTGTATGAAGCCAAATGCAAGTATGTACATGAATTGTAGTGCTTGGTGATCTGCTCAGTCTTTAACAGGTTTATATTGTGACAATCCAAGACCTGTTGTTTCTTGAATATGCCTGCATAGTATATGTTAGTGTATGTCTGTCGTAACGGTAAAAGTAATAAAAAAGAAATAATAATAATTCTCCTGTGTAAAGTAGACCCAGTTAATTACATGGAAAGAATTTCGTAACTTACATTTGTTACCAAAATAAATAATTAATTTAATTGGGGAAAGTACGAGAATTAATAAAGTCAGACTGTTATAACCGTAATACACGTGTAAGTTGAAGGCATGCTTTGTTGAATGAGATTCACCCCATGCGTCCGAGCTGGCTTCTCCAGTTAAGACCTGTCAAGGAAGTTAGTCTGTGGCAGTGTGTAGAGAACAATACGTGAGCGTAAACCCCGCATTCTCACGCACACACTTACCCTGCCTTTGTTTACTAAATAAAAGAGGATGGCCTACATTCCAGCAAACAGCTGATCGGCGATTTAACTTTGAAATATGTGTGTGTGGAATTTGTGTCTCTCCCTTAGAAGAGAAATTATTCTTTTCTGAATTATGCAAATGATTTACCCAAGAATTCGTCTTATCTATGTAATTAGTGTATAGTATAGTAGAGCAAGTATTTTCACCGTGACGACAATTAAATAATATACTGACGACAATTAAATAATATAGTGACTTAATAATAATAAATTTATAATAATAAATATAGTGACTCAGCTAAATAAATATGGTAATTAAATGGGAAATAGTTCTAGGTAAGTTTCTTAAATCTCCCCTAAGTAAATAATAAATAAATAAAGAAAGTAATAATAAGTGAATAATAATTGCATTAAATAAGAAGGCTGAATAAATCTTAAGTTAAACTAAATTTGTGTAAAGTGTAGCAGTAAATAAGGGAAAAGAAAATAATAATACCAGTATAGTTGCATATTGTAAACACCCCAGTCGTGGCCTGTATGAAAACAATAAAGCGTGTTGAGAATTGTAGTAAGCAGCCACCCTCCCTCTATTGTGATAAACCGGTGCTTATGTAAACAATTGAAAACCTCCCTAGTGTGTATTACAATGCTTTGTGTAAAGTGTCTCCCCTTCCGCATAGTTTGTTTAAGTATTGTTAAAGAGATAAAAGAGAATTATCTTCGTGAATTTCCGCTTCTCTCGGTAGCATAAGATGTTAGGATTAGCTATGATCTAAAGTGGAGTATGGGATCCTCTTTAGATTATATTAGAGATAAGTTTATGATATATAATTAAGAAATAATTATATACATGTAACGTAACAAGTCACAACGGCGCTGACTGAAAAGGGTAATGATGGGGGCAGAAAGGTGCCAAAAGATCATTAAAGAGTGCTGAAAGCTAACTGGTGTAGTTAGAGTAAGCCGATGTCAGTTGGGCCACGATATTATGAGTTACGGATAATTAGGGAAATTAGTATTAAGACTTAAAATATAAGTTAGCGTGTTAAGAAGTGAGATAAAGAGAATTTCACGAAGGAGAACATTTAAATGAACAAGATCATTTAAAGATAGATAGAGAAAACAAACCATGTACTAATAATAAATAATAGTAATAATAAATAACTTCACACACTGACACCAAACATACTCCAAGTCCCCAATTGTGCGTTAGACTCACAAAACACCCGTAACGTGAAATTTAAGCGGTGCAGTATGTGACGATTTAATTGAAATTGTAATCTTAAATAAATAAAAATTAAATTTGCGAGCGATTAAGTATTTTTAAATCGCACTATTAAACCTAAAGCCCCTGTACTAAATCAGAATGAGAATGAGAAGTGAATGAAAATCAACAGAAGCATTAATAAAAAGTCGAAGTGTAAAAAAGTTATTAATATCACAATTAACTCTTTGTTAGTCATCATGCGGTGACCTGTTAGTTCCGGACTCAACGTGTTTATCGAGTCGTCTGTAACTTAGGAAGATATAAAAATCATAATGTTTGTAATTAGAAATTTGAAGGCACGAGTAGTAGTTAAAATAATTCACTTAAATTATATATGTATAAGTAATGTATTGTTTTTGGTAATAAGAATGTCAATTTAAATAAAAATATGAACTATATTGTCGCGGAGTACTTGCCCCTCTCCGTTGTTGTGTGCCCGTCGAATCTAGTAGAGAGTCACTATGCTGCCGTCAGACCGTACAGACGTATGAGCGAGAGCTCCACGAAAATGTATTTGTTTTTTAATTTAATTTTAGAATGTTAGCTACCACTGCTAAACGTGGCGAGCGTTGTGTAATGTGTGAATGATATAAAGATGTGTTAAGAAGAAAAATGTAATAAGTAAAACAAAAACTTCATAAGTAGTAAGCAAGATGACGTCTCCCCTCAAGAGGTAAATTCAACTACAACCTTACACATGAAGATGTGATCTGCATAAACTTCATAAATACATGTATACGATGCATAAGACGCTGACGAGGACCTCCATGGATCTACACCTACTTTCACAAAAGAAACTTCAATCTCCGCAGTGAACATCCTATCTAGTACTTGCCGAAGACACGACCCAGATGATGACGCCGACTTCAAGAATTCCCAAGAGAGACACCCCAGGACGAGGTTACTACGACCAATTGTAAAGGTGACTCGATAGCTTGCCTATCGAGAGTTAATCATATTTGATACACAGCTCACATTAAAAAGAGACTTTTCAAAGACTATTAATTTTGTTTAAAATTAAAATGAGACAAGCTAAGAGTTTACTGTAAGTTTCAATATCATACGTTGTAACGCCTTAAATGTAAATGTAATTTATAATCACTTTAAGTAACAATACCATTCTTCAAATGGTAAAAGAAGTCTTGCAAGCGTCTAGATGAACTCAAAATACTTAGAAGTCTTTGCTATAAATATACTTAAAGTAAACTCGGATCCGAGGTAAAAGAATACATAATCAGTTTGATCCCTAAGTTTTTATGAAAAGCATTTCAATATTTTAATCTAATTAATGATGTCATGGGATCTTTGAGTATCAGTTGTTAATAAAGAGAAGTCATCTTGTTACACATGAAAATGAGTGCATAAATCAGTGAAATACCTTCCCTTGTTTCCTTATAATTATCTTATGTAATTTGTTCAGTTAATTTGAGTTTAATAACAGTTCGTTACAACGTAGGCAGCCCATGTAATTGGCAAGTGTCAGTTAAGATGGGTTCCCTGGATTTGTAACGTGGCAATACGTAACAAAATTGCGCCACTCTGCTTAATTAGTAAAAAGGTTGTAAGCATCGTGACATTAACAGAGATACGTCACCCTGCTAATTAAAGTAATTGTTATGTAGTAAAATAGATAACTTTTGGCACTCAGTTATCTGATCTATGCACTCAGGGAATGTATTTGATGTAACTTTAATTTTCATAAAATGAATTTGTTTTAAGATACGCAAATGATAGTCAGTATAACTTGAAATATCATTGTATGAAGCCAAATGCAAGTATGTACATGAATTGTAGTGCTTGGTGATCTGCTCAGTCTTTAACAGGTTTATATTGTGACAATCCAAGACCTGTTGTTTCTTGAATATGCCTGCATAGTATATGTTAGTGTATGTCTGTCGTAACGGTAAAAGTAATAAAAAAGAAATAATAATAATTCTCCTGTGTAAAGTAGACCCAGTTAATTACATGGAAAGAATTTCGTAACTTACATTTGTTACCAAAATAAATAATTAATTTAATTGGGGAAAGTACGAGAATTAATAAAGTCAGACTGTTATAACCGTAATACACGTGTAAGTTGAAGGCATGCTTTGTTGAATGAGATTCACCCCATGCGTCCGAGCTGGCTTCTCCAGTTAAGACCTGTCAAGGAAGTTAGTCTGTGGCAGTGTGTAGAGAACAATACGTGAGCGTAAACCCCGCATTCTCACGCACACACTTACCCTGCCTTTGTTTACTAAATAAAAGAGGATGGCCTACATTCCAGCAAACAGCTGATCGGCGATTTAACTTTGAAATATGTGTGTGTGGAATTTGTGTCTCTCCCTTAGAAGAGAAATTATTCTTTTCTGAATTATGCAAATGATTTACCCAAGAATTCGTCTTATCTATGTAATTAGTGTATAGTATAGTAGAGCAAGTATTTTCACCGTGACGACAATTAAATAATATACTGACGACAATTAAATAATATAGTGACTTAATAATAATAAATTTATAATAATAAATATAGTGACTCAGCTAAATAAATATGGTAATTAAATGGGAAATAGTTCTAGGTAAGTTTCTTAAATCTCCCCTAAGTAAATAATAAATAAATAAAGAAAGTAATAATAAGTGAATAATAATTGCATTAAATAAGAAGGCTGAATAAATCTTAAGTTAAACTAAATTTGTGTAAAGTGTAGCAGTAAATAAGGGAAAAGAAAATAATAATACCAGTATAGTTGCATATTGTAAACACCCCAGTCGTGGCCTGTATGAAAACAATAAAGCGTGTTGAGAATTGTAGTAAGCAGCCACCCTCCCTCTATTGTGATAAACCGGTGCTTATGTAAACAATTGAAAACCTCCCTAGTGTGTATTACAATGCTTTGTGTAAAGTGTCTCCCCTTCCGCATAGTTTGTTTAAGTATTGTTAAAGAGATAAAAGAGAATTATCTTCGTGAAATTCCGCTTCTCTCGGTAGCATAAGATGTTAGGATTAGCTATGATCTAAAGTGGAGTATGGGATCCTCTTTAGATTATATTAGAGATAAGTTTATGATATATAATTAAGAAATAATTATATACATGTAACGTAACAAGTCACAACGGCGCTGACTGAAAAGGGTAATGATGGGGGCAGAAAGGTGCCAAAAGATCATTAAAGAGTGCTGAAAGCTAACTGGTGTAGTTAGAGTAAGCCGATGTCAGTTGGGCCACGATATTATGAGTTACGGATAATTAGGGAAATTAGTATTAAGACTTAAAATATAAGTTAGCGTGTTAAGAAGTGAGATAAAGAGAATTTCACGAAGGAGAACATTTAAATGAACAAGATCATTTAAAGATAGATAGAGAAAACAAACCATGTACTAATAATAAATAATAGTAATAATAAATAACTTCACACACTGACACCAAACATACTCCAAGTCCCCAATTGTGCGTTAGACTCACAAAACACCCGTAACGTGAAATTTAAGCGGTGGAGTATGTGACGATTTAATTGAAATTGTAATCTTAAATAAATAAAAATTAAATTTGCGAGCGATTAAGTATTTTTAAATCGCACTATTAAACCTAAAGCCCCTGTACTAAATCAGAATGAGAATGAGAAGTGAATGAAAATCAACAGAAGCACTAATAAAAAGTCGAAGTGTAAAAAAGTTATTAATATCACAATTAACTCTTTGTTAGTCATCATGCGGTGACCTGTTAGTTCCGGACTCAACGTGTTTATCGAGTCGTCTGTAACTTAGGAAGATATAAAAATCATAATGTTTGTAATTAGAAATTTGAAGGCACGAGTAGTAGTTAAAATAATTCACTTAAATTATATATGTATAAGTAATGTATTGTTTTTGGTAATAAGAATGTCAGTTTAAATAAAAATATGAACTATATTGTCGCGGAGTACTTGCCCCTCTCCGTTGTTGTGTGCCCGTCGAATCTAGTAGAGAGTCACTATGCTGCCGTCAGACCGTACAGACGTATGAGCGAGAGCTCCACGAAAATGTATTTGTTTTTTAATTTAATTTTAGAATGTTAGCTACCACTGCTAAACGTGGCGAGCGTTGTGTAATGTGTGAATGATATAAAGATGTGTTAAGAAGAAAAATGTAATAAGTAAAACAAAAACTTCATAAGTAGTAAGCAAGATGACGTCTCCCCTCAAGAGGTAAATTCAACTACAACCTTACACATGAAGATGTGATCTGCATAAACTTCATAAATACATGTATACGATGCATAAGACGCTGACGAGGACCTCCGTGGATCTACACCTACTTTCACAAAAGAAACTTCAATCTCCGCAGTGAACATCCTATCTAGTACTTGCCGAAGACACGACCCAGATGATGACGCCGACTTCAAGAATTCCCAAGAGAGACACCCCAGGACGAGGTTACTACGACCAATTGTAAAGGTGACTCGATAGCTTGCCTATCGAGAGTTAATCATATTTGATACACAGCTCACATTAAAAAGAGACTTTTCAAAGACTATTAATTTTGTTTAAAATTAAAATGAGACAAGCTAAGAGTTTACTGTAAGTTTCAATATCATACGTTGTAACGCCTTAAATGTAAATGTAATTTATAATCACTTTAAGTAACAATACCATTCTTCAAATGGTAAAAGAAGTCTTGCAAGCGTCTAGATGAACTCAAAATACTTAGAAGTCTTTGCTATAAATATACTTAAAGTAAACTCGGATCCGAGGTAAAAGAATACATAATCATTTTGATCCCTAAGTTTTTATGAAAAGCATTTCAATATTTTAATCTAATTAATGATGTCATGGGATCTTTGAGTATCAGTTGTTAATAAAGAGAAGTCATCTTGTTACACATGAAAATGAGTGCATAAATCAGTGAAATACCTTCCCTTGTTTCCTTATAATTATCTTATGTAATTTGTTCAGTTAATTTGAGTTTAATAACAGTTCGTTACAACGTAGGCAGCCCATGTAATTGGCAAGTGTCAGTTAAGATGGGTTCCCTGGATTTGTAAAGTGGCAATACGTAACACTATCACAATCGCCCTGAACTACCTCACTCCTTGCAGCAAAGGGCACCACAAAATCACTAAAACACCTCCCTGGCTCTACCAGGTAAACTACAAAAAACTAGGGGACCATTATGAGACACTATGTCTTCCACATAACCTCTTGAGGAACCTTTGTCCTCAAAAATCACATGTGGAGTCCTTACTCCATTTAAATCACAGGGACAATTTGCTCTTTGCCTCTCATGCTCACCTAACCTCACTTCACACTCTCTCTCAATCTCATCAACTACTACCTCACCAGTAACTTCTACTCCCACTACAATCTCATCAGCACTACCATTATTCAATATTTTACTCTCTAATACTACCTTTTCAACTATGTCATCATTATTATTTATCATAATATGATAATTATTACTTTCACTAACACCACCCACCTTAGTCTCCACAACCTGGTCGTCTTTGTTCTCATTACATTTACCTGCCTCTCTTTTCCACTTCTCAGTTCGTTTTTTTTAATATCATTACCAATAGTGTCAATGCGCTCACACAATAAATTATTTAAATCATTAAAACATTTATCCAACTGTTCTTTCATCTCACCCCTTAAACTAGCATTTTGTTGTTTCATTTCCCCAATTAAGTCGCGTAAAAAGTCCATCACTTCATCATTAGACTTACTGATACTGGTAGACACCGGGGTCGACAAGTGTACCCCGGAGTCACTCATTATGGCAGAATCTGTTAGATTAAGTTCATTTTCGTTGTCTGCCATTTTTTCAAATTACATAAATTGCCAAAAAAAAATGTAATATCCAATATTATGTAATGTATTACACAAAAAACTCACAATTAGTACATCAAGTTACCCAATGAAATTGCTATATAAACATTCCGCCATCTACCCTAACCTATCTCTGTGTTTAAGTAGGCCTAACTTATTAAATATTAACTAAATTTAACAAGTATCCTGGCAGGGTTGCCGCTTGTAACTGTTAGAAAAAATAAAAAGTAAAGAGAAGAAACGAAATCCCGATTATTACTATTCTTTTCGACTTACCTTTACAAAGTCAGCAGATTCCCAAAGTCCCAAGGTCGCCACCACATTTTTTGGAGGAAATGTAGAAACCATTTCACTTTCCCGAAGAAAACGCTTTAGACAAATAAACAAAAACTCCCTTACAGAAAAAATTCCAGGGCTGTCTAGGCGAACTTACTGACACAGAGAATAGGTTTCGGGTAAGTGCGTAATTAACTAAACTAACACATTATAATGAGAAATCTGATTTGATTTTATTAAAACACATTATACTTGTAAATGAACTAGATTATTGTGGTTTAAAAATTAAATTATATTTTTATTTAGTATTGAAAATTAAAGTTATGTTATAAATCTGTAGTAAGTTACAATTTAAAAATAATGAACTCTTTTCTAAAATAATTGCAGTAATAATTAATAAATACTGTTTGATTAGTAATGGTTGATCAATTTAGTGAATAAAGCGTTAATCGCTGGTCGACTGATGAAGGTAGCCGTAGCGTCGATCTGGCAGCGAAACTCCTTTTCTAGGTTAATTGTCGTCAAAGTACGTAATGTTAAGTCTCGTCTGGACAGCAAAAATTTATAATAATATACTTTCACGTACCTGATCGTGATACTAGAAGTTCTGAAGTTCACTTGTAATAATTAATAAGCTGCCAAAAAGGTATTCAATACCAGCTTGCTTTATTGACAAGGTTAGATCACTCCTTGGTTGATAAGGGCGCCACACGGGTTTATTTTGGGAAAATCCCATGAAAAACCAATTAATGAGATTAAATATTTGATAATTTTTCTTTAAAATTTGTATTAATGCTTATTGCACTTATGGCAATTCAAATCTAACAAAATACAACCTCTCTTCAGAGTTATTTTTGTGTTCAAAGTTAATTATTAATTCACTCTTTGAAATAAATAGAGTCAAGGGTTATGCTGATAACAAACGGGTTTTATTCTTACCCTTGAGAATAAATTCAAACAATTACAAGTATGATAGATACATTAATATAAAATTGCAATTACTTCGTACCTTTACCCTACAAACTAGCTCAGATAGAACAAATCAACTCTTCTGGTTATTACCAGATTAACTTTTAATTAAATATTATTTTATATCTCGGGCGTAAGCTCTTTTAAATACAAGAAAGAACTACTTTATGCCTATACAGACGTTAATGACAATATTTACTAATTCGGCCTCTTTTTTAAAATTCGTACCTATTGCTAGGTTAGCGTTGATCACGCTGACTTAATTATTAACAAATATTTTATCACTTGAGACTAATACAAATCTTACGTGGGATTAACAAATCCACTAAATAAATTTGATCACAGTGTAACAGATAGAAAGTTTTGATGTTTTTGCGTCAGTACAATGTTGTTTTGAAGAAATACAAGTGCACACAGATTAATAAAATGAATTGTCACAATGTTACCTTTTTTATTTTAATCTTATAGATTAAAATTTATTTTAAACACTCCAGTGGTCGTATTATAGTGACCCTGGTTCATTACACTTCACACGAACTAAGAACGGAGAGTAATAGTCCTCTTCTAACTAAATTCGGACTAAGTTAAATACTGGTTAATAATCTTTCTCCCGTTCTAAATATCGCGCACAAAAAATAAAAATAATTACTTCACATCGATGCACTTCCTGTTAATAAATTGTTGTGTAGTTATCTGTCTTGAAGAATCGGTTAAATAGATTCACTGTTTACATGATACGCTAAGTTATTAAAAATTTTGAGGTGACGAGCGACACCTTCTCGCTCGAGATGATTGTCAAAAGTGTGTGGAATTCGTTCGGTTTTTGATTATATACCCCCTCGCTTCACGGGGCTTAGGTGATGAATTCGTTTAATAAGCTAATTTTTTATTGGCTCCGACAGCCGTTACAAAAATGACGCATTGTTTTCCAACCGTCGTTTGACAAACGTCTTTGACAACTTTCGTTGTTGTTAGTCTTAACTAACTAATTTCTCACTTTATAATTACAAATGATGCTAACTCACGCTACGCACTTGTTACAGTTGTGATCGCGAGTTTATTACTATCAAATTAAAGAATAGTTCATGAGCTTTAATTTGATGTGACTTAACACTGGTTTTAATCGCACTTTCTCTGACATTGCTAATAAATAATGTTCAGAAACATGGTTTCGCACTGTCTTCTGCTAGCGAAGCCAAATACGATTATTAGCTATCTAGTTATATTTAGTGTTTCATATCGCATTTTCTTTTAAACGTCTTTGTCGGAACACTAACACATTTGTCGTTATACTTAATATCTATTTATTGAATACAATTATTAAATCTTAGCTTAACTATGGTGATACATTACTATGAAGAATCCTTACTTTCTAATTACATTTTGTTTATCCTACTCCACTTAATGTTACCCATTAATGATTGAGTGGTGATATTCACAATTACATTTGGTTGTATAGATTGTTCAGTAGATTTTATGTACACTAGTAGTCATTTCTACTTATTAATTCACTGACAAACGTTTGTTTAGGCGTAACCTAGGCATACCTTTAGCATCGGTTTATGCCTCAATAATGGTCATTAGTTACATTTGGTATAATGAGGAAGTTACTTATTCATACAAGGTTTCCTCTTACAAGTATTCTTACTTCTTAATATTACATTTGGGGTTGCAATGCTAGTTTTAACTTTACGTTGTGGCCATAGCTAGTCTTGGTCATAGGCATTGTTATTTACTGGTCATGGTTCATTTATTTTCAGCCAAATACTGTTGCTGATATTATATTATTCTTGTCATTCTTTAATTAATTTTATAAACATGTGACTTTACATTTATGTCATTGACTGGCTTGTTTGACAGCTTATAGTGAACTTGGCTTGTCCATTAGAGTCAGTCATAGTATTTGTTTTGGTGTCATGCAGTGTATTCCTTACTGCTTCTTGTGGTCCTTCTTCTTCTTTCTTCTTCGTTGGTCCTTCTCTTCTTTGCTACTTTCATCATTAATTATTCACTTATATTATTTCCGTGCCCTTATTTATTCTTTTGGTACACGTCTAGGTTATGTAACATTTTGTTGTGTTACATATACTCCCTTCTCAAAATTGATAATTTGAGAGAAATTTTACATTTGAAGAAATTATCATTTTAGTTTGGTTTTAATATACGGTACTATTACTGCTTCTTTTCTGCATTGAATTTAATATTCTGTTAGTGTGTTGCACTAGATTGAGTTCTTGGCTAGTGATATATTTTTTAGCTTACTAGTATCTTTCAAGTCTCTTATATTCTAAGTCATTTAGTTATAACATGTCTTATTTCTTAACTTAACAATTTCCTGTCTTACAATAATACATTTTTCTTTATCATTAAACATATCTTTATTCTTGTGATAAATTCTATTGTTCTTTCATTTTTTTACCTCACAGTTTTTTATTAATAATCCTTGATATATTACCATTTACTTCCCTAACATTTGTAGTGGGTTCGGAATCAGAGTGGCTCACTGTGGCATACATTCTCCACCGTTCCTCATTACACATCCTCAGAATCATAGGAATCCTCATCTCTGTCTGGGACAAAATAAAAATTACACGTAGCAACAGTTGCACTATCACAACACATAAAATATAACATATCATTCATTTTTCAATAATATAACATATTCAATATAACATTCAAGGTATTAGAGGTTTCACTGGTATCACTTTTCATGCTTTTATACTTTAACTAACATACTTCTCTTCACAGGTCATTATTTTTTTTCTAACTTGACATCTTGGCTATGTTATTTATTAGCCTTGTTGTTATTTTTCTATACTAGTTTGTAAGTTGTTTTGTTTATCTTAACATTCTTAATTTACACACTTAGATTGATCATTATACAATTATGCAGTTGTTCTTTAAACATTGAGTTTACAATACTTCACTCTTATTAATAGTTCACAAGCTTTACTCTTACCATCGCTTGTATATAGGTTTTTTAACATTTGTTTCATCATTATCCTGGATTATCAGCGTTTACAATATTCATATAATAAACATTTTTGTTAGTTACCATTTGACATATATTGTTGGTATATACAATTAAATATTTTCTTCATCGTTTAATTAACATTCTGGTTCCTCAATAACGGTAGTATTTTGATAATCATTTTTGTTATTTATACATAGACATTTTTCTTTTTTATACCATATAATCATTATTCTCATTAATCGTTTACTTAACATGCTAAACAGTCTTGGTATATGCGATACAATACACATTTTTCTTTCTTATAATATGATAAGTATTTTTATTTATCACTTAACTAATTATTCCCATTCCTTATTCAAGCCTTCTCCTTTATTATTCTACACTTTGATGTTCTTCCCCTCTACTCCTTCAAATGATAGTTGGTTAAAGCGTTTATTCTGGATGATTTTAATATATTTCTTGGTTTTGTGAAGGGTATACAATATTTGACAATTAAATAACATTTTTCTTTCTCTTCTTTCCTTTATAATAGCCATCTCTCTAATTACTCACTGTGGTGTTCTCCTCTACTCCTTCAAGTGTTGGAATCTTTAACACTTATTCTGGACGATTTATAATTTCGTTGGTTGAAATTAATATAGGAGTATTAGAGTAACATTATATCAATATTTTACATACATTTTCGTTATACAATATATTTTTGTTTTATACAATACAATAGACATTTTTTTCTTTATCATTTGATATGATAAACATTTTTCTTATTATAAAATCATTTAGTTTATAATTAACATTTTTCCCTATCATTTAATATGACAAACATGGTTCTTATTTAATACATAGTAGACATTTTTGGTACATATACTTACAATACACATTCTTCTTTATGATACAATATGGTAAACAGGCTGGTTACAGGCAATTAGATATTTTCAATACATTGAATATAATAAACGATTTTCTTGATCATTAATTTAACTTTTTCATGGTTGACACTTTTATGATATTTGATATAATAAACACTCTTGTTAGAATCACAGTATAATAACATAATTCATTCCTTTATAATAATAAGTCCATTAACAGTCTATATGTTGGGGTTCTCTTGGGCTTCACCATTGTATTGGGTTCATTATGGGTCAATTACGGTTTCACAGATCCATTTTATATAGCTGTTTATAGTACGACATATTTTATGATATTTAGCATCTTACAATACATTTTATAATAGATTTCCTTACACATAATACTTCTTTACAATATTCATTAAATGGTTTTATATAGTTCTGATGGTTTTTCATTTGCTTTACCTTTTGTAGCTCCTCTCGGTTATCTTTATATCTGTCCTTCTTCTTCAGTGATTGATGGTTTCTAATGTTTAGCCATAGTCATTAATATTCGGTGTGTTCGTCGGTTGGATCATTGTTACGTTCAGGCTTCTATCTGTTCTTGTCATATACCTTACTATCATTCGGTTCTTCCATTTTGCGGCTATCAGATCTTCATCTGCTTCCCGTTTTCTCGTCTTCTTCTTCTCATCATCTTTGGTATCCACTTGTCCAGCGTCCTCCTGGTCTTTGTTATTATTGACTTCTAGTACCTCTTCTAAATCTGGTTGATCGTCATTTGTTTTCTGGTTGGGATTTTCCATTGATTGGTCCCTCTTCTTCCGCAATTCTTTTATTTCTTGGGCGTATCCTTCAATGATCCGGTCCAGTTGTTCTTGATAACCTTCTTTTTTTTTCGGAATGCCTTGTTCTTCTTTTGGAAATATTTGCTTTAAGTACTTTATTGGTTATAGTCTTCTTTGTTGTAGCATATTTTTTCTCTTCGTCCATCTTCATGAAGCTCCTTTGATACTCCTTCCTATAGATTCCTTCTTCACGGTCGACAATTGGGAAGTTACTCATATTAATTAGATCACTTCGAGTCATTTCTATTAATTCATTTGTGATCCTTGTCTTCTTTGGGCGTATTATTCTTCTTTCTTCTGTTTTCTTAATAATTTTGTTCCTTTCTTCATGATTTTTAATTTTCGAATTCACTTGTTCGGTGTTTTTATTTCAGGGTAATTCTTTTGTCTCCACTTGATCATCACACATTGGCAGAGTATTTTGTTCTAAATCTTCATTATCGGCTAATAACTCTTCCGCTTCTTTAATTACCTGAGTCTTCTTTATACCTTCGGCGTCGATCTCCTTGTATTGAATATCTTCCTTGTTTCTGTCAAGCTCATTTTCAGATGATAATGTATTTGAGTCCCCTTCATTCTCGGTTTGTTTGCCATCGTCTTCGGATTGTATACTTAATTCTTCCATGGTCTCATCATTTGGTACTTCTTCTATCGCCGGTTTGTCATCGTCCTTCCTTTCTTCCGTTTTCTTAATTAACGATTCCATCATCTTCTGATTCTCTTCCTGGGATATCCTAAACTCTTCCTTTAATTCCAACATCATTTCTATGAGTTCCATATACTCCGCTGTCGTGAGAGGCATGGTTGTTCTCTTGTATTTGCCGGGCTTAATATAAATATTAAAAATATTTTTGTGTAATATTTTTACAGCCCCACGTTGGGCGCCAATTTGTAAATGAACTAGATTATTGTGGTTTAAAAATTAAATTATATTTTTATTTAGTATTGAAAATTAAAGTTATGTTATAAATCGGTAGTAAGTTACAATTTAAAAATAATGAACTCTTTTCTAAAATAATTGCAGTAATAATTAATAAATACTGTTTGATTAGTAATGGTTGATCAATTTAGTGAATAAAGCGTTAATCGCTGGTCGACTGATGAAGGTAGCCGTAGCGTCGATCTGGCAGCGAAACTCCTTTTCTAGGTTAATTGTCGTCAAAGTACGTAATGTTAAGTCTCGTCTGGACAGCAAAAATTTATAATAATATACTTTCACGTACCTGATCGTGATACTAGAAGTTCTGAAGTTCACTTGTAATAATTAATAAGCTGCCAAAAAGGTATTCAATACCAGCTTGCTTTATTGACAAGGTTAGATCACTCCTTGGTTGATAAGGGCGCCACACGGGTTTATTTTGGGAAAATCCCATGAAAAACCAATTAATGAGATTAAATATTTGATAATTTTTCTTTAAAATTTGTATTAATGCTTATTGCACTTATGGCAATTCAAATCTAACAAAATACAACCTCTCTTCAGAGTTATTTTTGTGTTCAAAGTTAATTATTAATTCACTCTTTGAAATAAATAGAGTCAAGGGTTATGCTGATAACAAACGGGTTTTATTCTTACCCTTGAGAATAAATTCAAACAATTACAAGTATGATAGATACATTAATATAAAATTGCAATTACTTCGTACCTTTACCCTACAAACTAGCTCAGATAGAACAAATCAACTCTTCTGGTTATTACCAGATTAACTTTTAATTAAATATTATTTTATATCTCGGGCGTAAGCTCTTTTAAATACAAGAAAGAACTACTTTATGCCTATACAGACGTTAATGACAATATTTACTAATTCGGCCTCTTTTTTAAAATTCGTACCTATTGCTAGGTTAGCGTTGATCACGCTGACTTAATTATTAACAAATATTTTATCACTTGAGACTAATACAAATCTTACGTGGGATTAACAAATCCACTAAATAAATTTGATCACAGTGTAACAGATAGAAAGTTTTGATGTTTTTGCGTCAGTACAATGTTGTTTTGAAGAAATACAAGTGCACACAGATTAATAAAATGAATTGTCACAATGTTACCTTTTTTATTTTAATCTTATAGATTAAAATTTATTTTAAACACTCCAGTGGTCGGATTATAGTGACCCTGGTTCATTACACTTCACACGAACTAAGAACGGAGAGTAATAGTCCTCTTCTAACTAAATTCGGACTAAGTTAAATACTGGTTAATAATCTTTCTCCCGTTCTAAATATCGCGCACAAAAAATAAAAATAATTACTTCACATCGATGCACTTCCTGTTAATAAATTGTTGTGTAGTTATCTGTCTTGAAGAATCGGTTAAATAGATTCACTGTTTACATGATACGCTAAGTTATTAAAAATTTTGAGGTGACGAGCGACACCTTCTCGCTCGAGATGATTGTCAAAAGTGTGTGGAATTCGTTCGGTTTTTGATTATATACCCCCTCGCTTCACGGGGCTTAGGTGATGAATTCGTTTAATAAGCTAATTTTTGATTGGCTTCGACAGCCGTTACAAAAATGACGCATTGTTTTCCATCCATTGTTTGACAAACGTCTTTGACAACTTTCGTTGTTGTTAGTCTTAACTAACTAATTTCTCACTTTATAATTACAAATGATGCTAACTCACGCTACGCACTTATTACAGTTGTGATCGCGAGTTTATTACTATCAAATTAAAGAATAGTTCATGAGCTTTAATTTGATGTGACTTAACACTGGTTTTAATCGCACTTTCTCTGACATTGCTAATAAATAATGTTCAGAAACATGGTTTCGCACTGTCTTCTGCTAGCGAAGCCAAATACAATTATTATCTATCTAGTTATATTTAGTGTTTCACATCGCGTTTTCTTTTAAACGTCTTTGTCGGAACACTAACACATTCGTCGTTATACTTAATATCTATTTATTGAATACAATTATTAAATCTTAGCTTAACTATGGTGATACATTACTATGAAGAATCCTTACTTTCTAATTACATTTTGTTTATCCTACTCCACTTAATGTTACCCATTAATGATTGAGTGGTGATATTCACTATTACATTTGGTTGTATAGATTGTTCAGTAGATTTTATGTACACTAGTAGTCATTTCTTCTTATTAATTCGCTGACAAACGTTTGTTTAGGCGTAACCTAGGCATACCTTTAGCATCGGTTTATGCCTCAATAATGGTCATTAGTTACATTTGGTATAATGAGGAAGTTACTTATTTATATAAGGTTTCCTCTTACAAGTATTCTTACTTCTTAATATTACATTTGGGGTTTGCAATGCTAGTTTTAACTTTACATTGTGGCCATAGCTAGTCTTGGTCATAGGCATTGTTAGTTACTGGTCATGGTTCATTTATTTTCAGCCAAATACTGTTGCTGATATTATATTATTCTTGTCATTCTTTAATTAATTTTATAAACATGTGACTTTACATTTATGTCATTGACTGGCTTGTTTGACAGCTTATAGTGAACTTGGCTTGTCCATTAGTTAGAGTCAGTCATAGTATTTGTTGTGGTGTCATGCAGTGTATTCCTTACTGCTTCTTGTGGTCCTTCTTCTTCTTTCTTCTTCGTTGGTCCTTCTCTTCTTTGCTACTTTCATCATTAATTATTCACTTATATTATTTCCGTGCCCTTATTTTTTCTTTTGGTACACGTCTAGGTTATGTAACATTTTGTTGTGTTACATATACTCCCTTCTCAAAATTGATAATTTGAGAGAAATTTTACATTTGAAGAAATTATCATTTTAGTTTGGTTTTAATATACGGTACTATTACTGCTTCTTTTCTGCATTGAATTTAATATTCTGTTAGTGTGTTGCACTAGATTGAGTTCTTGGCTAGTGATATATTTTTTAGCTTACTAGTATCTTTCAAGTCTCTTATATTCTAAGTCATTTAGTTATAACATGTCTTATTTCTTAACTTAACAATTTCCTGTCTTACAATAATACATTTTTCTTTATCATTAAACATATCTTTATTCTCGTGATAAACTCTATTGTTCTTTCATTTTTTTACCTCACAGTTTTTTATTAATAATCCTTGATATATTACCATTTAATTCCCTAACATTTGTAGTGGGTTCGGAATCAGAGTGGCTCACTGTGGCATACATTCTCCACCGTTCCTCATTACACATCCTCAGAATCATAGGAATCCTCATCTCTGTCTGGGACAAAATAAAAATTACACGTAGCAACAGTTGCACTATCACAACACATAAAATATAACATATCATTCATTTTTCAATAATATAACATATTCAATATAACATTCAAGGTATTAGAGGTTTCACTGGTATCACTTTTCATGCTTTTATACTTTAACTAACATACTTCTCTTCACAGGTCATTATTTTTTTTCTAACTTGACATCTTGGCTATGTTATTTATTAGCCTTGTTGTTATTTTTCTATACTAGTTTGTAAGTTGTTTTGTTTATCTTAACATTCTTAATTTACACACTTAGATTGATCATTATACAATTATGCAGTTGTTCTTTAAACATTGAGTT
Organism: Magicicada septendecula; assembly: GCA_034769895.1. NCBI lineage: Eukaryota > Metazoa > Arthropoda > Insecta > Hemiptera > Cicadidae > Magicicada > Magicicada septendecula. Next base: position 267,183,126 of record CM068367.1, read on the forward strand.
TACAATACTTCACTCTTATTAATAGTTCACAAGCTTTACTCTTACCATCGCTTGTATATAGGTTTTTTAACATTTGTTTCATCATTATCCTGGATTATCAGGGTTTACAATATTCATATAATAAACATTTTTGTTAGTTACCATTTGACATATATTGTTGGTATATACAATTAAATATTTTCTTCATCGTTTAATTAACATTCTGGTTCCTCAATAACGGTAGTATTTTGATAATCATTTTTGTTATTTATACATAGACATTTTTCTTTTTTATACCATATAATCATTATTCTCATTAATCGTTTACTTAACATGCTAAACAGTCTTGGTATATGCGATACAATACACATTTTTCTTTCTTATAATATGATAAGTATTTTTATTTATCACTTAACTAATTATTCCCATTCCTTATTCAAGCCTTCTCCTTTATTATTCTACACTTTGATGTTCTTCCCCTCTACTCCTTCAAATGATAGTTGGTTAAAGCGTTTATTCTGGATGATTTTAATATATTTCTTGGTTTTGTGAAGGGTATACAATATTTGACAATTAAATAACATTTTTCTTTCTCTTCTTTCCTTTATAATAGCCATCTCTCTAATTACTCACTGTGGTGTTCTCCTCTACTCCTTCAAGTGTTGGAATCTTTAACACTTATTCTGGACGATTTATAATTTCGTTGGTTGAAATTAATATAGGAGTATTAGAGTAACATTATATCAATATTTTACATACATTTTCGTTATACAATATATTTTTGTTTCATACAATACAATAGACATTTTTTTCTTTATCATTTGATATGATAAACATTTTTCTTATTATAAAATCATTTAGTTTATAATTAACATTTTTCCCTATCATTTAATATGACAAACATGGTTCTTATTTAATACATAGTAGACATTTTTGGTACATATACTCATAATACACATTCTTCTTTATGATACAATATGGTAAACAGGCTGGTTACAGGCAATTAGATATTTTCAATACATTGAATATAATAAACGATTTTCTTGATCATTAATTTAACTTTTTCATGGTTGACACTTTTATGATATTTGATATAATAAACACTCTTGTTAGAATCACAGTATAATAACATAATTCATTCCTTTATAATACTAAGTCCATTAACAGTCTATATGTTGGGGTTCTCTTGGGCTTCACCATTGTATTGGGTTCATTATGGGTCAATTACGGTTTCACAGATCCATTTTATATAGCTGTTTATAGTACGACATATTTTATGATATTTAGCATCTTACAATACATTTTATAATAGACTTCCTTACACATAATACTTCTTTACAATATTCATTAAATGGTTTTATATAGTTCTGATGGTTTTTCATTTGCTTTACCTTTTGTAGCTCCTCTCGGTTATCTTTATATCTGTCCTTCTTCTTCAGTGATTGATGGTTTCTAATGTTTAGCCATAGTCATTCATATTCGGTGTGTTCGTCGGTTGGATCATTGTTACGTCCAGGCTTCTATCTGTTCTTGTCATATACCTTACTATCATTCGGTTCTTCCATTTTGCGGCTATCAGATCTTCATCTGCTTCCCGTTTTCTCGTCTTCTTCTTCTCATCATCTTTGGTATCCACTTGTCCAGCGTCCTCCTGGTCTTTGTTATTATTGACTTCTAGTACCTCTTCTAAATCTGGTTGATCGTCATTTGTTTTCTGGTTGGGTTTTTCCATTGATTGGTCCCTCTTCTTCCGCAATTCTTTTATTTCTTGGGCGTATCCTTCAATGATCTGGTCCAGTTGTTCTTGATAACCTTCTTTTTTTTTCGGAATGCCTTGTTCTTCTTTTGGAAATATTTGCTTTAAGTACTTTATTGGTTATAGTCTTCTTTGTTGTAGCATATTTTTTCTCTTCGTCCATCTTCATGAAGCTCCTTCGATACTCCTTCCTATAGATTCCTTCTTCACGGTCGACAATTGGGAAGTTACTCATATTAATTAGATCACTTCGAGTCATTTCTATTAATTCATTTGTGATCCTTGTCTTCTTTGGGCGTATTATTCTTCTTTCTTCTGTTTTCTTAATAATTTTGTTCCTTTCTTCATGATTTTTAATTTTCGAATTCACTTGTTCGGTGTTTTTATTTCAGGGTAATTCTTTTGTCTCCACTTGATCATCACACATTGGCAGAGTATTTTGTTCTAAATCTTCATTATCGGCTAATAACTCTTCCGCTTCTTTAATTACCTGAGTCTTCTTTATACCTTCGGCGTCGATCTCCTTGTATTGAATATCTTCCTTGTTTCTGTCAAGCTCATTTTCAGATGATAATGTATTTGAGTCCCCTTCATTCTCGGTTTGTTTGCCATCGTCTTCGGATTGTATACTTAATTCTTCCATGGTCTCATCATTTGGTACTTCTTCTATCGCCGGTTTGTCATCGTCCTTCCTTTCTTCCGTTTTCTTAATTAACGATTCCATCATCTTCTGATTCTCTTCCCGGGATATCCTAAACTCTTCCTTTAATTCCAACATCATTTGTATGAGTTCCATATACTCCGCTGTCGTGAGAGGCATGGTTGTTCTCTTGTATTTGCCGGGCTTAATATAAATATTAAAAATATTTTTGTGTAATATTTTTACAGCCCCACGTTGGGCGCCAATTTGTAAATGAACTAGATTATTGTGGTTTAAAAATTAAATTATATTTTTATTTAGTATTGAAAATTAAAGTTATGTTATAAATCTGTAGTAAGTTACAATTAAAAATAATGAACTCTTTTCTAAAATAATTGCAGTAATAATTAATAAATACTGTTTGATTAGTAATGGTTGATCAATTTAGTGAATAAAGCGTTAATCGCTGGTCGACTGATGAAGGTAGCCATAGCGTCGATCTGGGAGCGAAACTCCTTTTCTAGGTTAATTGTCGTCAAAGTACGTAATGTTAAGTCTCGTCTGGACAGCAAAAATTTATAATAATATACTTTCACGTACCTGATCGTGATACTAGAAGTTCTGAAGTTCACTTGTAATAATTAATAAGCTGCCAAAAAGGTATTCAATACCAGCTTGCTTTATTGACAAGGTTAGATCACTCCTTGGTTGATAAGGGCGCCACACGGGTTTATTTTGGGAAAATCCCATGAAAAACCAATTAATGAGATTAAATATTTGATAATTTTTCTTTAAAATTTGTATTAATGCTTATTGCACTTATGGCAATTCAAATCTAACAAAATACAACCTCTCTTCAGAGTTATTTTTGTGTTCAAAGTTAATTATTAATTCACTCTTTGAAATAAATAGAGTCAAGGGTTATGCTGATAACAAACGGGTTTTATTCTTACCCTTGAGAATAAATTCAAACAATTACAAGTATGATAGATACATTAATATAAAATTGCAATTACTTCGTACCTTTACCCTACAAACTAGCTCAGATAGAACAAATCAACTCTTCTGGTTATTACCAGATTAACTTTTAATTAAATATTATTTTATATCTCGGGCGTAAGCTCTTTTAAATACAAGAAAAACTACTTTATGCCTATACAGACGTTAATGACAATATTTACTAATTCGGCCTCTTTTTTAAAATTCGTACCTATTGCTAGGTTAGCGTTGATCACGCTGACTTAATTATTAACAAATATTTTATCACTTGAGACTAATACAAATCGTACGTGGGATTAACAAATCCACTAAATAAATTTGATCACAGTGTAACAGATAGAAAGTTTTGATGTTTTTGCGTCAGTACAATGTTGTTTTGAAGAAATACAAGTGCACACAGATTAATAAAATGAATTGTCACAATGTTACCTTTTTTATTTTAATCTTATAGATTAAAATTTATTTTAAACACTCCAGTGGTCGGATTATAGTGACCCTGGTTCATTACACTTCACACGAACTAAGAACGGAGAGTAATAGTCCTCTTCTAACTAAATTCGGACTAAGTTAAATACTGGTTAATAATCTTTCTCCCGTTCTAAATATCGCGCACAAAAAATAAAAATAATTACTTCACATCGATGCACTTCCTGTTAATAAATTGTTGTGTAGTTATCTGTCTTGAAGAATCGGTTAAATAGATTCACTGTTTACATGATACGCTAAGTTATTAAAAATTTTGAGGTGACGAGCGACACCTTCTCGCTCGAGATGATTGTCAAAAGTGTGTGGAATTCGTTCGGTTTTTGATTATATACCCCCTCGCTTCACGGGGCTTAGGTGATGAATTCGTTTAATAAGCTAATTTTTGATTGGCTCCGACAGCCGTTACAAAAATGACGCATTGTTTTCCAACCATTGTTTGACAAACGTCTTTGACAACTTTCGTTGTTGTTAGTCTTAACTAACTAATTTCTCACTTTATAATTACAAATGATGCTAACTCACGCTACGCACTTATTACAGTTGTGATCGCGAGTTTATTACTATCAAATTAAAGAATAGTTCATGAGCTTTAATTTGATGTGACTTAACACTGGTTTTAATCGCACTTTCTCTGACATTGCTAATAAATAATGTTCAGAAACATGGTTTCGCACTGTCTTCTGCTAGCGAAGCCAAATACAATTATTATCTATCTAGTTATATTTAGTGTTTCACATCGCGTTTTCTTTTAAACGTCTTTGTCGGAACACTAACACATTCGTCGTTATACTTAATATCTATTTATTGAATACAATTATTAAATCTTAGCTTAACTATGGTGATACATTACTATGAAGAATCCTTACTTTCTAATTACATTTTGTTTATCCTACTCCACTTAATGTTACCCATTAATGATTGAGTGGTGATATTCACTATTACATTTGGTTGTATAGATTGTTCAGTAGATTTTATGTACACTAGTAGTCATTTCTACTTATTAATTCACTGACAAACGTTTGTTTAGGCGTAACCTAGGCATACCTTTAGCATCGGTTTATGCCTCAATAATGGTCATTAGTTACATTTGGTATAATGAGGAAGTTACTTATTCATACAAGGTTTCCTCTTACAAGTATTCTTACTTCTTAATATTACATTTGGGGTTTGCAATGCTAGTTTTAACTTTACATTGTGGCCATAGCTAGTCTTGGTCATAGGCATTGTTAGTTACTGGTCATGGTTCATTTATTTTCAGCCAAATACTGTTGCTGATATTATATTATTCTTGTCATTCTTTAATTAATTTTATAAACATGTGACTTTACATTTATGTCATTGACTGGCTTGTTTGACAGCTTATAGTGAACTTGGCTTGTCCATTAGTTAGAGTCAGTCATAGTATTTGTTGTGGTGTCATGCAGTGTATTCCTTACTGCTTCTTGTGGTCCTTCTTCTTCTTTCTTCTTCGTTGGTCCTTCTCTTCTTTGCTACTTTCATCATTAATTATTCACTTATATTATTTCCGTGCCCTTATTTTTTCTTTTGGTACACGTCTAGGTTATGTAACATTTTGTTGTGTTACATATACTCCCTTCTCAAAATTGATAATTTGAGAGAAATTTTACATTTGAAGAAATTATCATTTTAGTTTGGTTTTAATATACGGTACTATTACTGCTTCTTTTCTGCATTGAATTTAATATTCTGTTAGTGTGTTGCACTAGATTGAGTTCTTGGCTAGTGATATATTTTTTAGCTTACTAGTATCTTTCAAGTCTCTTATATTCTAAGTCATTTAGTTATAACATGTCTTATTTCTTAACTTAACAATTTCCTGTCTTACAATAATACATTTTTCTTTATCATTAAACATATCTTTATTCTCGTGATAAACTCTATTGTTCTTTCATTTTTTTACCTCACAGTTTTTTATTAATAATCCTTGATATATTACCATTTAATTCCCTAACATTTGTAGTGGGTTCGGAATCAGAGTGGCTCACTGTGGCATACATTCTCCACCGTTCCTCATTACACATCCTCAGAATCATAGGAATCCTCATCTCTGTCTGGGACAAAATAAAAATTGCACGTAGCAACAGTTGCACTATCACAACACATAAAATATAACATATCATTCATTTTTCAATAATATAACATATTCAATATAACATTCAAGGTATTAGAGGTTTCACTGGTATCACTTTTCATGCTTTTATACTTTAACTAACATACTTCTCTTCACAGGTCATTATTTTTTTTCTAACTTGACATCTTGGCTATGTTATTTATTAGCCTTGTTGTTATTTTTCTATACTAGTTTGTAAGTTGTTTTGTTTATCTTAACATTCTTAATTTACACACTTAGATTGATCATTATACAATTATGCAGTTGTTCTTTAAACATTGAGTTTACAATACTTCACTCTTATTAATAGTTCACAAGCTTTACTCTTACCATCGCTTGTATATAGGTTTTTTAACATTTGTTTCATCATTATCCTGGATTATCAGGGTTTACAATATTCATATAATAAACATTTTTGTTAGTTACCATTTGACATATATTGTTGGTATATACAATTAAATATTTTCTTCATCGTTTAATTAACATTCTGGTTCCTCAATAACGGTAGTATTTTGATAATCATTTTTGTTATTTATACATAGACATTTTTCTTTTTTATACCATATAATCATTATTCTCATTAATCGTTTACTTAACATGCTAAACAGTCTTGGTATATGCGATACAATACACATTTTTCTTTCTTATAATATGATAAGTATTTTTATTTATCACTTAACTAATTATTCCCATTCCTTATTCAAGCCTTCTCCTTTATTATTCTACACTTTGATGTTCTTCCCCTCTACTCCTTCAAATGATAGTTGGTTAAAGCGTTTATTCTGGATGATTTTAATATATTTCTTGGTTTTGTGAAGGGTATACAATATTTGACAATTAAATAACATTTTTCTTTCTCTTCTTTCCTTTATAATAGCCATCTCTCTAATTACTCACTGTGGTGTTCTCCTCTACTCCTTCAAGTGTTGGAATCTTTAACACTTATTCTGGACGATTTATAATTTCGTTGGTTGAAATTAATATAGGAGTATTAGAGTAACATTATATCAATATTTTACATACATTTTCGTTATACAATATATTTTTGTTTCATACAATACAATAGACATTTTTTTCTTTATCATTTGATATGATAAACATTTTTCTTATTATAAAATCATTTAGTTTATAATTAACATTTTTCCCTATCATTTAATATGACAAACATGGTTCTTATTTAATACATAGTAGACATTTTTGGTACATATACTCATAATACACATTCTTCTTTATGATACAATATGGTAAACAGGCTGGTTACAGGCAATTAGATATTTTCAATACATTGAATATAATAAACGATTTTCTTGATCATTAATTTAACTTTTTCATGGTTGACACTTTTATGATATTTGATATAATAAACACTCTTGTTAGAATCACAGTATAATAACATAATTCATTCCTTTATAATACTAAGTCCATTAACAGTCTATATGTTGGGGTTCTCTTGGGCTTCACCATTGTATTGGGTTCATTATGGGTCAATTACGGTTTCACAGATCCATTTTATATAGCTGTTTATAGTACGACATATTTTATGATATTTAGCATCTTACAATACATTTTATAATAGACTTCCTTACACATAATACTTCTTTACAATATTCATTAAATGGTTTTATATAGTTCTGATGGTTTTTCATTTGCTTTACCTTTTGTAGCTCCTCTCGGTTATCTTTATATCTGTCCTTCTTCTTCAGTGATTGATGGTTTCTAATGTTTAGCCATAGTCATTCATATTCGGTGTGTTCGTCGGTTGGATCATTGTTACGTCCAGGCTTCTATCTGTTCTTGTCATATACCTTACTATCATTCGGTTCTTCCATTTTGCGGCTATCAGATCTTCATCTGCTTCCCGTTTTCTCGTCTTCTTCTTCTCATCATCTTTGGTATCCACTTGTCCAGCGTCCTCCTGGTCTTTGTTATTATTGACTTCTAGTACCTCTTCTAAATCTGGTTGATCGTCATTTGTTTTCTGGTTGGGTTTTTCCATTGATTGGTCCCTCTTCTTCCGCAATTCTTTTATTTCTTGGGCGTATCCTTCAATGATCTGGTCCAGTTGTTCTTGATAACCTTCTTTTTTTTTCGGAATGCCTTGTTCTTCTTTTGGAAATATTTGCTTTAAGTACTTTATTGGTTATAGTCTTCTTTGTTGTAGCATATTTTTTCTCTTCGTCCATCTTCATGAAGCTCCTTCGATACTCCTTCCTATAGATTCCTTCTTCACGGTCGACAATTGGGAAGTTACTCATATTAATTAGATCACTTCGAGTCATTTCTATTAATTCATTTGTGATCCTTGTCTTCTTTGGGCGTATTATTCTTCTTTCTTCTGTTTTCTTAATAATTTTGTTCCTTTCTTCATGATTTTTAATTTTCGAATTCACTTGTTCGGTGTTTTTATTTCAGGGTAATTCTTTTGTCTCCACTTGATCATCACACATTGGCAGAGTATTTTGTTCTAAATCTTCATTATCGGCTAATAACTCTTCCGCTTCTTTAATTACCTGAGTCTTCTTTATACCTTCGGCGTCGATCTCCTTGTATTGAATATCTTCCTTGTTTCTGTCAAGCTCATTTTCAGATGATAATGTATTTGAGTCCCCTTCATTCTCGGTTTGTTTGCCATCGTCTTCGGATTGTATACTTAATTCTTCCATGGTCTCATCATTTGGTACTTCTTCTATCGCCGGTTTGTCATCGTCCTTCCTTTCTTCCGTTTTCTTAATTAACGATTCCATCATCTTCTGATTCTCTTCCCGGGATATCCTAAACTCTTCCTTTAATTCCAACATCATTTGTATGAGTTCCATATACTCCGCTGTCGTGAGAGGCATGGTTGTTCTCTTGTATTTGCCGGGCTTAATATAAATATTAAAAATATTTTTGTGTAATATTTTTACAGCCCCACGTTGGGCGCCAATTTGTAAATGAACTAGATTATTGTGGTTTAAAAATTAAATTATATTTTTATTTAGTATTGAAAATTAAAGTTATGTTATAAATCTGTAGTAAGTTACAATTAAAAATAATGAACTCTTTTCTAAAATAATTGCAGTAATAATTAATAAATACTGTTTGATTAGTAATGGTTGATCAATTTAGTGAATAAAGCGTTAATCGCTGGTCGACTGATGAAGGTAGCCATAGCGTCGATCTGGGAGCGAAACTCCTTTTCTAGGTTAATTGTCGTCAAAGTACGTAATGTTAAGTCTCGTCTGGACAGCAAAAATTTATAATAATATACTTTCACGTACCTGATCGTGATACTAGAAGTTCTGAAGTTCACTTGTAATAATTAATAAGCTGCCAAAAAGGTATTCAATACCAGCTTGCTTTATTGACAAGGTTAGATCACTCCTTGGTTGATAAGGGCGCCACACGGGTTTATTTTGGGAAAATCCCATGAAAAACCAATTAATGAGATTAAATATTTGATAATTTTTCTTTAAAATTTGTATTAATGCTTATTGCACTTATGGCAATTCAAATCTAACAAAATACAACCTCTCTTCAGAGTTATTTTTGTGTTCAAAGTTAATTATTAATTCACTCTTTGAAATAAATAGAGTCAAGGGTTATGCTGATAACAAACGGGTTTTATTCTTACCCTTGAGAATAAATTCAAACAATTACAAGTATGATAGATACATTAATATAAAATTGCAATTACTTCGTACCTTTACCCTACAAACTAGCTCAGATAGAACAAATCAACTCTTCTGGTTATTACCAGATTAACTTTTAATTAAATATTATTTTATATCTCGGGCGTAAGCTCTTTTAAATACAAGAAAGAACTACTTTATGCCTATACAGACGTTAATGACAATATTTACTAATTCGGCCTCTTTTTTAAAATTCGTACCTATTGCTAGGTTAGCGTTGATCACGCTGACTTAATTATTAACAAATATTTTATCACTTGAGACTAATACAAATCTTACGTGGGATTAACAAATCCACTAAATAAATTTGATCACAGTGTAACAGATAGAAAGTTTTGATGTTTTTGCGTCAGTACAATGTTGTTTTGAAGAAATACAAGTGCACACAGATTAATAAAATGAATTGTCACAATGTTACCTTTTTTATTTTAATCTTATAGATTAAAATTTATTTTAAACACTCCAGTGGTCGTATTATAGTGACCCTGGTTCATTACACTTCACACGAACTAAGAACGGAGAGTAATAGTCCTCTTCTAACTAAATTCGGACTAAGTTAAATACTGGTTAATAATCTTTCTCCCGTTCTAAATATCGCGCACAAAAAATAAAAATAATTACTTCACATCGATGCACTTCCTGTTAATAAATTGTTGTGTAGTTATCTGTCTTGAAGAATCGGTTAAATAGATTCACTGTTTACATGATACGCTAAGTTATTAAAAATTTTGAGGTGACGAGCGACACCTTCTCGCTCGAGATGATTGTCAAAAGTGTGTGGAATTCGTTCGGTTTTTGATTATATACCCCCTCGCTTCACGGGGCTTAGGTGATGAATTCGTTTAATAAGCTAATTTTTGATTGGCTCCGACAGCCGTTACAAAAATGACGCATTGTTTTCCAACCATTGTTTGACAAACGTCTTTGACAACTTTCGTTGTTGTTAGTCTTAACTAACTAATTTCTCACTTTATAATTACAAATGATGCTAACTCACGCTACGCACTTATTACAGTTGTGATCGCGAGTTTATTACTATCAAATTAAAGAATAGTTCATGAGCTTTAATTTGATGTAATTTCTCACTTTATAATTACAAATGATGCTAACTCACGCTACGCACTTATTACAGTTGTGATCGCGAGTTTATTACTATCAAATTAAAGAATAGTTCATGAGCTTTAATTTGATGTGACTTAACACTGGTTTTAATCGCACTTTCTCTGACATTGCTAATAAATAATGTTCAGAAACATGGTTTCGCACTGTCTTCTGCTAGCGAAGCCAAATACAATTATTATCTATCTAGTTATATTTAGTGTTTCACATCGCGTTTTCTTTTAAACGTCTTTGTCGGAACACTAACACATTCGTCGTTATACTTAATATCTATTTATTGAATACAATTATTAAATCTTAGCTTAACTATGGTGATACATTACTATGAAGAATCCTTACTTTCTAATTACATTTTGTTTATCCTACTCCACTTAATGTTACCCATTAATGATTGAGTGGTGATATTCACTATTACATTTGGTTGTATAGATTGTTCAGTAGATTTTATGTACACTAGTAGTCATTTCTACTTATTAATTCACTGACAAACGTTTGTTTAGGCGTAACCTAGGCATACCTTTAGCATCGGTTTATGCCTCAATAATGGTCATTAGTTACATTTGGTATAATGAGGAAGTTACTTATTCATATAAGGTTTCCTCTTACAAGTATTCTTACTTCTTAATATTACATTTGGGGTTTGCAATGCTAGTTTTAACTTTACATTGTGGCCATAGCTAGTCTTGGTCATAGGCATTGTTAGTTACTGGTCATGGTTCATTTATTTTCAGCCAAATACTGTTGCTGATATTATATTATTCTTGTCATTCTTTAATTAATTTTATAAACATGTGACTTTACATTTATGTCATTGACTGGCTTGTTTGACAGCTTATAGTGAACTTGGCTTGTCCATTAGTTAGAGTCAGTCATAGTATTTGTTGTGGTGTCATGCAGTGTATTCCTTACTGCTTCTTGTGGTCCTTCTTCTTCTTTCTTCTTCGTTGGTCCTTCTCTTCTTTGCTACTTTCATCATTAATTATTCACTTATATTATTTCCGTGCCCTTATTTATTCTTTTGGTACACGTCTAGGTTATGTAACATTTTGTTGTGTTACATATACTCCCTTCTCAAAATTGATAATTTGAGAGAAATTTTACATTTGAAGAAATTATCATTTTAGTTTGGTTTTAATATACGGTACTATTACTGCTTCTTTTCTGCATTGAATTTAATATTCTGTTAGTGTGTTGCACTAGATTGAGTTCTTGGCTAGTGATATATTTTTTAGCTTACTAGTATCTTTCAAGTCTCTTATATTCTAAGTCATTTAGTTATAACATGTCTTATTTCTTAACTTAACAATTTCCTGTCTTACAATAATACATTTTTCTTTATCATTAAACATATCTTTATTCTCGTGATAAACTCTATTGTTCTTTCATTTTTTTACCTCACAGTTTTTTATTAATAATCCTTGATATATTACCATTTAATTCCCTAACATTTGTAGTGGGTTCGGAATCAGAGTGGCTCACTGTGGCATACATTCTCCACCGTTCCTCATTACACATCCTCAGAATCAGAGGAATCCTCATCTCTGTCTGGGACAAAATAAAAATTGCACGTAGCAACAGTTGCACTATCACAACACATAAAATATAACATATCATTCATTTTTCAATAGTATAACATATTCAATATAACATTCAAGGTATTAGAGGTTTCACTGGTATCACTTTTCATGCTTTTATACTTTAACTAACATACTTCTCTTCACAGGTCATTATTTTTTTTCTAACTTGACATCTTGGCTATGTTATTTATTAGCCTTGTTGTTATTTTTCTATACTAGTTTGTAAGTTGTTTTGTTTATCTTAACATTCTTAATTTACACACTTAGATTGATCATTATACAATTATGCAGTTGTTCTTTAAACATTGAGTTTACAATACTTCACTCTTATTAATAGTTCACAAGCTTTACTCTTACCATCGCTTGTATATAGGTTTTTTAACATTTGTTTCATCATTGTCCTGGATTATCAGGGTTTACAATATTCATATAATAAACATTTTTGTTAGTTACCATTTGACATATATTGTTGGTATATACAATTAAATATTTTCTTCATCGTTTAATTAACATTCTGGTTCCTCAATAACGGTAGTATTTTGATAATCATTTTTGTTATTTATACATAGACATTTTTCTTTTTTATACCATATAATCATTATTCTCATTAATCGTTTACTTAACATGCTAAACAGTCTTGGTATATGCGATACAATACACATTTTTCTTTCTTATAATATGATAAGTATTTTTATTTATCACTTAACTAATTATTCCCATTCCTTATTCAAGCCTTCTCCTTTATTATTCTACACTTTGATGTTCTTCCCCTCTACTCCTTCAAATGATAGTTGGTTAAATTGTTTATTCTGGATGATTTTAATATATTTCTTGGTTTTGTGAAGGGTATACAATATTTGACAATTAAATAACATTTTTCTTTCTCTTCTTTCCTTTATAATAGCCATCTCTCTAATTACTCACTGTGGTGTTCTCCTCTACTCCTTCAAGTGTTGGAATCTTTAACACTTATTCTGGACGATTTATAATTTCGTTGGTTGAAATTAATATAGGAGTATTAGAGTAACATTATATCAATATTTTACATACATTTTCGTTATACAATATATTTTTGTTTTATATAATACAATAGACATTTTTTTCTTTATCATTTGATATGATAAACATTTTTCTTATTATAAAATCATTTAGTTTATAATTAACATTTTTCCCTATCATTTAATATGACAAACATGGTTCTTATTTAATACATAGTAGACATTTTTGGTACATATACTTATAATACACATTCTTCTTTATGATACAATATGGTAAACAGGCTGGTTACAGGCAATTAGATATTTTCAATACATTGAATATAATAAACGATTTTCTTGATCATTAATTTAACTTTTTCATGGTTGACACTTTTATGATATTTGATATAATAAACACTCTTGTTAGAATCACAGTATAATAACATAATTCATTCCTTTATAATACTAAGTCCATTAACAGTCTATATGTTGGGGTTCTCTTGGGCTTCACCATTGTATTGGGTTCATTATGGGTCAATTACGGTTTCACAGATCCATTTTATATAGCTGTTTATAGTACGACATATTTTATGATATTTAGCATCTTACAATACATTTTATAATAGACTTCCTTACACATAATACTTCTTTACAATATTCATTAAATGGTTTTATATAGTTCTGATGGTTTTTCATTTGCTTTACCTTTTGTAGCTCCTCTCGGTTATCTTTATATCTGTCCTTCTTCTTCAGTGATTGATGGTTTCTAATGTTTAGCCATAGTCATTCATATTCGGTGTGTTCGTCGGTTGGATCATTGTTACGTCCAGGCTTCTATCTGTTCTTGTCATATACCTTACTATCATTCGGTTCTTCCATTTTGCGGCTATCAGATCTTCATCTGCTTCCCGTTTTCTCGTCTTCTTCTTCTCATCATCTTTGGTATCCACTTGTCCAGCGTCCTCCTGGTCTTTGTTATTATTGACTTCTAGTACCTCTTCTAAATCTGGTTGATCGTCATTTGTTTTCTGGTTGGGTTTTTCCATTGATTGGTCCCTCTTCTTCCGCAATTCTTTTATTTCTTGGGCGTATCCTTCAATGATCTGGTCCAGTTGTTCTTGATAACCTTCTTTTTTTTTCGGAATGCCTTGTTCTTCTTTTGGAAATATTTGCTTTAAGTACTTTATTGGTTATAGTTTTCTTTGTTGTAGCATATTTTTTCTCTTCGTCCATCTTCATGAAGCTCCTTCGATACTCCTTCCTATAGATTCCTTCTTCACGGTCGACAATTGGGAAGTTACTCATATTAATTAGATCACTTCGAGTCATTTCTATTAATTCATTTGTGATCCTTGTCTTCTTTGGGCGTATTATTCTTCTTTCTTCTGTTTTCTTAATAATTTTGTTCCTTTCTTCATGATTTTTAATTTTCGAATTCACTTGTTCGGTGTTTTTATTTCAGGGTAATTCTTTTGTCTCCACTTGATCATCACACATTGGCAGAGTATTTTGTTCTAAATCTTCATTATCGGCTAATAACTCTTCCGCTTCTTTAATTACCTGAGTCTTCTTTATACCTTCGGCGTCGATCTCCTTGTATTGAATATCTTCCTTGTTTCTGTCAAGCTCATTTTCAGATGATAATGTATTTGAGTCCCCTTCATTCTCGGTTTGTTTGCCATCGTCTTCGGATTGTATACTTAATTCTTCCATGGTCTCATCATTTGGTACTTCTTCTATCGCCGGTTTCTCATCGTCCTTCCTTTCTTCCGTTTTCTTAATTAACGATTCCATCATCTTCTGATTCTCTTCCCGGGATATCCTAAACTCTTCCTTTAATTCCAACATCATTTGTATGAGTTCCATATACTCCGCTGTCGTGAGAGGCATGGTTGTTCTCTTGTATTTGCCGGGCTTAATATAAATATTAAAAATATTTTTGTGTAATATTTTTACAGCCCCACGTTGGGCGCCAATTTGTAAATGAACTAGATTATTGTGGTTTAAAAATTAAATTATATTTTTATTTAGTATTGAAAATTAAAGTTATGTTATAAATCTGTAGTAAGTTACAATTAAAAATAATGAACTCTTTTCTAAAATAATTGCAGTAATAATTAATAAATACTGTTTGATTAGTAATGGTTGATCAATTTAGTGAATAAAGCGTTAATCGCTGGTCGACTGATGAAGGTAGCCATAGCGTCGATCTGGCAGCGAAACTCCTTTTCTAGGTTAATTGTCGTCAAAGTACGTAATGTTAAGTCTCGTCTGGACAGCAAAAATTTATAATAATATACTTTCACGTACCTGATCGTGATACTAGAAGTTCTGAAGTTCACTTGTAATAATTAATAAGCTGCCAAAAAGGTATTCAATACCAGCTTGCTTTATTGACAAGGTTAGATCACTCCTTGGTTGATAAGGGCGCCACACGGGTTTATTTTGGGAAAATCCCATGAAAAACCAATTAATGAGATTAAATATTTGATAATTTTTCTTTAAAATTTGTATTAATGCTTATTGCACTTATGGCAATTCAAATCTAACAAAATACAACCTCTCTTCAGAGTTATTTTTGTGTTCAAAGTTAATTATTAATTCACTCTTTGAAATAAATAGAGTCAAGGGTTATGCTGATAACAAACGGGTTTTATTCTTACCCTTGAGAATAAATTCAAACAATTACAAGTATGATAGATACATTAATATAAAATTGCAATTACTTCTTACCTTTACCCTACAAACTAGCTCAGATAGAACAAATCAACTCTTCTGGTTATTACCAGATTAACTTTTAATTAAATATTATTTTATATCTCGGGCGTAAGCTCTTTTAAATACAAGAAAGAACTACTTTATGCCTATACAGACGTTAATGACAATATTTACTAATTCGGCCTCTTTTTAAAATTCGTACCTATTGCTAGGTTAGCGTTGATCACGCTGACTTAATTATTAACAAATATTTTATCACTTGAGACTAATACAAATCTTACGTGGGATTAACAAATCCACTAAATAAATTTGATCACAGTGTAACAGATAGAAAGTTTTGATGTTTTTGCGTCAGTACAATGTTGTTTTGAAGAAATACAAGTGCACACAGATTAATAAAATGAATTGTCACAATGTTACCTTTTTTATTTTAATCTTATAGATTAAAATTTATTTTAAACACTCCAGTGGTCGGATTATAGTGACCCTGGTTCATTACACTTCACACGAACTAAGAACGGAGAGTAATAGTCCTCTTCTAACTAAATTCGGACTAAGTTAAATACTGGTTAATAATCTTTCTCCCGTTCTAAATATCGCGCACAAAAAATAAAAATAATTACTTCACATCGATGCACTTCCTGTTAATAAATTGTTGTGTAGTTATCTGTCTTGAAGAATCGGTTAAATAGATTCACTGTTTACATGATACGCTAAGTTATTAAAAATTTTGAGGTGACGAGCTACACCTTCTCGCTCGAGATGATTGTCAAAAGTGTGTGGAATTCGTTCGGTTTTTGATTATATACCCCCTCGCTTCACGGGGCTTAGGTGATGAATTCGTTTAATAAGCTAATTTTTGATTGGCTCCGACAGCCGTTACAAAAATGACGCATTGTTTTCCAACCATTGTTTGACAAACGTCTTTGACAACTTTCGTTGTTGTTAGTCTTAACTAACTAATTTCTCACTTTATAATTACAAATGATGCTAACTCACGCTACGCACTTATTACAGTTGTGATCGCGAGTTTATTACTATCAAATTAAAGAATAGTTCATGAGCTTTAATTTGATGTGACTTAACACTGGTTTTAATCGCACTTTCTCTGACATTGCTAATAAATAATGTTCAGAAACATGGTTTCGCACTGTCTTCTGCTAGCGAAGCCAAATACAATTATTATCTATCTAGTTATATTTAGTGTTTCACATCGCGTTTTCTTTTAAACGTCTTTGTCGGAACACTAACACATTCGTCGTTATACTTAATATCTATTTATTGAATACAATTATTAAATCTTAGCTTAACTATGGTGATACATTACTATGAAGAATCCTTACTTTCTAATTACATTTTGTTTATCCTACTCCACTTAATGTTACCCATTAATGATTGAGTGGTGATATTCACTATTACATTTGGTTGTATAGATTGTTCAGTAGATTTTATGTACACTAGTAGTCATTTCTTCTTATTAATTCGCTGACAAACGTTTGTTTAGGCGTAACCTAGGCATACCTTTAGCATCGGTTTATGCCTCAATAATGGTCATTAGTTACATTTGGTATAATGAGGAAGTTACTTATTTATATAAGGTTTCCTCTTACAAGTATTCTTACTTCTTAATATTACATTTGGGGTTTGCAATGCTAGTTTTAACTTTACATTGTGGCCATAGCTAGTCTTGGTCATAGGCATTGTTAGTTACTGGTCATGGTTCATTTATTTTCAGCCAAATACTGTTGCTGATATTATATTATTCTTGTCATTCTTTAATTAATTTTATAAACATGTGACTTTACATTTATGTCATTGACTGGCTTGTTTGACAGCTTATAGTGAACTTGGCTTGTCCATTAGTTAGAGTCAGTCATAGTATTTGTTGTGGTGTCATGCAGTGTATTCCTTACTGCTTCTTGTGGTCCTTCTTCTTCTTTCTTCTTCGTTGGTCCTTCTCTTCTTTGCTACTTTCATCATTAATTATTCACTTATATTATTTCCGTGCCCTTATTTATTCTTTTGGTACACGTCTAGGTTATGTAACATTTTGTTGTGTTACATATACTCCCTTCTCAAAATTGATAATTTGAGAGAAATTTTACATTTGAAGAAATTATCATTTTAGTTTGGTTTTAATATACGGTACTATTACTGCTTCTTTTCTGCATTGAATTTAATATTCTGTTAGTGTGTTGCACTAGATTGAGTTCTTGGCTAGTGATATATTTTTTAGCTTACTAGTATCTTTCAAGTCTCTTATATTCTAAGTCATTTAGTTATAACATGTCTTATTTCTTAACTTAACAATTTCCTGTCTTACAATAATACATTTTTCTTTATCATTAAACATATCTTTATTCTCGTGATAAACTCTATTGTTCTTTCATTTTTTTACCTCACAGTTTTTTATTAATAATCCTTGATATATTACCATTTAATTCCCTAACATTTGTAGTGGGTTCGGAATCAGAGTGGCTCACTGTGGCATACATTCTCCACCGTTCCTCATTACACATCCTCAGAATCAGAGGAATCCTCATCTCTGTCTGGGACAAAATAAAAATTGCACGTAGCAACAGTTGCACTATCACAACACATAAAATATAACATATCATTCATTTTTCAATAATATAACATATTCAATATAACATTCAAGGTATTAGAGGTTTCACTGGTATCACTTTTCATGCTTTTATACTTTAACTAACATACTTCTCTTCACAGGTCATTATTTTTTTTCTAACTTGACATCTTGGCTATGTTATTTATTAGCCTTGTTGTTATTTTTCTATACTAGTTTGTAAGTTGTTTTGTTTATCTTAACATTCTTAATTTACACACTTAGATTGATCATTATGCAATTATGCAGTTGTTCTTTAAACATTGAGTTTACAATACTTCACTCTTATTAATAGTTCACAAGCTTTACTCTTACCATCGCTTGTATATAGGTTTTTTAACATTTGTTTCATCATTGTCCTGGATTATCAGGGTTTACAATATTCATATAATAAACATTTTTGTTAGTTACCATTTGACATATATTGTTGGTATATACAATTAAATATTTTCTTCATCGTTTAATTAACATTCTGGTTCCTCAATAACGGTAGTATTTTGATAATCATTTTTGTTATTTATACATAGACATTTTTCTTTTTTATACATATAATCATTATTCTCATTAATCGTTTACTTAACTTGCTAAACAGTCTTGGTATATGCGATACAATACACATTTTTCTTTCTTATAATATGATAAGTATTTTTATTTATCACTTAACTAATTATTCCCATTCCTTATTCAAGCCTTCTCCTTTATTATTCTACACTTTGATGTTCTTCCCCTCTACTCCTTCAAATGATAGTTGGTTAAATCGTTTATTCTGGATGATTTTAATATATTTCTTGGTTTTGTGAAGGGTATACAATATTTGACAATTAAATAACATTTTTCTTTCTCTTCTTTCCTTTATAATAGCCATCTCTCTAATTACTCACTGTGGTGTTCTCCTCTACTCCTTCAAGTGTTGGAATCTTTAACACTTATTCTGGACGATTTATAATTTCGTTGGTTGAAATTAATATAGGAGTATTAGAGTAACATTATATCAATATTTTACATACATTTTCGTTATACAATATATTTTTGTTTTATACAATACAATAGACATTTTTTTCTTTATCATTTGATATGATAAACATTTTTCTTATTATAAAATCATTTAGTTTATAATTAACATTTTTCCCTATCATTTAATATGACAAACATGGTTCTTATTTAATACATAGTAGACATTTTTGGTACATATACTTATAATACACATTCTTCTTTATGATACAATATGGTAAACAGGCTGGTTACAGGCAATTAGATATTTTCAATACATTGAATATAATAAACGATTTTCTTGATCATTAATTTAACTTTTTCATGGTTGACACTTTTATGATATTTGATATAGTAAACACTCTTGTTAGAATCACAGTATGATAACATAATTCATTCCTTTATAATAATAAGTCCATTAACAGTCTATATGTTGGGGTTCTCTTGGGCTTCACCATTCTATTGGGTTCATTATGGGTCAATTACGGTTTCACAGATCCATTTTATATAGCTGTTTATAGTACGACATATTTTATGATATTTAGCATCTTACAATACATTTTATAATAGATTTCCTTACACATAATACTTCTTTACAATATTCATTAAATGGTTTTATATAGTTCTGATGGTTTTTCATTTGCTTTACCTTTTGTAGCTCCTCTCGGTTATCTTTACATCTGTCCTTCTTCTTCAGTGATTGATGGTTTCTAATGTTTAGCCATAGTCATTCATATTCGGTGTGTTCGTCGGTTGGATCATTGTTACGTTCAGGCTTCTATCTGTTCTTGTCATATACCTTACTATCATTCGGTTCTTCCATTTTGCGGCTATCAGATCTTCATCTGCTTCCCGTTTTCTCGTCTTCTTCTTCTCATCATCTTTGGTATCCACTTGTCCAGTGTCCTCCTGGTCTTTGTTATTATTGACTTCTAGTACCTCTTCTAAATCTGGTTGATCGTCATTTGTTTTCTGGTTGGGTTTTTCCATTGTTTGGTCCCTCTTCTTCCGCAATTCTTTTATTTCTTGGGCGTATCCTTCAATGATCCGGTCCAGTTGTTCTTAATAACCTTCTTTTTTTTCGGAATGCCTTGTTCTTCTTTTGGAAATATTTGCTTTAAGTAGTTTATTGGTTATAGTCTTCTTTGTTGTAGCATATTTTTCTCTTCGTCCATCTTCATGAAGCTCCTTCGATACTCCTTCCTATAGATTCCTTCTTCACGGTCGACAATTGGGAAGTTACTCATATTAATTAGATCACTTCGAGTCATTTCTATTAATTCATTTGTGATCCTTGTCTTCTTTGGGCGTATTATTCTTCTTTCTTCTGTTTTCTTAATAATTTTGTTCCTTTCTTCATGATTTTTAATTTTCGAATTCACTTGTTCGGTGTTTTTATTTCAGGGTAATTCTTTTGTCTCCACTTGATCATCACACATTGGCAGAGTATTTTGTTCTAAATCTTCATTATCGGCTAATAACTCTTCCGCTTCTTTAATTACCTGAGTCTTCTTTATACCTTCGGCGCCGATCTCCTTGTATTGAATATCTTCCTTGTTTCTGTCAAGCTCATTTTCAGATGATAATGTATTTGAGTCCCCTTCATTCTCGGTTTGTTTGCCATCGTCTTCGGATTGTATACTTAATTCTTCCATGGTCTCATCATTTGGTACTTCTTCTATCGCCGGTTTCTCATCGTCCTTCCTTTCTTCCGTTTTCTTAATTAACGATTCCATCATCTTCTGATTCTCTTCCCGGGATATCCTAAACTCTTCCTTTAATTCCAACATCATTTGTATGAGTTCCATATACTCCGCTGTCGTGAGAGGCATGGTTGTTCTCTTGTATTTGCCGGGCTTAATATAAATATTAAAAATATTTTTGTGTAATATTTTTACAGCCCCACGTTGGTCGCCAATTTGTAAATGAACTAGATTATTGTGGTTTAAAAATTAAATTATATTTTTATTTAGTATTGAAAATTAAAGTTATGTTATAAATCGGTAGTAAGTTACAATTTAAAAATAATGAACTCTTTTCTAAAATAATTGCAGTAATAATTAATAAATACTGTTTGATTAGTAATGGTTGATCAATTTAGTGAATAAAGCGTTAATCACTGGTCGACTGATGAAGGTAGCCGTAGCGTCGATCTGGCAGCGAAACTCCTTTTCTAGGTTAATTGTCGTCAAAGTACGTAATGTTAAGTCTCGTCTGGACAGCAAAAATTTATAATAATATACTTTCACGTACCTGATCGTGATACTAGAAGTTCTGAAGTTCACTTATAATAATTAATAAGCTGCCAAAAAGGTATTCAATACCAGCTTGCTTTATTGACAAGGTTAGATCACTCCTTGGTTGATAAGGGTGCCACACGGGTTTATTTTGGGAAAATCCCATGAAAAACCAATTAATGGGATTAAATATTTGATAATTTTTCTTTAAAATTTGTATTAATGCTTATTGCACTTATGGCAATTCAAATCTAACAAAATACAACCTCTCTTCAGAGTTATTTTTGTGTTCAAAGTTAATTATTAATTCACTCTTTGAAATAAATAGAGTCAAGGGTTATGCTGATAACAAACGGGTTTTATTCTTACCCTTGAGAATAAATTCAAACAATTACAAGTATGATAGATACATTAATATAAAATTGCAATTACTTCGTACCTTTACCCTACAAACTAGCTCAGATAGAACAAATCAACTCTTCTGGTTATTACCAGATTAACTTTTAATTAAATATTATTTTATATCTCGGGCGTAAGCTCTTTTAAATACAAGAAAGAACTACTTTATGCCTATACAGACGTTAATGACAATATTTACTAATTCGGCCTCTTTTTTAAAATTCGTACCTATTGCTAGGTTAGCGTTGATCACGCTGACTTAATTATTAACAAATATTTTATCACTTGAGACTAATACAAATCTTACGTGGGATTAACAAATCCACTAAATAAATTTGATCACAGTGTAACAGATAGAAAGTTTTGATGTTTTTGCGTCAGTACAATGTTGTTTTGAAGAAATACAAGTGCACACAGATTAATAAAATGAATTGTCACAATGTTACCTTTTTTATTTTAATCTTATAGATTAAAATTTATTTTAAACACTCCAGTGGTCGGATTATAGTGACCCTGGTTCATTACACTTCACACGAACTAAGAACGGAGAGTAATAGTCCTCTTCTAACTAAATTCGGACTAAGTTAAATACTGGTTAATAATCTTTCTCCCGTTCTAAATATCGCGCACAAAAAATAAAAATAATTACTTCACATCGATGCACTTCCTGTTAATAAATTGTTGTGTAGTTATCTGTCTTGAAGAATCGGTTAAATAGATTCACTGTTTACATGATACGCTAAGTTATTAAAAATTTTGAGGTGACGAGCGACACCTCGCTCGATATGATTGTCAAAAGTGTGTGAAATTCATTCGGTTTTTGATTATATACCCCCTCGCTTCACGGGGCTTAGGTGATGAATTCGTTTAATAAGCTAATTTTTGATTGGCTCCGACAGCCGTTACAAAAATGACGCATTGTTTTCCAACCGTCGTTTGACAAACGTCTTTGACAACTTTCGTTGTTGTTAGTCTTAATTTCTCACTTTATAATTACAAATGATGCTAACTCACGCTACGCACTTATTACAGTTGTGATCGCGAGTTTATTACTATCAAATTAAAGAATAGTTCATGAGCTTTAATTTGATGTGACTTAACACTGGTTTTAATCGCACTTTCTCTGACATTGCTAATAAATAATGTTCAGAAACATGCTAATAAATAATGTTCAGAAACATGGTTTCGCACTGTCTTCTGCTAGCGAAGCCAAATACAATTATTATCTATCTAGTTATATTTAGTGTTTCACATCGCGTTTTCTTTTAAACGTCTTTGTCGGAACACTAACACATTCGTCGTTATACTTAATATCTATTTATTGAATACAATTATTAAATCTTAGCTTAACTATGGTGATACATTACTATGAAGAATCCTTACTTTCTAATTACATTTTGGTTTATCCTACTCCACTTAATGTTACCCATTAATGATTGAGTGGTGATATTCACTATTACATTTGGTTGTATAGATTGTTCAGTAGATTTTATGTACACTAGTAGTCATTTCTTCTTATTAATTCGCTGACAAACGTTTGTTTAGGCGTAACCTAGGCATACCTTTAGCATCGGTTTATGCCTCAATAATGGTCATTAGTTACATTTGGTATAATGAGGAAGTTACTTATTTATATAAGGTTTCCTCTTACAAGTATTCTTACTTCTTAATATTACATTTGGGGTTTGCAATGCTAGTTTTAACTTTACATTGTGGCCATAGCTAGTCTTGGTCATAGGCATTGTTAGTTACTGGTCATGGTTCATTTATTTTCAGCCAAATACTGTTGCTGATATTATATTATTCTTGTCATTCTTTAATTAATTTTATAAACATGTGACTTTACATTTATGTCATTGACTGGCTTGTTTGACAGCTTATAGTGAACTTGGCTTGTCCATTAGTTAGAGTCAGTCATAGTATTTGTTGTGGTGTCATGCAGTGTATTCCTTACTGCTTCTTGTGGTCCTTCTTCTTCGTTGGTCCTTCTCTTCTTTGCTACTTTCATCATTAATTATTCACTTATATTATTTCCGTGCCCTTATTTATTCTTTTGGTACACGTCTAGGTTATGTAACATTTTGTTGTGTTACATATACTCCCTTCTCAAAATTGATCATTTGAGAGAAATTTTACATTTGAAGAAATTATCATTTTAGTTTGGTTTTAATATACGGTACTATTACTGCTTCTTTTCTGCATTGAATTTAATATTCTGTTAGTGTGTTGCACTAGATTGAGTTCTTGGCTAGTGATATATTTTTTAGCTTACTAGTATCTTTCAAGTCTCTTATATTCTAAGTCATTTAGTTATAACATGTCTTATTTCTTAACTTAACAATTTCCTGTCTTGCAATAATACATTTTTCTTTATCATTAAACATATCTTTATTCTCGTGATAAACTCTATTGTTCTTTCATTTTTTTACCTCACAGTTTTTTATTAATAATCCTTGATATATTACCATTTAATTCCCTAACATTTGTAGTGGGTTTGGAATCAGAGTGGCTCACTGTGGCATACATTCTCCACCGTTCCTCATTACACATCCTCAGAATCAGAGGAATCCTCATCTCTGTCTGGGACAAAATAAAAATTGCACGTAGCAACAGTTGCACTATCACAACACATAAAATATAACATATAATTCATTTTTCAATAATATAACATATTCAATATAACATTCAAGGTATTAGAGGTTTCACTGGTATCACTTTTCATGCTTTTATACTTTAACTAACATACTTCTCTTCACAGGTCATTATTTTTTTTCTAACTTGACATCTTGGCTATGTTATTTATTAGCCTTGTTGTTATTTTTCTATACTAGTTTGTAAGTTGTTTTGTTTATCTTAACATTCTTAATTTACACACTTAGATTGATCATTATGCAATTATGCAGTTGTTCTTTAAACATTGAGTTTACAATACTTCACTCTTATTAATAGTTCACAAGCTTTACTCTTACCATCGCTTGTATATAGGTTTTTTAACATTTGTTTCATCATTGTCCTGGATTATCAGGGTTTACAATATTCATATAATAAACATTTTTTTAGTTACCATTTGACATATATTGTTGGTATATACAATTAAATATTTTCTTCATCGTTTAATTAACATTCTGGTTCCTCAATAACGGTAGTATTTTGATAATCATTTTTGTTATTTATACATAGACATTTTTCTTTTTTATACATATAATCATTATTCTCATTAATCGTTTACTTAACTTGCTAAACAGTCTTGGTATATGCGATACAATACACATTTTTCTTTCTTATAATATGATAAGTATTTTTATTTATCACTTAACTAATTATTCCCATTCCTTATTCAAGCCTTCTCCTTTATTATTCTACACTTTGATGTTCTTCCCCTCTACTCCTTCAAATGATAGTTGGTTAAATCGTTTATTCTGGATGATTTTAATATATTTCTTGGTTTTGTGAAGGGTATACAATATTTGACAATTAAATAACATTTTTCTTTCTCTTCTTTCCTTTATAATAGCCATCTCTCTAATTACTCACTGTGGTGTTCTCCTCTACTCCTTCAAGTGTTGGAATCTTTAACACTTATTCTGGACGATTTATAATTTCGTTGGTTGAAATTAATATAGGAGTATTAGAGTAACATTATATCAATATTTTACATACATTTTCGTTATACAATATATTTTTGTTTTATACAATACAATAGACATTTTTTTCTTTATCATTTGATATGATAAACATTTTTCTTATTATAAAATCATTTAGTTTATAATTAACATTTTTCCCTATCATTTAATATGACAAACATGGTTCTTATTTAATACATAGTAGACATTTTTGGTACATATACTTATAATACACATTCTTCTTTATGATACAATATGGTAAACAGGCTGGTTACAGGCAATTAGATATTTTCAATACATTGAATATAATAAACGATTTTCTTGATCATTAATTTAACTTTTTCATGGTTGACACTTTTATGATATTTGATATAATAAACACTCTTGTTAGAATCACAGTATGATAACATAATTCATTCCTTTATAATAATAAGTCCATTAACAGTCTATATGTTGGGGTTCTCTTGGGCTTCACCATTCTATTGGGTTCATTATGGGTCAATTACGGTTTCACAGATCCATTTTATATAGCTGTTTATAGTACGACATATTTTATGATATTTAGCATCTTACAATACATTTTATAATAGATTTCCTTACACATAATACTTCTTTACAATATTCATTAAATGGTTTTATATAGTTCTGATGGTTTTTCATTTGCTTTACCTTTTGTAGCTCCTCTCGGTTATCTTTACATCTGTCCTTCTTCTTCAGTGATTGATGGTTTCTAATGTTTAGCCATAGTCATTCATATTCGGTGTGTTCGTCGGTTGGATCATTGTTACGTTCAGGCTTCTATCTGTTCTTGTCATATACCTTACTATCATTCGGTTCTTCCATTTTGCGGCTATCAGATCTTCATCTGCTTCCCGTTTTCTCGTCTTCTTCTTCTCATCATCTTTGGTATCCACTTGTCCAGTGTCCTCCTGGTCTTTGTTATTATTGACTTCTAGTACCTCTTCTAAATCTGGTTGATCGTCATTTGTTTTCTGGTTGGGTTTTTCCATTGTTTGGTCCCTCTTCTTCCGCAATTCTTTTATTTCTTGGGCGTATCCTTCAATGATCCGGTCCAGTTGTTCTTAATAACCTTCTTTTTTTTCGGAATGCCTTGTTCTTCTTTTGGAAATATTTGCTTTAAGTAGTTTATTGGTTATAGTCTTCTTTGTTGTAGCATATTTTTCTCTTCGTCCATCTTCATGAAGCTCCTTCGATACTCCTTCCTATAGATTCCTTCTTCACGGTCGACAATTGGGAAGTTACTCATATTAATTAGATCACTTCGAGTCATTTCTATTAATTCATTTGTGATCCTTGTCTTCTTTGGGCGTATTATTCTTCTTTCTTCTGTTTTCTTAATAATTTTGTTCCTTTATTCATGATTTTTAATTTTCGAATTCACTTGTTCGGTGTTTTTATTTCAGGGTAATTCTTTTGTCTCCACTTGATCATCACACATTGGCAGAGTATTTTGTTCTAAATCTTCATTATCGGCTAATAACTCTTCCGCTTCTTTAATTACCTGAGTCTTCTTTATACCTTCGGCGTCGATCTCCTTGTATTGAATATCTTCCTTGTTTCTGTCAAGCTCATTTTCAGATGATAATGTATTTGACCCTTCATTCTCGGTTTGTTTGCCATCGTCTTCGGATTGTATACTTAATTCTTCCATGGTCTCATCATTTGGTACTTCTTCTATCGCCGGTTTGTCATCGTCCTTCCTTTCTTCCGTTTTCTTAATTAACGATTCCATCATCTTCTGATTCTCTTCCCGGGATATCCTAAACTCTTCCTTTAATTCCAACATCATTTCTATGAGTTCCATATACTCCGCTGTCATGAGAGGCATGGTTGTTCTCTTGTATTTGCCGGGCTTAATATAAATATTAAAAATATTTTTGTGTAATATTTTTACAGCCCCACGTTGGGCGCCAATTTGTAAATGAACTAGATTATTGTGGTTTAAAAATTAAATTATATTTTTATTTAGTATTGAAAATTAAAGTTATGTTATAAATCGGTAGTAAGTTACAATTTAAAAATAATGAACTCTTTTCTAAAATAATTGCAGTAATAATTAATAAATACTGTTTGATTAGTAATGGTTGATCAATTTAGTGAATAAAGCGTTAATCGCTGGTCGACTGATGAAGGTAGCCGTAGCGTCGATCTGGCAGCGAAACTCCTTTTCTAGGTTAATTGTCGTCAAAGTACGTAATGTTAAGTCTCGTCTGGACAGCAAAAATTTATAATAATATACTTTCACGTACCTGATCGTGATACTAGAAGTTCTGAAGTTCACTTATAATAATTAATAAGCTGCCAAAAAGGTATTCAATACCAGCTTGCTTTATTGACAAGGTTAGATCACTCCTTGGTTGATAAGGGCGCCACACGGGTTTATTTTGGGAAAATCCCATGAAAAACCAATTAATGAGATTAAATATTTGATAATTTTTCTTTAAAATTTGTATTAATGCTTATTGCACTTATGGCAATTCAAATCTAACAAAATACAACCTCTCTTCAGAGTTATTTTTGTGTTCAAAGTTAATTATTAATTCACTCTTTGAAATAAATAGAGTCAAGGGTTATGCTGATAACAAACGGGTTTTATTCTTACCCTTGAGAATAAATTCAAACAATTACAAGTATGATAGATACATTAATATAAAATTGCAATTACTTCGTACCTTTACCCTACAAACTAGCTCAGATAGAACAAATCAACTCTTCTGGTTATTACCAGATTAACTTTTAATTAAATATTATTTTATATCTCGGGCGTAAGCTCTTTTAAATACAAGAAAGAACTACTTTATACCTATACAGACGTTAATGACAATATTTACTAATTCGGCCTCTTTTTTAAAATTCGTACCTATTGCTAGGTTAGCGTTGATCACGCTGACTTAATTATTAACAAATATTTTATCACTTAAGACTAATACAAATCTTACGTGGGATTAACAAATCCACTAAATAAATTTGATCACAGTGTAACAGATAGAAAGTTTTGATGTTTTTGCATCAGTACAATGTTGTTTTGAAGAAATACAAGTGCACACAGATTAATAAAATGAATTGTCACAATGTTACCTTTTTTATTTTAATCTTATAGATTAAAATTTATTTTAAACACTCCAGTGGTCGGATTATAGTGACCCTGGTTCATTACACTTCACACGAACTAAGAACGGAGAGTAATAGTCCTCTTCTAACTAAATTCGGACTAAGTTAAATACTGGTTAATAATCTTTCTCCCGTTCTAAATATCGCGCACAAAAAATAAAAATAATTACTTCACATCGATGCACTTCCTGCTAATAAATTGTTGTGTAGTTATGTGTCTTGAAGAATCGGTTAAATAGATTCACTGTTTACATGATACGCTAAGTTATTAAAAATTTTGAGGTGACGAGCGACACCTTCTCGCTCGAGATGATTGTCAAAAGTGTGTGGAATTCGTTCGGTTTTTGATTATATACCCCCTCGCTTCACGGGGCTTAGGTGATGAATTCGTTTAATAAGCTAATTTTTGATTGGCTCTGACAGCAGTTACAAAAATGACGCATTGTTTTCCAACCGTCGTTTGACAAACGTCTTTGACAACTTTCGTTGTTGTTAGTCTTAACTAACTAATTTCTCACTTTATAATTACAAATGATGCTAACTCACGCTACGCACTTATTACAGTTGTGATCGCGAGTTTATTACTATCAAATTAAAGAATAGTTCATGAGCTTTAATTTGATGTGACTTAACACTGGTTTTAATCGCACTTTCTCTGACATTGCTAATAAATAATGTTCAGAAACATGCTAATAAATAATGTTCAGAAACATGGTTTCGCACTGTCTTCTGCTAGCGAAGCCAAATACAATTATTATCTATCTAGTTATATTTAGTGTTTCACATCGCGTTTTCTTTTAAACGTCTTTGTCGGAACACTAACACATTCGTCGTTATACTTAATATCTATTTATTGAATACAATTATTAAATCTTAGCTTAACTATGGTGATACATTACTATGAAGAATCCTTACTTTCTAATTACATTTTGTTTATCCTACTCCACTTAATGTTACCCATTAATGATTGAGTGGTGATATTCACTATTACATTTGGTTGTATAGATTGTTCAGTAGATTTTATGTACACTAGTAGTCATTTCTTCTTATTAATTCGCTGACAAACGTTTGTTTAGGCGTAACCTAGGCATACCTTTAGCATCGGTTTATGCCTCAATAATGGTCATTAGTTACATTTGGTATAATGAGGAAGTTACTTATTTATATAAGGTTTCCTCTTACAAGTATTCTTACTTCTTAATATTACATTTGGGGTTTGCAATGCTAGTTTTAACTTTACATTGTGGCCATAGCTAGTCTTGGTCATAGGCATTGTTAGTTACTGGTCATGGTTCATTTATTTTCAGCCAAATACTGTTGCTGATATTATATTATTCTTGTCATTCTTTAATTAATTTTATAAACATGTGACTTTACATTTATGTCATTGACTGGCTTGTTTGACAGCTTATAGTGAACTTGGCTTGTCCATTAGTTAGAGTCAGTCATAGTATTTGTTGTGGTGTCATGCAGTGTATTCCTTACTGCTTCTTGTGGTCCTTCTTCTTCTTTCTTCTTCGTTGGTCCTTCTCTTCTTTGCTACTTTCATCATTAATTATTCACTTATATTATTTCCGTGCCCTTATTTATTCTTTTGGTACACGTCTAGGTTATGTAACATTTTGTTGTGTTACATATACTCCCTTCTCAAAATTGATCATTTGAGAGAAATTTTACATTTGAAGAAATTATCATTTTAGTTTGGTTTTAATATACGGTACTATTACTGCTTCTTTTCTGCATTGAATTTAATATTCTGTTAGTGTGTTGCACTAGATTGAGTTCTTGGCTAGTGATATATTTTTTAGCTTACTAGTATCTTTCAAGTCTCTTATATTCTAAGTCATTTAGTTATAACATGTCTTATTTCTTAACTTAACAATTTCCTGTCTTACAATAATACATTTTTCTTTATCATTAAACATATCTTTATTCTCGTGATAAACTCTATTGTTCTTTCATTTTTTTACCTCACAGTTTTTTATTAATAATCCTTGATATATTACCATTTAATTCCCTAACATTTGTAGTGGGTTCGGAATCAGAGTGGCTCACTGTGGCATACATTCTCCACCGTTCCTCATTACACATCCTCAGAATCAGAGGAATCCTCATCTCTGTCTGGGACAAAATAAAAATTGCACGTAGCAACAGTTGCACTATCACAACACATAAAATATAACATATAATTCATTTTTCAATAATATAACATATTCAATATAACATTCAAGGTATTAGAGGTTTCACTGGTATCACTTTTCATGCTTTTATACTTTAACTAACATACTTCTCTTCACAGGTCATTATTTTTTTTCTAACTTGACATCTTGGCTATGTTATTTATTAGCCTTGTTGTTATTTTTCTATACTAGTTTGTAAGTTGTTTTGTTTATCTTAACATTCTTAATTTACACACTTAGATTGATCATTATGCAATTATGCAGTTGTTCTTTAAACATTGAGTTTACAATACTTCACTCTTATTAATAGTTCACAAGCTTTACTCTTACCATCGCTTGTATATAGGTTTTTTAACATTTGTTTCATCATTGTCCTGGATTATCAGGGTTTACAATATTCATATAATAAACATTTTTGTTAGTTACCATTTGACATATATTGTTGGTATATACAATTAAATATTTTCTTCATCGTTTAATTAACATTCTGGTTCCTCAATAACGGTAGTATTTTGATAATCATTTTTGTTATTTATACATAGACATTTTTCTTTTTTATACATATAATCATTATTCTCATTAATCGTTTACTTAACTTGCTAAACAGTCTTGGTATATGCGATACAATACACATTTTTCTTTCTTATAATATGATAAGTATTTTTATTTATCACTTAACTAATTATTCCCATTCCTTATTCAAGCCTTCTCCTTTATTATTCTACACTTTGATGTTCTTCCCCTCTACTCCTTCAAATGATAGTTGGTTAAATCGTTTATTCTGGATGATTTTAATATATTTCTTGGTTTTGTGAAGGGTATACAATATTTGACAATTAAATAACATTTTTCTTTCTCTTCTTTCCTTTATAATAGCCATCTCTCTAATTACTCACTGTGGTGTTCTCCTCTACTCCTTCAAGTGTTGGAATCTTTAACACTTATTCTGGACGATTTATAATTTCGTTGGTTGAAATTAATATAGGAGTATTAGAGTAACATTATATCAATATTTTACATACATTTTCGTTATACAATATATTTTTGTTTTATACAATACAATAGACATTTTTTTCTTTATCATTTGATATGATAAACATTTTTCTTATTATAAAATCATTTAGTTTATAATTAACATTTTTCCCTATCATTTAATATGACAAACATGGTTCTTATTTAATACATAGTAGACATTTTTGGTACATATACTTATAATACACATTCTTCTTTATGATACAATATGGTAAACAGGCTGGTTACAGGCAATTAGATATTTTCAATACATTGAATATAATAAACGATTTTCTTGATCATTAATTTAACTTTTTCATGGTTGACACTTTTATGATATTTGATATAATAAACACTCTTGTTAGAATCACAGTATGATAACATAATTCATTCCTTTATAATAATAAGTCCATTAACAGTCTATATGTTGGGGTTCTCTTGGGCTTCACCATTCTATTGGGTTCATTATGGGTCAATTACGGTTTCACAGATCCATTTTATATAGCTGTTTATAGTACGACATATTTTATGATATTTAGCATCTTACAATACATTTTATAATAGATTTCCTTACACATAATACTTCTTTACAATATTCATTAAATGGTTTTATATAGTTCTGATGGTTTTTCATTTGCTTTACCTTTTGTAGCTCCTCTCGGTTATCTTTACATCTGTCCTTCTTCTTCAGTGATTGATGGTTTCTAATGTTTAGCCATAGTCATTCATATTCGGTGTGTTCGTCGGTTGGATCATTGTTACGTTCAGGCTTCTATCTGTTCTTGTCATATACCTTACTATCATTCGGTTCTTCCATTTTGCGGCTATCAGATCTTCATCTGCTTCCCGTTTTCTCGTCTTCTTCTTCTCATCATCTTTGGTATCCACTTGTCCAGTGTCCTCCTGGTCTTTGTTATTATTGACTTCTAGTACCTCTTCTAAATCTGGTTGATCGTCATTTGTTTTCTGGTTGGGTTTTTCCATTGTTTGGTCCCTCTTCTTCCGCAATTCTTTTATTTCTGGGGCGTATCCTTCAATGATCCGGTCCAGTTGTTCTTAATAACCTTCTTTTTTTTCGGAATGCCTTGTTCTTCTTTTGGAAATATTTTCTTTAAGTACTTTATTGGTTATAGTCTTCTTTGTTGTAGCATATTTTTCTCTTCGTCCATCTTCATGAAGCTCCTTCGATACTCCTTCCTATAGATTCCTTCTTCACGGTCGACAATTGGGAAGTTACTCATATTAATTAGATCACTTCGAGTCATTTCTATTAATTCATTTGTGATCCTTGTCTTCTTTGGGCGTATTATTCTTCTTTCTTCTGTTTTCTTAATAATTTTGTTCCTTTATTCATGATTTTTAATTTTCGAATTCACTTGTTCGGTGTTTTTATTTCAGGGTAATTCTTTTGTCTCCACTTGATCATCACACATTGGCAGAGTATTTTGTTCTAAATCTTCATTATCGGCTAATAACTCTTCCGCTTCTTTAATTACCTGAGTCTTCTTTATACCTTCGGCGTCGATCTCCTTGTATTGAATATCTTCCTTGTTTCTGTCAAGCTCATTTTCAGATGATAATGTATTTGACCCTTCATTCTCGGTTTGTTTGCCATCGTCTTCGGATTGTATACTTAATTCTTCCATGGTCTCATCATTTGGTACTTCTTCTATCGCCGGTTTGTCATCGTCCTTCCTTTCTTCCGTTTTCTTAATTAACGATTCCATCATCTTCTGATTCTCTTCCCGGGATATCCTAAACTCTTCCTTTAATTCCAACATCATTTCTATGAGTTCCATATACTCCGCTGTCATGAGAGGCATGGTTGTTCTCTTGTATTTGCCGGGCTTAATATAAATATTAAAAATATTTTTGTGTAATATTTTTACAGCCCCACGTTGGGCGCCAATTTGTAAATGAACTAGATTATTGTGGTTTAAAAATTAAATTATATTTTTATTTAGTATTGAAAATTAAAGTTATGTTATAAATCGGTAGTAAGTTACAATTTAAAAATAATGAACTCTTTTCTAAAATAATTGCAGTAATAATTAATAAATACTGTTTGATTAGTAATGGTTGATCAATTTAGTGAATAAAGCGTTAATCGCTGGTCGACTGATGAAGGTAGCCGTAGCGTCGATCTGGCAGCGAAACTCCTTTTCTAGGTTAATTGTCGTCAAAGTACGTAATGTTAAGTCTCGTCTGGACAGCAAAAATTTATAATAATATACTTTCACGTACCTGATCGTGATACTAGAAGTTCTGAAGTTCACTTATAATAATTAATAAGCTGCCAAAAAGGTATTCAATACCAGCTTGCTTTATTGACAAGGTTAGATCACTCCTTGGTTGATAAGGGCGCCACACGGGTTTATTTTGGGAAAATCCCATGAAAAACCAATTAATGAGATTAAATATTTGATAATTTTTCTTTAAAATTTGTATTAATGCTTATTGCACTTATGGCAATTCAAATCTAACAAAATACAACCTCTCTTCAGAGTTATTTTTGTGTTCAAAGTTAATTATTAATTCACTCTTTGAAATAAATAGAGTCAAGGGTTATGCTGATAACAAACGGGTTTTATTCTTACCCTTGAGAATAAATTCAAACAATTACAAGTATGATAGATACATTAATATAAAATTGCAATTACTTCGTACCTTTACCCTACAAACTAGCTCAGATAGAACAAATCAACTCTTCTGGTTATTACCAGATTAACTTTTAATTAAATATTATTTTATATCTTGGGCGTAAGCTCTTTTAAATACAAGAAAGAACTACTTTATGCCTATACAGACGTTAATGACAATATTTACTAATTCGGCCTCTTTTTTAAAATTCGTACCTATTGCTAGGTTAGCGTTGATCACGCTGACTTAATTATTAACAAATATTTTATCACTTGAGACTAATACAAATCTTACGTGGGATTAACAAATCCACTAAATAAATTTGATCACAGTGTAACAGATAGAAAGTTTTGATGTTTTTGCGTCAGTACAATGTTGTTTTGAAGAAATACAAGTGCACACAGATTAATAAAATGAATTGTCACAATGTTACCTTTTTTATTTTAATCTTATAGATTAAAATTTATTTTAAACACTCCAGTGGTCGGATTATAGTGACCCTGGTTCATTACACTTCACACGAACTAAGAACGGAGAGTAATAGTCCTCTTCTAACTAAATTCGGACTAAGTTAAATACTGGTTAATAATCTTTCTCCCGTTCTAAATATCGCGCACAAAAAATAAAAATAATTACTTCACATCGATGCACTTCCTGCTAATAAATTGTTGTGTAGTTATGTGTCTTGAAGAATCGGTTAAATAGATTCACTGTTTACATGATACGCTAAGTTATTAAAAATTTTGAGGTGACGAGCGACACCTTCTCGCTCGATATGATTGTCAAAAGTGTGTGAAATTCGTTTGGTTTTTGATTATATACCCCCTCGCTTCACAGGGCTTAGGTGATGAATTCGTTTAATAAGCTAATTTTTGATTGGCTCCGACAGCCGTTACAAAAATGACGCATTGTTTTCCAACCGTCGTTTGACAAACGTCTTTGACAACTTTCGTTGTTGTTAGTCTTAACTAACTAATTTCTCACTTTATAATTACAAATGATGCTAACTCACGCTACGCACTTATTACAGTTGTGATCGCGAGTTTATTACTATCAAATTAAAGAATAGTTCATGAGCTTTAATTTGATGTGACTTAACACTGGTTTTAATCGCACTTTCTCTGACATTGCTAATAAATAATGTTCAGAAACATGGTTTCGCACTGTCTTCTGCTAGCGAAGCCAAATACAATTATTACCTATCTAGTTATATTTAGTGTTTCACATCGCGTTTTCTTTTAAACATCTTTGTCGGAACACTAACACATTCGTCGTTATACTTAATATCTATTTATTGAATACAATTATTAAATCTTAGCTTAACTATGGTGATACATTACTATGAAGAATCCTTACTTTCTAATTACATTTTGTTTATCCTACTCCACTTAATGTTACCCATTAATGATTGAGTGGTGATATTCACTATTACAGTTGGTTGTATAGATTGTTCAGTAGATTTTATGTACACTAGTAGTCATTTCTACTTATTAATTCACTGACAAACGTTTGTTTAGGCGTAGCCTAGGCATACCTTTAGCATCGGTTTATGCCTCAATAATGGTCATTAGTTACATTTGGTATAATGAGGAAGTTACTTATTCATATAAGGTTTCCTCTTACAAGTATTCTTACTTCTTAATATTATATTTGGGGTTTGCAATGCTAGTTTTAACTTTACATTGTGGCCATAGCTAGTCTTGGTCATAGGCATTGTTATTTACTGGTCATGGTTCATTTATTTTCAGCCAAATACTGTTGCTGATATTATATTATTCTTGTCATTCTTTAATTAATTTTATAAACATGTGACTTTACATTTATGTCATTGACTGGCTTGTTTGACAGCTTATAGTGAACTTGGCTTGTCCATTAGTTAGAGTCAGTCATAGTATTTGTTGTGGTGTCATGCAGTGTATTCCTTACTGCTTCTTGTGGTCCTTCTTCTTCTTTCTTCTTCGTTGGTCCTTCTCTTCTTTGCTACTTTCATCATTAATTATTCACTTATATTATTTCCGTGCCCTTATTTATTCTTTTGGTACACGTCTAGGTTATGTAACATTTTGTTGTGTTACATACTTTTTTTAAATGTTTAAGAAAATATAATTAAAAAAAATAAGATAAAAGAAAATCTTTAATTGCAAATCAGTACTTTTTTTAGCGCTTACTACACCTTTGTTCTTTCACTCATTCTCACACGCTATTGAGATCTCATATTATGTTTGATATTATTTCTTTACTCACATAAAAGTAATTTTATTTTAAAAAATGAATTTTCTACATTTGTGGGAAGCTGGTTATGTCCTTATTTTGTACTTATCTCTTCCGACGGGAAGTCTCCTACTTGTTGCACAATGAGTCGTAATTCGCTTTCCCAATGAAAAATCACAATAATGTTCCGAAAGTTCAAATTTATGTTTATACTTTGCTTCTATTGAATTCACACAATCATTACCATTTTAAAAACTTTTTGCAAGAAACTCGGTAGGCCTACCGTAACTGTTTGGCCTACCTTGATTGTCCACACGTACTGTAGACTACATCTGTACTGTTCGACGGTCGGCTGGAGACTGAGCTTCACTTTCATTTCTGCACCACGGTTCAGTTCAAATACACATTTGAAACCAGTTTTTACTGATTTACCTCCACCTGTCCCTCCTTTGGATTGACCTCATTTGTTTTTCACTTGATCATCACGGCGTCTGGCCATCGACCGCTCCCGAACTCTGATTTACTTCGTCTTTGTCAGCAAAATGCTTTTAGTGTGAGTCACTGTCTAAAAATAGAATTCGTTACATAACGTACCATTACACGTCATGGGATACGCAAGTTAGATTTCTCAGGGGAGTCTAAATCTGCTGATGAGGCTGCAGCAAATGAATTTAAAGTTACTTTTGGATGGACGCTCAGCTCTTTAAAAATTTGTTTTTTGAACAGTTTGTTCCTGGAGTTAAACAGAACTTCAAAAAACTTGGTTTGCCTGAAAACGCACAGGCTGTTCTGTTAGTAGATAATTGTAGACCCATCCTCTTGCTAGTGAGTTAAAGTAAGCAAATATAACAGTGAAATGCCTCCCTCCAAACGTTACCCCTTTGATTCAGCCTAAGGATCAAGGAATAATTCAGAACTTTAAGTGCAAATACAGGGTTTCATTTATTCAAGAACTCATAAACTCAGACTGTAGTGTAAAAGACTTTCAATCAGCTTTTAACATGAAAGATGGTATTTTCGCAACTGCTGTTGCTTGCCCTTGCCAAGAAGTAAAAAATGATACGTTAATAAAAGCATGGACAAAGTTATGGCCAGCTGTGATGAACAATCCTCTTAGTGAACATAATGAATTAGATGACGTAGCCGATCCTGAAAGTCAGTTGCTGGAGACTGTTAAAAATGCTGCAGAAGGCTGTTCATCATTGTCAAAAATGTCTGATGATGAAGTGTTTGACTGGCTAGATGTTGACAAGGATGAACCTACTGTGGAGGAGATAAATGATGAAACAATCATTCAAAGTGTGTTAAATCCAGTGGCGGCTCGTCGTTATGAACATGGGAGGGGCTCTTTCATAAGGTCATAACTATCTCTACACAAACACACACGCACGCGAACGCGCACACACAGATACACACACTCATTCACTTTCTTGTATGTATTTTTATAAATTTATAAAATTGTCAAAATTAGTCTACTTATAACATTTGATTTTACTGTAAGTATTTTATTTTTAAGATATGTGAATAATAAGAGTGGAAATTCAAAATATTTTATAGAACAGAAGTACATAGCTATATACCACAGGGCAAATGTGAAAGCTATATTTTTAAAATTTGACCAAGCATCAGAATTCAGGAGGAAGTTGTATTAAGTAACAAGGTATTAATCTTCTACCACTTTAAATATACTTAGTCACATTTAATATCAAAAATAAATTAATCTACGACTGAAAATTCATACCTTTAGTTATATTGTTTGTAGCAGAAGTCCATCCTCCTCTCCTTCTGTGCAGCGAAGTGGTTGATCACACGTTCATTGAAATTGGGGGTAGATAATAATTTCTTTTCAATTGAACACATGGCGAGTGCACTGAGTCTACCTTCTTTCATTGTGCTCCTGGTAAAAGTCTTTATTCGCTTTAAAGTTGAAAAACATCTTTCACTTTCTGCAGTGGTCATTGGGATTGTGCAGATGATCTGAAGTAATTTCACTGATTCGGGGAGCACATCTCTCAGATTATTATCATAAATAAAATTAAGCAACCGTAATGAGCCTGTTGCCTCAGAAAAATCACTTCTACTGTATATTACTACCTACTCTTGTTTCAGTTCTATTTTATTCAACTGGAATAAATTTACAGCAATTTCTAATTCATTTTCAGGAAATTTATTTTTGAACTCGGGAAACAAACTTGGCTGAAATAACTTGGTTACCGACAAATGATCTAAGAAATTAAAGCGAGTGTCAATTCCAGTCATGATAACATCACACACTTCTTTTGCCACAATGTGTCTTCTATCATCAAATCGGCCTCGTTTTCTACTGGGGCCTGAACAAGATAAATCATTTTCAGTTCCATCAAGTTCGCTAGAACTGGGCTGGTCAACCTCAGGCAAGTTTCTTATTTTTTGGATTATAGACTTAAATTCGCCTAAGTATATATTTTAAGGCCTTGATGCAGTCGATTGTCTTGTTCTGAAGCTCGTTGTACAAAATATCACAATGGGGCATTATTTTATTAAAAAATGTTACCCAGAAAATGAAATCGTTGTCTTTAAGAAGGTTGCTTAAACCAACTGCTTTGTTTACAGTTGTATAATCATTGCTGTCGTCGTCTAATATTTTATTAGACTTCTATTTCATTTTTATACTTAAATAATGTGCTGACAATTCTAGACATGAAGTTCCAACGAGTGCCAGAGCTCTTTGGTATTCGTTTTTTCATAATGTCGTCAAGTACTGCTGTTCTTTTAGTCGATTGTGAAAAAAAGGATGAAAATGCTTCAACATTACTAAAAAATATTTTTATCTGTTTATTTTGTGTTGCGCAGCGTTCAGTGATCAAATTTAGTTGATGCGCGTAGCAGTGAACGAAATGTGCATTTTTGTACACAGCTTTGACTCTTGCCTGCACACCTGTGTGCTGGCCACTCATGACAGAAGTGCCATCGTAGCTTTGAGCAATCACTCTTTCAGGTGTTTTGTCAATTTTTAGATTTTCCAGCTCGTTAAAAATTGCTTCACTAACAGATGCTGCGTCATGACCTTTGGGTACTACAAAACTAACAAATCTTTCATTTACAACCCCATTTAACTCGTATCTGACAACAAACACTAGCTGAGACAATGTAGCACAGTCAGTTGTCTCATCGGCTTCAATAGCAATATATTTAGTTTGAGTAATTTCGTCGCATATAATTTCCAAGCACACGGCATATATGGAATAAAGTAAATCATTTTGGATGGTTTTGGAAAGCCTTAAAAATACTCGGTTATTGCTTTTTTCAATATGTTGTTTTATGTAGAGTCTAACTCTGCCATTAGGTTGACAAGACCACGAAATATGCCAGGGTTGTTAGATGTGTCAGTGCCACTTTCGTCATGCCCCCTTAATGCAAGTTCAAAAGCTCCACAAAACTTCACAGCATCAATCAACTTACTTAAAATGTACCGATTTTTTGATACTTCCTCATTTAACTTTTGAATTCTTAATCTATATGCACTGTCTAACTGAGATCCAATGTCAACCTTCCCAAGTACTGCATACTCGATACACGCAATTATATGTTTTTCACTTAATTTATGTTTTTTAAGTTTTTCACTCAAATGCTTAATATCCGAGACACCATCTACAGTCCAGGTGGGATCCTGTACGCCCATTACTATGCACGGGTAACAGAAAAATGAGTTTTTTTATTCCACACCCACACAACCAATCAGCATAATTATACAAATGAATACTAAA
This sequence comes from Magicicada septendecula, assembly GCA_034769895.1. Classification (NCBI taxonomy): domain Eukaryota; kingdom Metazoa; phylum Arthropoda; class Insecta; order Hemiptera; family Cicadidae; genus Magicicada; species Magicicada septendecula. Next base: position 267,223,971 of record CM068367.1, read on the forward strand.
TTTCCGATTGTAGCTATTCCTACTCTTAGTGGATTTTTGTACTTGATTAATCACCATATTAGGCCTAGGAGGCCCTAATCTTTTAAGTACAACCCTGTGCTCTAAGTTCTTTATCCCTTGGCTAATAATTTTACTTACATCATTCGTAATTACAAAGTTAGAATCCGTGTTATTCATTATGACACACATTACCCCACTAAACACAATAAGTCTGTTTGCAAACAAGGAGTGCCAATAACTGCTACACTGCTGGCCGCTGGCGCTGGCTGAGATGATTTGCGCATGCGTCGCCAAGGATGGAGTCCCAGCATGTCCGTAAGAACACAGCTGATTGACGTCACCGCACGGTTAGAGCTGTATGCTGTATTTTCCATTTACACTGCACACAGTAGCTTTGGGCTCTATGGCCAACGCCCGCAACTCAACTCCGGACTTTAAACGTCAAATGTTTTCCGTTGTATTATTGTTTTGATGCGTATAGGAACTTTTTTAATTGATTTGGTGAAAAATTAATAATTAATTATTACTTTTTATTTTATTGGGAGGGCTGCGCCCGAGAGCCCTTATGGGCAAGCCGCCACTGGTTAAATCCTCAAACAGTTCAAGAAGTGGAAAGTTATGAGGAAGAAGAGGGTAGTGCATCAAATAATGTTACTTGGCGAGAGGCAACCAACATGATACACACTTTTGTAAAATTTGTGGAGACAAACATTACAACATGGCTGAAGTTATGAATCTTTATATAATCCACAATGACTTTTTAAACAAAAGACGAGTTGATATAAGATCATTTTTTTAACAAACCTGAAGTACGACAACCAACGTGGCATTGACCTCCATGAACAATCACTAACACTCACCCTAACATGGATGAATTATTGATTTTGTTTTAAATGTTTAATTTTTAAGAAAATGTTTACTGTTGTAATTGAACATGGTCCTATGTAATTTAAATAATAACTTTACCTATGTAACTGCACAATAACAGGTGTACTGTACCGTTATCCCTTGTTTTATCATATTTAATTTAAACACCTTGACAGTCCGGAAAATTTGATAATCCGGCACGCTCTTGGTCCTGACCATGCTGGATTATCAAGGTCCTACTGTATTAACTTTTTGAGTGTTTTCGATGTTGAGTACTTTGAAAATGTTGTCATGTTTTGTATTGATTTGTGTATTAGTTTGTTTAGTTTTGTGTTTGTATATTTATAAATAGGCTATAACATCTTGAGGTAAAGAAATTATAAATATTAAATAAATTATATATGCATCAAGAAATAGACTGTAGCAAAAGTGTTTGAAATGTGTGGCTGTGTGCGTGCGCGTGACAAATTTGAACAGTTGCAGTAAATGTTTACAGTTTGTTAAAACAGCCGTATTTCATTGGGAAAAATAATAATTTATTTTTTATTTTAGGGTAGATATTTTATTTATACAGTAGACTCAACTATCTGGCCTATTTTTGAACCTACGTGCTGTGTGCAAAACACAAGTTGTGACATGAAAAGCGCGGACCCCCCCCCCCCGCTCTTCTACTTAGATGCCATAAGGTGGTTGGCCGAAACATGGGAAGAGATTCCAAACATATCACTTGTAAGGTCTTGGAAAATTCTTTTGAACCATGAAGGTGAACATTTCAACCTTGAACCTGTGTGTGAAACCGAAATGGAAGATGAAAACGATAAACTTGTTTCGTTGCTGGAAAAAGTACCGGGGTGTGATGATGTCAATGCAGAGGACATTAGAGAATGGACGGCAAACGACGAAGTTAATGAAATAACAGATAAAGATAGTGTGGAAATTTTGACACTGGGAGATGAAATAGAAGAAGAGGAGGAGAAGGCATATTTAGCTGACAGGAAGAATCTCATCCCACATTCGGAAGGGTTCAAGACGATTGAGGCACCACTGGAGTATATTAGTCAGCAGGAGGAAGCGAAGCCAGCTGATATCATGTGATTGCGTAAGTGGAGGGACATTGCGTCGCGGAAGAGGGCTAAATCGGATAAGCAGTCACTATCAAGGGCTTTTTCAAAAACTAAAAACTAAGTTTTCACTCTTTTATCTTAGGATTTTATGCATTTGTGTAATCATTTATCAATGAACAGTAAATTTAAATCATTTTTTTAAGAATTAAGCCTGCGTTTTACGTTAATGTTTTGTTTATTTAAAAATTGTATGTATTTATACTGTACAGTGTACATCATTTTATGTTTCCTGCAATTAAGTTAGACATTACAAAATTTATCTTAAAATGTGTATACAATATTTTTATTCTTGGACTTCCTTTTTCTGTAATAAATTTTTAAAACGTACAGTACAGTACATAACAAACATTTTTAAAGTACTGGACTGTACTAAGATGTCAGAAAATATGAGTAAGAGCAGGTTTTGGTATAAAAAGTGTGATTTTAATGGTATGGGTGGGGCAGGAAGTGAGTAATTATTATAGAACTCCGGCCTATCTGGCTTTTTTGTTATCCGGCCTGCCCTTCCGCCACATTAGTCAGGAGTCTACTGTATTTATATTTATTTTGCTACAGCATTTGGAAGACATCACTACAATTATAAAGGATGAAATTCTTTTAGAAGTGGAAAAAGAAATGAATACACAAGAGGTAACGTTTTTTTTTAAATATACAATCAGTCTTCCATCTACAAGTAGGTGAGACAAGTTAGATTCATGGTAGATCAGTCTTCCATTGAAGGCGGTCACTTTATTAACAAAATATTTTTGAAGTTGAACATTTATAGTTGAAAATTAGATTCAGTCAGCCTTTCCGGTGCTCTGGGTGTGTATACACACGAAATGTTTATGGCAATATGATGCTCCGGATGTGGTAAGTCACACATCGTTTTAAATTGGTAAAGTGCTCACAACAGTTTAGTACGCCTATGGCTGTGACACTCGGAACAAGCATTGTGCGTACAAGGTCAACAAATTGTCATTTAGTTATGAATCAGCTGTTGAAACAAAGACAGTTCATTCAGTGTGTCTGGTGTCATGTAGAAACTGAGATAAAGTTAAGATAATTCGCAGATGAGTTTTTGTAAACGCTGCCATTAAGTGACACGTATATTTGTTGTTGTGACGTGTTCCTTTTAGTTACATCTGCAGTTGACAGTTGAGTGTTGCTCAGGTTGTGTAATCTTTTCCGTTAGCGATAAATGTTATTGTTGTTGTGGTGAGTTTATTTTTTATGTACATTTGCTAACAAGTTGACTGTTTTGAGATTGTATAATCTTTGCAGTAAATGACATGTATAATTGTTATTGCGGCCCATTATGTAAATGGTAGAGTGCTCCACACGTATATACAAACACTCCAGCTGAAAATATAGCACATGGGCAAAGCATAACCGCTCACACGTGTTGGCAGCGAAAAGGTTAAAACATGGAGACACCTGAGATGTCTTGCATTGGTGCTGTCACCCAACAAGTTGAGTGCTAGTTCATTGGGGTTGGTGGTTCAATTTCAGTTGTTAGTTTATACAATAACATTGAATTTCCTATACCAGTGAAACACTTTAATGTTGTCTTCTACACTTTTGTTCCTTGTGAGCAATGGGTAGGTTGATGATTGTTATCAACATGTAATATGAATACATTGTAAGTACATCAATAATTGTCCTGGGGGGGGGGACAAAGTTACTCGTGTCCGCAGCATCCTTAAGCTGTATGTGTCCCCTGGGTGGTGCTAAATGAGTAACAGTGCTGGCAGACCTGGCACTTGACATCTCCTCAGCCACTATCATAGTAGGAGACTTTAACTCCACCTCCCCGAATTGGGGATACAAATATTATAACCAAGCAGGAAGAACTGTTGAAGAATTTCTCAACAGCCATAACTTGGAGCTGTTGTAAAAAAAAAGAAGATAAAAAGACATTCCTACATTATACAGGAGACTCCACAAACCCTGACCTTGCTATGGTATCCTCTGATCTCTAGGATAACAGTGAAAAACATTAAAAGAGAAGAAACACCCCATTTAATTCTCAGAAATCTGTGCAACTACAGCCAACAGAGTGCAAAGAACAATATCCCCAGAGGGAAACAGTACAATTACAAACCCTTTTGGATGAGTGAACTAGCCCAACAAAAACAGATCAGAGACCAAGCTAGAAAGAAACCGAAAAAACGAAAACACAGGAAGATTTCAAAATATATAGAAGCAGCAAAATGAAGCAGCAAGTGGCGAAGGCAAAAAGAGATTCTTGGAACAAATTCTTAAAAACATTGAATTATAGAACAGATGGACGAAAGGCATCCTATAAAGGAGGAAAGGCATTTATAAGTAGACTAAACAACAAACATCCAGAAAACCAATCCCAACCATTTAAAATTCAAAACAAGGAGATTACAGATGACAGTAAAATAGCAAATTACTTTAATGCCCACTTTTGCAATGCCCATAAACTGTCACATAAATTTAAAAAACAAGAAAAACATCAAAACAAACATCAGGAACTAAACAACAAATAACAGCGATGGACTGAGGCAGATTTTTACCCGAGATTTTACAGAAGAGGATGTGAAAGAGGCAATCAGTAACACCAAGGAGAGAAAACAACTGGGACCAGACAACATCTTCGCAGAATTTATTCATAATTTGGGACCAGAAGCCCTTACAACATTACTATTGGTATATAATAAACTTTGGAACTCCAGAGATAGCCTGCCTGATGAATGGAGGAAATCAGTAATAGTCCCCATATTAAAACCTGGCAAACCAGCAAACATTCTAAGTTCATACAGACCTATAGCATTAACATCTGTACTAGCAAAAATCCAGGAGAGAATGATCTCAGCCAGACTGCTGGTATCTAGAAAACCAAAATCTGCTTACAGAAGAACAAGCGGGCTTCCGTCAAAATCGCTCTACAACATACCCACTGATAAAACTCTTTCAAGAGATAAAAGCAGCATTTAACCAAAAGGAAAGCACCCTGCAGTGTTCGTCGATTTTAGTGGAGCATACGATTCCGTGTGGAGAACTAGACTCATTGAAAAACTAAAAGACGTCAATATAGAGGGAAACATGCTGTCTTGGCTTTCAAGATTTCTGGACCAGAGATGGGCCAGAGTCAAATTTGGTGAATCCTTCTCCAAATACAAACAGACAAAAGTAGGTCTAGCCCAAGGAGACTGACTGAGCACCACACTCTTCAATGTTTTTATAGATGACCTCCCAAAAATTACAAAAGATAAAAATGGGAATGTTCGCTGATGACGTAGTCATTTGGACCTCAGCCAAAAACAATACCAAGCAGCAGAATATATTAGAACAAAGAATGAACGAAACCTTGGACTCCTTGCACAACTGGACTTCTGAGAACAACATGAAAATTAATATCTCAAAGACTGCTTACCAATTTTTCACGATGCACCATAAAAATGATGACTTCAACTTGAAGATCAACAACCTGAACCTTCCCAAAAGCGAATGTACAAAATACTTAGGTGTACACATGGACAACAAACTATCTTGGAAGTACATTTTATTGTTTTGTCTCCAAGTCGCGCTCTAATACAAAGGTACAAACTTGCCTATTTTTATTTTCCCTCGTGCGACTTCGTATATTTTATTTATTCACTACGCGTTTTGGCAACAAGTTGCCATCCTCAGGTGAAACATTCACTCAAAACGAGGTCGTTAAAAAGTAAAATAATTTATTAAAACACTAAAACTTAAAGTAAAAAAAAAAGTATTGACTCAACCGTTAATACCCGCGTGTATAGCACTGGCCTGCTCATGTTCGTGTATGTTGAAAGTGCACTTTTGACTTTAAGTTTTAGTGGTTTAATAAATTATTTTACCTTTTTACGACCTTGTTTTGAGTGAATGTTTCACCTGAGGATGGCAACTTGTTGCCGAAACGCGTAGTAAATAAATAAAATATACGAAGTCGCACGAGGGAAAATAAAAATAGGTAAGTTTGTACCTTTGTATATCTTGGAAGGACAATGTGACAAACATAACAAATAAAGTCAACCAAAAACTGAGACTTATAAAGCGTCTTGCTGGAGCTACCTGGGGATGTACGCAGGACACTCTGAATACCACATACAAAACCTATATAAAACCAGTCATGACATATGGAAGTGAGATACTTGTAACACCCAGCAACTCTAATCTGAAGACATTGGAAACAACACAAAACAATGCCCTACGGCTGATTAGCGGAGGTGTGAAGACCACACCTGTCCTTTCCCTTCAGTTGTACACAGGCCACCTACCGATCACTTCAGAAATAAATCAACAAGCTGCCATCTCTCTGGCCAAAATAAAAGCCTTACCACAAGCAAAATTGGCAAAAAATAGCCAAGACAGGACACATCTGAAGACCAAGACATTACCAGTTAATACTGCCAACAAGTACTTGACACTGCTGGGCATCACAACTGAAATAGAACCTTTTTGTCCAAAAATTAAACCTACAGAATACCAAACAATCAACATCAATCTCTCTCTTCTGTCTGATATGAAAAAGCAAGATGCACCTTCCACAATCTTGCACCAAATGGCACTAGCAACCATCAATGAAAGATATCCCCAGGATGAGTACCTTAGAATCTATACAGATGGATCGCTCATAGGAAAACATGGAAAGCTGACGCAGGAGTACATTGTGAACTGTTCTCCCACTACATTTCAGTGGGAGAAAATAAAACCAGTTTTGACGGAGAAATAAAGGCAATACATATGGCATTACAACAACTCTTACTCAGACCACTAGCTTTTAAAAAAGCTGTTTTTCTTGTTGACTCCAAGTCTGCAATCCAGTCTATCGCATCAAACAGACAGCCTATAGATAGCACTGTAAAAGAAACAAAGGATGCAATAAACCTTCTCAGTAAACAAGGGAAAACAATAATTCTCCAGTGGATCCCCTCACATGTAGGAATAAGTGGGAATGAAACGGCCTACCTGCTAGCTAAAAAGGGTACAACATTGCAAGGGAGAAAAACACTACACAGCACAAGAACAATCAAAAGACTTGTTAAAAACAAAGGACAAGAGATGTTCACCAATGAGGCCAGCCTTGCGTCTAGTGGTAAACGGTGGAAAAACATTGGAAACACTTGGGACAAAAACAAAAATATACCCAGAAACCAAGCAGTAGCGAACTTCAGACTCAATACTGGTCACGACTGCCTTGCTGAACACCTCCATCATATTAAGATCTAGAAATCCCACCACTGCACAATCTGTAAGCAGCTGAATACAGTGATGAACAAAGACCATCTTCTTGTATGTTCGGGATTGGCTCACTCTTATCAAGAGACAGGGAATCTACCAAAACTCTATTGGGATGCCAGAAGACAAATGGAATATTTCAATGTCCTGCCATTAGAAAACAACAACAACTCAATAATTGAATGAACGAATCGAGTTTTGTTTTTACTCGATCTTTTTTTGGCATTTGTCTTTCTGTCTGTTGGGGTATGTCTCACGATTACATTTCAATACATCAAATGGTTTTTGTAAACCTTGGCCTGTGTGTTTGTAACTCTACCCTACAGAACCCTATTGTTTTTTACACTGATCCCGCAAAATGTAGGTGGGAGAGTGGTAAAAATGTGTGAGGGTGAAAATTTGGAAAAAATCACAAAAGTCTGTGTGGAATATCGAATTAAAGAGAACTTTAACCATTATGAATTTAGCTTCATTTTTAAAAATATCAAAATTTTGGGATGCCAGGGGCCAAAAAGTGAGGGAAAATTCTGATAAAATAGCAAAAATTCAAAGGGATTATTGGGGATATGGCATGTGGGATATCAAAGGGAATATTAACTAAAATCTGAATGTAGTGGTAAGCTTTAGAAATTTCAATATTTTGGAATGCAAATTTTTAACACAGCAGCCTAGAATGGAATCAAAAATTATTGAAATCCGGCTGTGGTCAGACTAAAGAATATTTTAACACAAATTAAATGTTTAAAAATTTTTAGCCTGTATTGTGTGCTTACTATACAGTTTATTGTTGTATTGGAGTGTTAGTGGTCTCAAATATTTCTACTAGTAATTTTATACAAACCACTATTTTGCCTTTGGTATTGATGACCGCTTTTGGCAGTCAAGCCATCTGCAGGTCATTTACCAACAGAGAAATATGAAACCGTTCGCTTCTTATATACCGTTTTACCGGACCTATCTAGCCCCGCCCCCTGATGGAGTAGCGCGTCTTACTTAGCTCCACCCATAGTGGGTTGTCTTACATTACCAATTTTGCTGTGGGTGGAGCTAGTAAGACGCGCTGCTCCGTCAGGGGGTGGGGCTAGATAGGTCCGGTAAAACGGTATATAAGAAGCGAATGGTTTCATATTTCTCTGTTGGTAAATGACCTGAAGATGGCTTGACTGCCGAAAGCGTTCGTCAATACCAAAGGCAAAATAGTGGTTTGTATAAAATTACTAGTAGAAATACTATACAGTTGTTACATTTCTGAACAAAAAATAGGGTATTTTTAATTAAGGAAGTTGTGTTAGTGGTTATAATCACTATTGTCGGTCCATTGTTAAGCAGCAGGGAAATGGGCAGTATTCAGTACAACTAATTGGAGGAATGAAGCGCCTAGACCAGCGGTTCCCAAAATTTCTGTCTTGGGCCCCCCTTTGAAATATTGAACCATAACGCGCCCCCTCACATAATGTGTTAGCCATGTACATTTAACAAGGTATTAATAAGGGTAAATAACAAATATAAGTATTTGATAACTGTCGTTTATTAGGTAAATTTTCACCATTTATACTACATATAAAATTATAAATACAGACAACAGTTGTAAATATTCAATTACATTTTTGATTTAAGGACTGTTGCAGTTATGAAAGTAACAATATTCTTAGTTTAAATACACAGTTTCCGATAAAAAATCATTATTACTTTGTAAATAAATAATAAATAACGTCAATTAAGAATCAGTGTTTCAGAGAGTTTAAATATTGTCTGTTCATTCAGAAGTATTTGTTTTGAAAAATATCAAATATTTCGCTTGAGCTTTTTTTACACAGAATTTTAAATATAACAATAGTTACGTTCATTAACAGCATGAAGTATAAAATGGTAAATCAAAATATTTCAATAATATCATATAGTTGTTGTAGCAGTCTTTAAAACTAATGACTTGGATGGGCCTGTTTCTTGTTACAAAGTTTGTTAAATTGAGGTGTTATATTGGTAAGAGCAACTCTCATTTCTTTGGTCACATCTACTCTGGCTCTGTATTTATTTTTAATCGCAGCCAAATCTGAGAAACCTGTTTCACTCAAATAAATGGTAGCAAATGGAATTATAACTTTCATTGCTTTTTTGCTCAGCTCTGGATATTTCTTGGCAATGCTAATCCAGAACTCTGGTAATGAACAGTCAGTAAGTGTCTTCTTCAAAGAAGGATCACATTGCAAATCAATAAGTTTTTCTTTTTCTAAAACACTCAGTGATTCAATTTTTGAGACATCTTCAAACGGGTTTCTAATCCAAGCAAAATTACTCAAATCCTCATAAAATTTGTGGTCAAATCCTCGCCTCAGAGATACAATGTAATTTAAAAACACATTTTTTAACTCCCCATCAGAAATATCCTTTTTAAATTCGTCCAAGATTTTTAATAATGTTGGAAACATTTCTAGATTGTTGGTTTTCATGCTTTGACCCCACAAATCAAGCTTTCTGATGAATGCTTGAATCTTATCATTCCAAGTTAGTATGTTTGCATCTTGTATCTGAAGGGATCTGTTCAAAATGTTCAGTTTCTCAAAAATGTCACCGAGGTAAGCCAATTTTATAAGAAAATCTTCACAAAAGAACTCAGCTAGGGAATGGTTATCTTTATTTAAAAAACAAAAAACTTCGTTTCTCAGTTCAAAAATACGGTCCAACACTTTACCCCTGGACAGCCACCTTGCTTCAGTGTGAAAGAGCAATGAAAGATGTTCTGCACCCATATCTTCACACAGAACTTTAAAAATTCTTGAATTTAAAGGGCGAGCTTTTATTAAATTTACCGTTTTCACAACAGTCTTTAACACATCATGCAGTTCAGGACTTAGTCCTTTTGAAGCTAAAGCCTCCCGGTGAATAATGCAATGTGTCCAAATAGCCTCCGGAGCCACAGCTTTGATCCATGCCCGTAGGCCAGTGTACTCACCAGACATTGCCCGGGCACCGTCTGTACAAAGCCCAATGCATTTATCCCAAGTTAGCCCACTTTGTTTAAAAAAGTTATCAATTATATCAAAAATCGTTTCTGCATTTGCATTATTTGAAAATGGTTCACAAAAAAGAAGCTCTTCCCGGAGTATGGTTTTGTCAACAAATCTAACGTAACCAATTAAATGTGCATCCCTATGTATGTCTGTTGCTTCGTCAACTTGAATTGCAAAGTCCTTTCCTTTTAATTTTTCTAATAATTGGTCACATACATCTTCAGATATATCTGAAATTCGTCTTGCCACTGTATTGTTTGAAAGCGGAATTGTTTTCAAAGTTTCTGCTTCTTTTTCACCTATCATCATTAACACCATGTCTATTGCCGCTGGTAAGACAAGAGTCTCCCCAATTGCGTTGGCTTTTTTGCATTGAGCCATTCTGAATGAAACTTGATATGAAACTAAAAGAGCTTTCGATGGTAAACTTGCCGTTTTAGTGAAACTTTTTTGTGCTGATCTAAAACTATTAAGTTTCCTAACAAAAAAGTCCCTACGTTTAGTACTGACATCTTTATGTTTCGTATCCAGGTGCCTTTTTAATTTATTTGGTTTCATACTGTCTGAAGCCAAAACTTGCAAACAAATAACGCACTGAGGGCGTTCATCACTGTTAACAATAGTGCTTGTGAAACCTAACGACAGGTAATTGTCATCATACTTTCTTACTTTAGCAGTCCGTGACGAAGATGCGCCCGTAGGTTCTGGATCTGTGGTTGACTCTTGGGAGACCGAACGTTCCATGTCAGAGTTCATACGCTTCATAATAATTGAAAGACACTACTATTTTTAAACGAATTAAAAAGATTGGTTCACATCAATGTCTGAACTTTCATTCACAACACATAACCTCACTACGCTGACAGATATTTGTCAACAATACAGAGGTTCTTCCCGCCTTTACCTAAGTTCCCTCTCGATTACACAACTAAAGTAAAGCACTCAACGTGGAACGAGGAACCCCCACCACACCACAGTCAGCGAACAGCCAAACGGCCACACCACAACAGCAACACATGGTACACACAAGGACGAGCTCCTCGTCGTAAACGCTAACCTACGACGTGACAAATAGTGCATCAAAATTATAAGACCACACCACTCATGCTATTTCATTAATAAAATGAGTTATTCATCATTCCTAATTTTCCTTATGTCATGTCGACGACTTAATTATGTGAAATATAAATTTGTTTTAAATTTTTAATTTTGCTTGTTGAACGAGCTCCGCGCCCCCCTGACACCTTTACGCCCCCCCCCTTGGGGGACGCGCCCCACAGTTTGGGAACCGCTGGCCTAGACAATACACAAGTTAAAACCTCACAAAAACAGTGGGAGCTTAGTATATTATCTGAAATGAAGACAGATAAACCTGTTTGAAATCATATGCTGTCAAATCCTTATATATAGTGGCATTTCTCCGGTGTGTATAGTTTGGTACAGTCAACAAAATGAGCTGTCACATGACTAAAAACCATAATGGCTGCCACACAGTCAACTCTATGTGGGCCACTCTTATATACAAAACAATCATAAAACCTGTTTAGAGATGTGAGAGACAACGATGGGACATGCAACAACACTAATATGCTTCCTGAGCTGTAGAACTTGCTCACTACATTGAACAAAGTACATTTATTACTGAATGAACTTTTATATTACATCATTTTCGATTAGCAGAAAATCCTGAGTACCATATTTTTTTGAACAGAATTAACACTGTTGCACACCACTATAGAAAAATTATTCTGATTAGAGCTTTCAAGCTTCACAGCTCATCGTCAGGTCGGCAATAACAATAATAGGACTAGACAACTTCTTTATACCCACTTGCCCTACCACTAGCATACACATTTTCATAAACAAGCTGTAAGTTAAATGTCCTTTCTGGCTATTATTAACTAGCGAGCTCAGTCAGCCATGTCGCTACTTTTACATTTCTTTCTAGTAGTGTGTTGTGTGTTTTTTGTGTACATTCTTTTTAATACCTAATGTTTTACATCCTTTCTCATTTAGTTTTAGTATTCATTAAATTTTCTAACCCTTTCTCTCTTTCTTTCAATATTTCTAACTCCTCTCTAAGCCTTTTTTTAACTGTGTTACTCACTACTTTCAAAATTTCATAGTCTTGTAAAGGATTAACAAATTTATGGTTTTATTATATACATACCACCATAGTCAGTAAAATTCCATTTTTTAAAATAATGAATAAGGCCTTTTCGAAATATTAACATTTCATCATCAGTTCATACACTGTAATGTTCCTGTTGTGATGTTTTCCTTTAAATGTATAACTGTTGCTAACTGTTATTATTGGAATATTACAGTGTGTGAACTGATGATGAAATTTTAATATTTCGAAAAGGCCTTATTCATTATTTAAAAAAATGGAATTTTAGTGACTATGGTGGTATGTATATAATAATATTATAACAAGTCAGTGGCATAATGTTTGGCAAAATAAATTTATGGTTCTCTCCTATGAAATGTCTTGCATATAACGAATTTGTTGTTCTATTACCTTCACGTTTGTGGTTAGATAACCCGCATTCGAATTTCCATCCTGTCTCACCTAGGTACACTTTGTTGCATTATTTACATTTTAATTTATAAACTCCGCTTCTCTGTAAGATTGGGATTTTTTCTATGTTTGTTTCTTATCTTATCAAAAAGTGTTTCACGTTTTTTAATTGCTATATCTACTCGTATTTTTTAAAACAATGTATAATTTTTCTGTTATGTGATCCTACATATGTCAGTGACCGTGTATAATTCTTTTGTTTTGGTTCATTTTTAGCTTTGTGCATGTTAATACTTTCCATAACTTTATCCACTATGTTGATGTTATAGTTATTGTTCTTTACAATTCCCTTTATCTTTTTTATCTCCCTATCTTTTGTTTCTGTCTCTTTTAAGCAGTGGCGTGCGGTGGGTAAACATTTTGGTGAAGCTGAGTTATTACCGTAGGCCTAATTCAGTTTCAAAAAGATAGCGGAAGCCCTATTTATAATTAAAATTACTGTATAGTGGCTTACCTATTAATCTGTCTGCCTGTAGTAGGTGGCACACACGATTATGACTGAATTTTGGGTATAGGATCCATTATTAAGTCTGATATCTTATTGTTTTATTATAGTATGATAAAATATTATGTTCAACGCAGAAAGCATATAACACGTATACTCTGCGGTTCGAAATCTCTTAACACCAAGTTACTAACGCTTTAAAAAACACTGGCACAATACAGGATTTAACTTATGGTGCAAATTCTTTTTAAATCACGTGTCTGAAAATATAAATACTATAAATAGCGCATTTGCAGTGGTAAAATATAACCTTTTTTTATGAAAAAACAAACTAATACTTTGTTGAAGCATACTAAAAACTCTTCTGCACATAAAAACATTTTCCTTAAATATACAAACATTTAACTAGTTTTCAGTATTGTATTAGAGTTTAATAGCTTTAAAGCTTTAAAAGATCGGATATACTTTTCCCTTCAAAATCTTCACTACTGTACAACACAATAAGTTCATTTTATAAACGCACACTGTCAAAGAATTTGCCAAATGTTTCCAAAAGGCTTTAAAAAGGATAATCTTGAAACCGTGTGTACAAGTGATTGTCAGTGTTATCAACTGCTCACAATAAATACGCTTGTAGTTCACATTAATTCTCTGTGATGCCTTCCCTACTACAGACAGAGTTTGCTGAAAAACGCCTTCAAAGTCATCACGGAGAGATGCTATATTTTGTCGAGTTTCTGCAATTTTCTTTCGGTAGTACAAAATGTCACTCGCTTGAGTGTGTCATCTGTATATGAAAATATTTTATCGAAAATATTTTGTCTCTAACACTGACAAAAATTCACTAATAGGAGCTAAAATATTAAACTCGTTCTCTTCAAGGTGATGTATCGTGGCATTGAATATGTCACACAATTGACTGTAAATGGTGTTTACAAGTCTAGAGGAATAATTCCTCATTGGGCACAGATCGGGAAGTCATCGCTGCACAAACTCATAAAAATTTAGTCCGTTTCGGAGATCTTGAAAAATGGCTGCAATACCACTAAGTATGTTAAAAAATATTTTGCACTCGGGTATTTGCCTGACACTTTGAGACACAACAAGGTTTAAAACATTAGCATATCAATCGGCAAAGAGAGCTTCCAGATTAGTTCTTTTAATTATGGTCTCTACTCCAATTAAAATTTCCCCATTGTTGCCACCCCATCGTAGGCTTTGAGCTACTAGTTTTTCACTGCACTCAAATTCAGTCAGGAACTGGTGAATGAGCGTTGCAACAGCCTGGGCATGTCGATCACAACTTACATCATTGGATCCTAAAAATCTCTTTTTCATTTCTCCATTATACGAATAATGCAAAACTATGGAGCACTATGCTTTATTTGAAATATTTCTGGTTTCATCGACTAATAGAGCTACAAAGTGTACCTGTACCTCCTTTCTTTCATTTTTTTATACTCACTAAAAGAACTGAGCTAATCGGTTCTAATGAAATTAGCCAGTTTCCTAAACACAGTAGATGTTCGCAAGAAGAGGGTGATACTCGGCTGTATACTTAAGAAGTTTTACGTAATTACCTTGATTAACTGTCTTTTCTATTTCGTCGTGATCTCGAAATGATAATTCTTATTTACCGAGATATCAAACAGCATTAGTCTCCTAAGAAAATCTCTGTTGCGTTGAACCTTCTGATTGTGAGCCGATATCTCCGATTTAAGTTGGTCATCTAACGCAGTTTCTGTTCTACTCTGACCGGAAGCAACAATACACAATGATGAAGGAAGATGATTCACAGTAATTTCATGGCCGCCAATAGATTCAACTAGCTTTCCTAAATGTTTGAATCCAGTATTGGCCCAGCTAGTGTTCCTGTCCTTTCCAGACAACAAAAAATACCAGCAAAATAGTGCATTTAGTTCACCACTACCAGCCAACCACTCACATTTGTTTACATACTAGACTGGAAATGCTTAGTAAACTTTCCAGATACTGTAGCTGGGTTTAGTTTAAAATATTTGGGGCCGGCTTACCAATTTTTATCATTTGAGTTTTTTTCGGTGAATGACCGAGAAGAAAAAGGTTTTGATAAAAAGTCTTTTATTATACAAACTGCCACTTTAGAAAATATATTAAACCAACATTGAAACTATTCTAAAATATATAACTATAACTTCAAATATAATGCGTATCGTTTAAATAAAATGTAAGACGCACTATTTAATAAGGAATAATTACAATTTCAAATGTTAGAAACGGAAAACGCATATGGTTTAAATACGGTACTAAGTAATGTAACACCACAGCGATACCAACAAACTCAACAGCATGTAGTCCAACTCAACCCAAGCTAGCATCAGTTACCAACCACTGCAGAGGCGGTTTTCTATCTCGCTGTACGTGCGCGCACATCTCTCTACACCAGGCTAACTCAAGCTGTGACGAACCTGCTTCACCTACCACTGCAGAGCCAGCTTGTGAAATCAGTCTACTTAAAAAATTTTGGAAACAGTCATGTAGAAAATTCCAGTGAATTTTTATTTTGGTTACTTAAAATTAGATTCAATAAATTATAAAATTTACTTTTAAATAATTGCAGTTAGTGTGCGCCAATCATTACTGAAGCAGTGTTTCACTTGCTTCCCTTCACCGCACGCCACTGCTTTTAAGAACCTGTAAGCTCTATAACAAAATGAATTGATTGCCGCCATTTTATTTGTTGTACTTCATTTCAGATAGGAATATACTGAGTTCCTACTGTTTTTGTGAAGTGTATAACTTGTGTATTGTCTAGGTGCTTCATTCCTCCAATTACTTGTACTGACTACTGCCCATTTCCCTACTGCTTAACAATGGACCGACAATCTCTTTGTAGATACCCAGGTTCCCCATATCTAAAAAGCTTCGCTCTTCCATACTTTCTACCTTCATACTGTGGTGCCGAACTTTTAAGACTCTGTCTCTTATTCTTCCTCTTAATCATTTGTGTCGTCACAATCTGTTAGTGTGCGCACTTTATGATTCGCCCAACCAGACACTGACTTGGCGGCCTCAAACTGTACAGCAAAGACAAGCGCATCCACTTTATTCTGGTGTATTGCCATTGTAACAGTTGTTGCAATTCACTATCTCTGACACCATCAGTAAATATCTGTATCACCAATGTCATTCAGAAATTCTCTGGTGCTCTATGATAGGCCAGTCTAACTAGCAAGTCAATACTTGCTTCAAACTGTTCTGCATAAGAGTTCTGGCTGTAAGGTGACACTTTCTATAATAGCTCTAAGGCAGATACTTGAAAGCAAGAATAAGTGAAACCAATAATATGTGCTTGCGACTTCAAATTGCCGAAGATATGTTGTCCAGTAGTGCTTCCATCAAATGGTGGGCCCTTGATATAAATAGGCATGACTGCAGTCAAAGTAACTCTCTCTGTTACCTTATTTTCTATATTTTTTTGGACTTTACCTTTTTTGGTACAATCTGTTGAGCAATTTGATTTGAAACACAGGGTTGTTTTTTCATTGACTGTTCAGCTTGTTTTCTTTTACATCTTGTTCATCTGTTATTTTACATTTGCAGTCCACTTCTCTACTACAGATAATCTTACCTCTTGCCCACTGAGATCACCATGTAATTCACTCACACCTCCACATAGTAGAACCCAACTCTGCAGCAGTATGCTCTTGCAAATGCCTTTGTTTCTGTATCAATGCTTTTATGTGTTCTGTTTCTTGCTGATGTTCTTTTTGTTATTATATCTAACCAGGGATGCTTTCAGTGATCTAAATGAATAAGTATTACCTTCTTAGTCCGTCTGTGGCTTCCTTATATAAATTTTAAAGATGTAAAAACAACGTGTTTCAGAACTTATGTTCCATCATCAGGTGCGTTTCACTCGTTGGAGGTCATCAACACATTAAGACACAACACATATTTAAACACAAAAAACTAATTAACAATAGCGTGCGAAGTTCACGGTGCGCACCGTACGGTGTAATATCCATATTGCCATCTGTTGTCATTGTTGTCTGTGCGCTATCTGTGATGCGGGCTTCAGGCGTTCAGAGAATTGCAATGCTGTATCATACAATGTGTTGGAATGAAAACTCAGCTGGTCGTTTAACAAATACTTGGGATAAAATTTATATGCCTTATACACTTCAAACTTCTTGGCAGCACTCATGTACCGGCCTTACTTGCAAACATGTATTGTGTATAAGATTTGTAGCAAAATCTGTATAATTGTGGTTACTATTATATTCAAACTTCCGCATTGAATGTAACAATGTGCAGCAGTTACATTAAAATTAAAATTTTTATACATTTCAAAAAACAAGCAGTTTTACAAAAAAAGTAGTCCGTTCCTCGGTGTGGAACTGTTCGTAAGGGGTGATCGCAATTAAAATGTTAAGTATAGTGGAATGGTATGTAAGGATGTGTAGTTTGTAGTATGCATGTGTGAGGGTACAAAATTATTTTATTGGAGATATATATATATATTGTAATGTATTCTATGTTGAGTAGACTTCGCTCGTTATATTTTGTTTTATGCCCCACTGTTGTGAGCGTCAATTCTATAACGTATAATAGAATGTGAGTACGTGCTTGTGGGTTTTTTCTATTCAGCCTCTCGTTGGTATGCGCCAATTCTATAACTAGTAATGTAAAGCTTCGTGTTTACTAGTCAATTAATAATTTTATAACGTTTAATTTATTATTGTGTACTTGTGTTGTGATGCGTCTGATGCCTCACCGTTATAATCGCCACTTTGTAACGTAAATTTGTTTGAGGTTTAAATAAGCTCCACGTTATTAGTAATTTGTAATAATATTACTAACGTGCATATTCTGTATGTACGGTTATTTTGCCGCACGTAGGATACGTAATTCTATAACTAGTGTTCTGTATAATGTTGTTCTGATAATGCGTTTGTATTTGTGGGCTAGTGCTTTTAAATTTTCCCGCACTTCTGGTTGATACGGCGACCGGCTCTAACCGTATGTTGGCAATTGTAGGTTAGTCTGTTTCTTTTGTCGCCGGCAAAGCTATGTTCGCCTTGCGTACCTGCTCGCTCCCACAAATACCTGTGAACAAACTCTTATTCTACTCACACACATGAAGTGACAACTCTGGTATGGGTAATCATAAGTTTGTTTTATTATTTTTTCCGCTCTTTTGTTAAACAACACAAGTGGTTCGGTCTTGGATCGACCTTAACAGTTCAGTATCGATTCGTATTTGAATCCGCTCTTCAATGATTTGTAAATAATTTTAACATAAATTAAATATCTCAGGGCTAGGGTTCTTTGGGCCAGTTATGAAGTCAGAAAAATACTTTAAAAGGGAGTACAACACATTACAATTACATATAAAACAATAAAACTGAATTATCAATGTTTACAAAATAAAATATTTAGTTTTTTCACCGTCAGCGGTAACGAACTCTGTCGGCACTGGAAATTGAATAATAAACAATATGGCTGCTTGGTCGACTAACCAAACGTCATGTATGAAGGTTTTTTGGTTTTAAATAAAGTTGTTTTTATCGTTAATCACTATGTTAATGATCAACGGGTGTTCCAATTAGCACTTTAAATTGTTTATATGGTGTCGTGAAGTGGATTTGTGTATTTTGTGGTAATGGAAATACTTCGGATTTATAATTACGTTACTGTAGTACTGTAAACAATCATTCGCTGGCGTCCTTTTGTGATTCTGGGGTAGGATTACACTTCCACTGGTCAGTATTTACTTCTTTAGAATGTCTGGGAGTTTTTCTTTACTTCACTGGTTTATTTTACAACATTGGCTGAGTATTACTTGATTAGTTTGGTTTTATCACAGGCGTCCGCTATAAGACTCAACTCTTCAGCGTGGCATCTAACAATACAACTATTCGTTCATCTCGTCTTTGTAACGGCTTTTTTGACCAGTAGACTAGAGGGTTCTGATTGGTCAGTTTCCGTGAACTTGAGGTCAAGCGGCATATATTACAAAAATTATATCCTTGCCTTTACAGTCAAAAAATACTCCCTTGTTAATTTTTGTTTAAACTAGAATTGGTTTACATATTTCTGTTCCTTTTTTAAAGGTCTACATTTTGGTATATAATTTTGTATCAGTTAACTTCATATTAGGTGTCCTTTCACCTTTACAAAATCTATAAATCTGGACTATAACACTGCCCTTACATTCACTATGATACAATACTTAATTTTCATTAGATTAATTTCATTTGATACACAATTACTCTAAGACTTGTCCATTATTAAATTTTGATCCTATTTTGTTATTATTGTATCATATTGATTTGATACCTTAATCATTTCTGACATTATTTTATTTTATATTTCATGTTCGGCCTAGGCCTCAAATTTGACTTCATACTCATTGTCTAAATTGCATTAATTATTAAATTGTTTTCTGGTTTGAACCCTTTTGTCTGACTACATTTGTTTTTAAAGATTACTACACTTTTCTTTAACTTATTCTAACAATGTTTATTAACTAACACAAAATTCTTTAACATACTAACTAAAATGGTTGCCTTCATGGCCAAGATTACATTCATTTTTTGACAAATAACATAAAATATTCAGTTTACTATAATACCCATTACATTTCCATACTATTAAACTCTACTAATGGACCATTAATAGTGTTTATATGAGACCTCTATTTAAGTATTTTTGGGTATTATGTTGTAACATATACCTTCTATTCTGCCTATAGGCTTAACACACTCCTTATAATCCTCTACATATGATTTATTAATGATAACAATTATTGGCATTGGCCTAAATAAAAGAAAAATAAACATGGTTAAGCACTGCTAATGCCTCCTACTTTAACAACCAACAACATGGGATAAATAAATATAAAACCTTTCAATAAATAATGCTACATTACTACAATTGTTTGTTTACACTCTAACATTTAGTGTGTCTGTCACTTTACAATGTTTTTAAGAGTTGTATCTCTTGTATAGACCTATTTGGTTTTTTTACATTTAACATAATTAGAGGGATCACTGATCTTTACAGTCTTATCTGTGTGATTAATGATCACCCTTATTTTCCACTTTTCCCACTTTTCACTTATGCACTTTTCACAGGTTTTGTCTTATTATCTATAGTACATGGCTTCTTATTTATCACACTATTGTGTTGTACTTTTTATTTTAAATTGTTACATACTGGATTTTATTTATTCTGACTTTATTATTATTATTTGGGCTATTTTCGTTAATCGTTTTGGGACCCTCATTATGTCACATTACAATATATATAAAGCATGTTAATTTAAATAATTTTTGTGATATGTAAATTTTTGAGATGGGACTTATATCAGAATGTTCAAAATAAAATGTTCGACCTAATTAATGACGGTAATTGTTTTAAAATTTAGTAACTAAATGTATGTTTTTTAAGCAAAAAGGGTTTATGGCCATAAATTCGATTGTAAAAATATTCAGGTTTTTTGAACAAGAATTGTTCTGTTCAGAAGCCTCCTTCGACAAGAACTTTTTTTATCTGTAGAAAATCATGAGTAGGGGTTACCTAAGAACCAATCTGATTATGCGAATTCAGTTGAAAATTATTTTTAACTGATTGATCAGTCTTTCTTTGGAATCGATAACATGTAATTGCCACTTGGTACATGATCGTTGACCTCCCAATGACCACACACACAAGTTAGAAAATTACTACAGTTGCGAGAAATATAGTAGTTGCTGTTCTGTGAAAGTGCAAGATATCCAATTAGGTATATAGACGCTTTAAGCTGACTGGAAAAAGGGTGTTAGCATAACACACCATTTTAGTAATCAATATTAGTTTGCCGTGAAAGTATGTAACCATGCCCGTGAGAAATAACTACATGCCTGAAAACGACCCTGCGGCTGGACAGAGTATATCAATCCACAATCCAGGAACAACCCATCATCTGAAGTCTACATAAAAGGGAAACAAACTTATATTATTTATGCACAATTAACAAAATAATAATATAAAAGAATGATTATCACATCAGTAAAGACTTTATGGTAAATAAGACAAAAGAATGTTAAATATTACTTTACATCATTGTATATAAAGGGAATCTTTTATTTTGCATTACAAAGGTCAACACAGAGATATTTATTTTTTTTTATAAACTGTAATAAAATCTCAGGAGATTGTCAAAAATAATAGCATCATTATTAATAGCATCCACTTCAAACATAGGCCTATCTCGGACTAGTTATTCTGTGACACCTGTACATCACAATACGTATACATATATACATCGTTTGATAAATTCAGCCATTTTCATTTTAGTGTAAATAAATTTAAATTCATGGTTTTATGTGTACTGATTCTTGGTAAACCTTGACTCCATTTGTTCTTTATTTAATATTATCTACTTAACTGTTTTTGTTATTATAATTATCTCATGACAACAATTTTTCTCTTTAAATTTTGCAGAGCGCCAGTTATGAAATACACAACAATAATAAAATTATAATACTATCTTTGAATACAATAAAATACTAATAATAATAGAACAATGTACTAATTCTTGTATCACAGATTGGCAGCACTAATATGTATTATGCAGTGTTAAAAATAATATTAATGAATACAATTCTGTGTTTATACCCAACCTAACTGTATTGTGTAAACCACAAGCTGGGTCATATGAATTTGCTTGTTCATTGTGTTAAGTATAATTGTTGCACAGTAAATTTTTTAATAGAGGAGTGAGACATTGATGGCATAAAATAACTAATTACAATACTGAAAAATAACAAATCATCCATTTATTAACTATTATATTAGAAAAATTAAATATCAAAAATTTGAAATGTGAATTCAGAATATTCCCTTTTTAACCCTTTCGCTGCTGCGATTGAGTACACTCGATATTCGCAAATCACGCCACTACTGCTGCGCTCGAACGTATTCTATTTGGAATTTGCACCCTTATTGCTGTTATCGAATTAAGTCGATTTCGCTGATTTGTGCTGCCATCTGTTGTCTACTATTTGTACTACGTTGTACATCTGTTTCTGTATCGAAAAATAAACTAATATCGATATTATTCGTTGTTTCTGTTTTGTTTACAAGTGCAAAACCTCTAGTTCAGTGCGTGCCTTTGTTTACGTTGCGTGCCTTGTTCTTTTTTTATTTTTGAACTACTTTATTTGTTGTTATTTTTGTGAAGTATTAACTGGTTAATTTTTAGATTACATGTAGTGTTTAGTGTGTGCGTGTATAAATTTGTTTGTGATTTTTGTTAGTATCTTTTCATGTGTTTTGTTGCTATTTACTTGCGTACGTGTAGTACTTTCAAGATTATTTTGGCCTACACTTTTATGACTGTTTGAATATGTCTAATCGTGAATTCCTTTCTGGAAAAGAAATCTTAGATTATATTTATCAATCAGATGATGATGTACGTCTCAGTGATAGTTTTTCAGATGATGATTTTTGTGACGAGATTGAACCACGTGAGAGAGTAGGTGAAATAAACAATTTGGCTTCTGAATTTTCATGGGTTGGTGGCCCTTTTCGTCCGATAGTTCATGAATTTGACGAAACTTCATCTGGTGCTGCTTGTGATCTCCCTAAAGATGCCGATGAATTATCGTATTTTGAGGTTTTCCTCTCTAATGATATTCTTGATATAGTTGCCAGTGAGACAAATGAATACCATAAAATGTCTGTTGAGGCAAACCCTCCATCACAATATTCAAGGCTCCATAAATGGTTTGAAACTTCAGTAAAGGAACTTTATATATTTATTGCTAACACGCTTACCATGGTACGCAACAAACATCTCATAATTCAGGAACACTGGTCAACACATCGAGTTTTACATGCCCCAGTTTTTGGAGAAATCATGGCCCGAGATCGATACCTTCTTCTCCTGAGCATGCTGCATTTCAGTAATAACAGTCTCCAAGCCCCTTCAGACCCACTATTAAAATTAGAGTAATAATTGACCATTTCAGAGCAGTTTTCAAAAAATATATGAAACCATTCCAAAATCTGTGCATTGATGAGAGCCTAGTACTGTTCAAAGGCAGGCTGGTTTTCAAACAGTTCATAAAGACGAAACGAAACCGTTTTGGCATTAAATTGTTTGTGTTGTGTGATACAAAAACAGGCTTCATCCTTGATCTTATAACATACACTGGACGAAGTACAGAGTTAGCAGACACATACAGTTTGGGCATATCAGGGGCAGTTGTTACAACATTATTATCTCCGGACTATCTAAACAAAGGGCACACAGTTTTCATTGATAACTGGTACACAAGTCCAAAACTGTTTTGTACTCTACATGATAATGGTACCAACGCATGTGGCACAGTCAGAAAAAACTGGAAGAACATGACAACACTGACAGAAAAATTGAGATGAAATGAACTAGAAGCAAAACATACTTCTGACACAATATTATGGCAATAAAATGGTACAACAAGAGAGATGTGTACACTCTTACAACCATGCACACACTCAATTTCCAGCCAACTGGTAAACAAGATTATAGGTCAGGTAGGGAAGTTCTGAAACCAAGTGCAGTGTTGGAATATAATAAAAACATGGAAGGAGTAGATAAAGCTGACATGCTTCTTAGTTCAGTTGGCTCAGTGAGGAAAACTGTAAAATGGTACAAAAAACTATTTTTTCATATTCTGGACATGACAATTTTAAATTCTCATTCCCTGTACCAAACTAATAGTGGGAAAATAGTTTCACTGGCAGATTTCCAGCTCAAATTGATTACTCAAATCCTAGAAAAATATCACGACAGAACCAAAAATAAAAGACATGCAGCATTGAGCAGCGATTCACCACTAAGACTGACTGAAAGACATTTTCCATCATACTACCCCCCACAGAGAACAAAACAAATCCTACCAGGCACTGTCATGTTTGCAGTAATACGAAAAGAGGATTGAAAAAAAGAAAAGGGTCCAGATATATGTGTGCTAAATGTAATGTTGCTCTGTGTGTTGTGCCATGTTTTGAAGAATATCATTCTTTGAAAAATTATTAAAATTGACAATATATATAACATTTATAAACATAATATAATTACTTAATAATATATATATATAACTTTTAAATTTAGAAGTATGAGTTAGTGTATATGTTGTGAAATATAAATACAGTGAAGTGAAACATTAAGTTTATTAGTTTGTGTTAATAAATTAGGAATCTAAGTGACAAAAGTGATAAATGATAGACATAGATAATACTGTGGATTCATTGTGTATGAACAAGGATTGATTATTGGTAAGTACAAATGCGTAAAAATCAGTTAAATATAGTTTAGAAAGTTTAGTTATGGAACACATGTGAACACAAAATTTGTCCAGCACTGGGGTGTAGGGTAGATCACTTATGTCAGTAGCAGCGAAAGGGTTAAGAAGATACACTGACATACTGTTATGCCTCTTATATGTAACACACAACAATAATAATCTATAACATCAAAACAAAAGACATTAAAAAACAATTGTAAAATTCTTGTAAATTTCTCGGGTGTCTGACAGGAATATAAACATTGAATCATTATTAAAATTTTAAATCTTAGCAAATAATCTGCAAAAATAGTATTATATTTTTTGTTAAATCAAGTTGTAAGTTTATTAATATTTTAATAAAATAATATTCACATTAAGTAAACATAATTATTGTTTACAAGACAGCACCCATTCTAAATTGATTGGAAAATTTATTTTTAATAAAACTTAAAATTCCATCATAGTTATTTTACTTCAACTATTTACATTTTCGTATTGATTTTACTTCACTAACTCATACCTCAGTTCTTTGTGAGTTGTTTCTTTGTTTTGAACAAATTAGTTGTTTATTTTTTATGTGCGTGCGTGCGCTTGTGTGTGTGTGTGTGTGTGTGTGTGTGTGTGTGTGTGTGTGTGTGTGTGTGTGTGTGTGTGTGTGTGTGTGTGTGTGTGTGTGTGTGTGTGTGTGCAGCTTCTGGATATATGAGACAATGACAACGATGATGATGGTGATGATGTTGTCGATGCTGATTTCCTGTCGCTAATAAAACTCCAAGAGTGGCCCCATGAGTAAGTCATTTGCATCTTCCGGTGGCAGTGGAAAAAAAGTACATTTCTTCTTATGGCATTGTCTGAATTGCAAAATGTGTTTGTAGACTTCAAATTTGGTCAAATAACCATGTTTAATTATTGTCATTAATTCATTCATGTCTGGACAGGAGTTCTCTAACCAAGCAAAATACATGCATACACACAGATCGTCCCCATTTGCAGCACAATACCTGTTTCTGCCAGTAGACTGCACACACACACACACACACACACTCTGCATAAAATCGACAGGTGATCACGTTTGACAGGCTAGACCCTGTAATCTTTGCCTGTACATACACTACTTAAAATTATTTCTAACAACTTCTCTCAATGAATTATTTACAATACTGCCATTGTTAAATATGCAAATATATGTGTTGTTACATATATTCCCCAGGTGTTATTGGATTTGAATGGTATTCGTATTTTATTTACATCTTCACGTACGTAATTATTCATATAACAATACGTTTTAAAATGGCTTCTTATAAAAAAAGATTTAATCGAACATAGTAAACACTGCCATGGAGGGATACAAAATTCTGCCACCTTTCTTTGGACGTATTGTTCTCTGTTGACGATATCCTGTGTCACATTTATGTGCTTTGTAGGAAGAGGCTATATAACAATGATTTTTATACCTTTCTTTTCATGGTGCTATTTCTACCTGTTTCTCTAATAACGTGCTGTTTATTCTGAGACTCGTACTGTGTTCACCATTGGTCTCTCTCTCTCTCTCTCTCTCTCTCTCTCTCTCTCTCT
Organism: Magicicada septendecula; assembly: GCA_034769895.1. Lineage (NCBI taxonomy): Eukaryota > Metazoa > Arthropoda > Insecta > Hemiptera > Cicadidae > Magicicada > Magicicada septendecula. Next base: position 267,250,085 of record CM068367.1, read on the forward strand.
CTCTCTCTCTCTCTCTCTCTCTCTCTCTCTCTCTCTTTTCGTTGTTCACATCGTTTTGCTCTTCTCCAACCTTGCTTGCATTTCTCTCTTCATAGTGATTCGGGTGATTCTTTCTCTTTCTGCCCAATGTTTTCTCTTACACTCTCCTCTCTTCTTTCTTGCAGTTCCTTTTGGTTGCCATCACATATCACCTCTAGAGAATTGCTTTTATTTTTGTAATCTGTGTGAGCAAATTTAGTAATTCTTCAATGGTTTTAATTCCTTGTATGTATATTTACATATATATTCCTAATCTTATATTTCAGTTCAAGTGGTATGCTAATTTTAACACCAACTTGTGTTCAGTGAATTTTGATTTGTTTACTCCTTTCAACTGGCTGAGTGATGTTCTCATCAAGGGTAAGTTTTCCATGTGTTTAATATCTACCACAATTGGTATCTTACCTGCCTTTGTGTATCAATATTCCAATAGCAGCAGCATTCAAACAAGTCTTGTGTTGTTCACAAATAGTTTACTTGCTCAAACAATCATGTGGAAGCAAAATCTTGAAAATGTTTCTTTACTAATATGGAATTCAGTTTGATTGTTCTTCAATCCTTGAATATTAAATTAGTCCTATCTTCCGTACGTGTAGGATACACAATCATCTGAACCAGTCATCTCTTTACTCACATTCTAAGATTTTCTACTTCAATGTGTAAATCATTGTAGAATGTATTTATTTGACTTGGATGTCCTTCGTTGTTTTGGTAGACGATGGCAGTTTCCAATGAGTAGGTCAGACTTCTAACACTTGTGTCTTCCTTATGTTTTCAAATTTCTTTTACTGACTTAAAATCACACACACAGAGCTTAAAATCAACATGTGTTCACTTTGACAATCTACCGCTTGTAAGCTTTCCCTGCACATACACATAGCACTACTTAAACTATTTTTAACAACTACTCTATATTAATTATTTACAAAAATTCTAGTGTGGTTAAATATGCAAATGTGTGTGCGTGCGTGCAATTATATACACATTTACTTATAAAAATCTACTATTCTTCCTATGAAGAGTAATGCAATACTGTAATCAGACATAGCGTAAGGTTAATTTTTGCAAGCCGAAAGCTAACTCACACATAGAACATGATTTTTAACACTTATTTTCTACTGCTTCAGTGTTCCAATTATGAATTATTACAGTTGTGTATTCATTTGTTCCAGTGTTACTTATTTACACCCATGAATAATATCTATGAAGAAGACGATTCTACTCTCGATTGTGAACTATATAGGGGAAAGTCAATTCAGAATACTCTGGGAGACCATCTGTCACCACACAAGTTAATACATTCTGGCATTAAAAAATACCAGTGCGATGTTTGTTCAAAATCATTTACTTCGTCTGGAAATTTGTCACAACACAAGTTAATACATACTGGCATTAAGAAGTACCAGTGCGATGTTTGTTCAAAATCATTTACTTTGTCAAACCAATTGTCACAACACAAGTTAATACATACTGGCATTAAGAAGTACCAGTGCGATGTTTGTTCTAAATCATTTACTCAGTCAGGTAATTTGTCAAATCACAAGTTAATACATTCTGGCATTAAGAAGTACCAGTGCAATGTTTGTTCAAAATCATATACTGATTCTAGTAACTTGTCAAAACACAAGTTAATACATACTGGCATTAAGAAGTACCAGTGCGATGTTTGTTCAAAATTATTTACTGATTCAAGCACTTTGTCAAAACACAAGTTAATACATTCTGGCATTAAGAAGTACCAGTGCGATGTTTGTTCAAAATCGTTTACTCAGTCAGGCAGTTTGACAAAACACAAGTTAATACATTCTGGCATTAAGAAATACTAGCATGATGTTTGTTTAGAATCATTGTCTACATCAGACAGTTTGTAAAAACACAAGGTAATACATATTGGCATTAAGAAGTACCAGTTAGTTGTGTCTACAAAAGTATTTAATTTGGCATAGCCTGTTGTGTTATAAATAACATGCTGGCATAAAATAATAACAGTGATGTTTGTAACAAAATTTTCTGTTTGTACATTTTGAGTGTAAATTAATCCATTATACTAATACGAACCATTACTGTGTGGTATGTAAGAATAGTTTCTATTGCCCAAGAAGTTTTAGCAATGTAATTAAACTTATCAATATAATGTTTTTAAACAGAAACCCTTAAACAAGCATAATTATACAAATAAATTAATATGTGCTATAATATTGGCACTACAAATATGTAATATGTCTGTAATATTTGGCACTACAAAACAGTAGTGAAATTTGTAACAAAATTTTACCTTTCAAATTAAAATCATTAAATTATACATTGTAATGTAGTGTGGCATTAGTGATACACATTTATCCTCTAATCTATAATATAACGTGGTAGGTGGTGTGTCAGTCATTGGTATAGGAGGCCAGAATTCATTACCGTAATAACAAGTAAATAAACAAATGATATTTACCGGCATCGAATGTACACCTTTATCCGTTCCTATAGTTTTTAATGTTTTTACTATAAGATTGTATTGATATGTTTTGTAATTTTGTATACAGATACGTCTATATATTTTGTAATTGTCCTATATTTCTGTATGTTTTAATTGTAAAATTTATGTTTATACATATTTCTGATGATCCAATGAATAAGTAATGAATTTGTTGAAAGTAAGTATTTATTCCAAGAGTTATTCTTGCACCCAGTGACCCTGACCTTCCATTTACATTAAGATGAAAACAGTTTCCATTTAGACTTGCTTTTGCTATGACCATCAACAAAAGCCAAGGACAAACAATGGATTCAGTTGGTATTTATTTGCCATCTCCAGCATTCAGTCATGGACAACTTTGTTGCATTTTCAAGAACAAAGTCCTTTCAGCAAGTCAAGGTAAAAGTCTTAGGAACTGACCAACAAGGCAGCTTAAAGAAAGACCACAGAGTTTACACCAAAAATGTGGTCTACAAAGACGTTTTCACCCAATAATTAAACTTCATAGCCAGCCGTGGCTTTATCAATATGTGCCAATAAAAATGCTCACCACCCGGGCGTAGAACGGGTACTTCAGCTAGTTGAATTTATCACTGCATGAGTTACAGTGATAGATGTATTTAAATAATTTGAAAGTCTGTTTCTTGCCATACATAGATTATACTTCTCACACAAGATTTTTGTCTGGCTGCTACAACCTTCATGATAACAGAGTCCTAGGGTTTAACACATCTGCTTATTGCTTGGCAAAATGATTCACGTGGGTGTGTCCCCTGAGTTAATATAGCTTGGCATTTCACAACTTGTAAGTTGTATTTAAAGCTCATAGGTTATTTCATCTAGCATATTTTTGATTGCTGCATGCATACAGTTTCTTTACAATTCAACATTAGTTCAGTGCGTTACTGACAGATGGCATTGTATCTCAAAACTGCTAATTTCCGATGCTGTACATGTCATTGTTTGTAACGGTTCCTTTTTGTGAACTACACATTTGGTATATTGTTGGCATGTGGAGAGTTTGAATTTTTGAGTGATTTTTTTTTTGTAACTTTATATTACAAAGTGACTGATAACTTCTTGACTGAAGATAAAATATGGTAATTTAATTTCAAATCTGGATCTGAATTGAATAATGTAGAAAATGAAGAGACATTTTGATCTGACAATACAGGTAAGCCTACATAATTTGAGATTACTTCATCTCACTGTTTACTGCTGGCGTCCAAGATAACGAACTATAGCAAGTGTTACGAATGGCAAGACACCAGAATAGTGTGGACGCCCTCATAAATGGTTTGCAGTTTGAGGTCGCCAAATCAGCGTCTGGGTGGACAAATCATAAAGTGTGCGCTAAAAGATCACAATGGCACAGACGAGGAAGAAGAACAAAGAACAGAGACTCGATGGTCGGAACTGCGGAATAAAATAAAGCACGGAAGACCAAAGTGTTATAGATGTGGGAAACTTGGACATCTACAACGAGATTGTTGGGTTAGAATTCAGCAGCAGGGAAACAAGCAGTAGTCAGTACAACAAGGCGTGTGCTGACTAACTGGAGGAACGAAGCCCCTAGACAATACGCAATGTCTACACTTCAGAAAAACAGCGGGAGCTTGGTTCGTTCAAGAAAGGCCAACCTCGATTACAGTTGACACAGGCGCAACAGTTTCCATTGTGCGGCCCGACATGGTGAAAGATCTCAAGCCAGTCTGGTGCTCTTGCAGCTTGCGAACAACTACTGGACGGCCTGGAAAAGTGGAGGTACACCTACGCCTTGGTCAACTTGAGTTTAATCACCAAGTACTTGTTGCAGACATTGTGGATGAAGCAATTCTTTGTGTGGACGTTACGAATGCATACGGATTTATAGTTGACTTCAAAAACAATGTCTTGAGAATCGGAGGAAAGGAGGTAATGCTCTCCACAATGACTACATCCAAAAAACCATGGACATGATAAATCAAGTGGCCGTAACTGTTCCGCTAAACTCCAAAAAGATCATCATTTTTAGAACTGAGGTAGGTACAGTAAAATTGAAAGTTAAGGGCATATGCGCAGAAACCAATTTATGGATTCATGAGTCCAGTTTGAAATTGTGAGTGGCGTGAGGGTAAGAGAGAATCAGCTGGTATGCAAGTGAAAGTGTTGCCAACTTTGCGTGTGATGTTTTAGTTACCCGTACATTGTTAGTTACTGTATGACGTACTATCTCAGTCTTGCATTTGTTATTACTATTTCAATTTATTATTAATTATATATTTGTTTTAAGTCACTCATTTTTATTAGTTATTTAATTTAGTTATTGGTAGTTTTTATTCTATAATTACGTATTATCGTAATTATTTGTGTTATCATACAGTAACAAGATTTGATAAAATGGATACTTCTTCAACTAGCAAAGACAGGAAAGTTATTCATAGTAAAGGACAGGAAGTAATAATACACAGTTTTTTGTTGTTTAGGATTAAAGAGATTCTTGCAATTAAATTAATACGAAGAACGCATTCCTTAATGTAATTATAGACTGTAGAAAGAGTCGAGTGTAATTAAGGAGTGGAAGTGTACAGTTTGCAAATTCCATTGCGATAAGGATGGTCAGAAAGGCTGTAGTTTTTTATGTCTCAGCAGTACACAGTGACAGAATCAAACAACACTCATAATATGTTTATAAAACATTCTGATATGTAACAGCAACAAATTCCAATACGTGTGAACAGTACATATTTGCTTGATTTGTATAGTAATACAATTACAATATTATTATTATTATTAACGTTGTAACTAAACTCGTGTTACAAATAAAATTTATGTTTGTGTTTAATAAAAATTAAGGTTTGAGAAAATCTATAAGTTATAAATTTATTATTTTTTTATGAGTTATATATTTTAATTATTTAATTAGTTTTTATTATTTAATATTATTTAATTAAAAGTATTAATAATAATTTATTTCCGTGTATTATTTTGCTAGGCTCTGTAAAGAAATATTTGTTCTGTTGTGTTAATCAGATTATGTCAAAGCTGGGTCGATTTGTAGTCACTTCTAACTCAGCTCCTTTTCTTTTTTTCTTCTTCTTCTTCTCGATTTCTTTAGCTATTATTTTCTAAGTTAAATTAAAAATGAAATAAATTAATTTAATTACTCAAGTAATTAAGAAAACTCGTATTTAGAAACAGTAATGACATTTATTAAAAGTGATGTGATAATCTTATGTGCATCGACTATTGCTGCGGCTGAGACTCAATTCCCAGGTCGATTGTGTCAACTAACAAAATATATAAAATTACAATATTGATTAACAAGGTTCTTTGAGCTGTAGAAATGGTCAGGGAAAGGCAAGTTACAAGATACTATACTTACAATTAATTAATACTTAATTACTATTACATAATAGAAAATTATATTTGAAAATAATGTCATTTAAAAATCGAACCAGTTGGCTACGTATGACGTCACGTAGCTGTTGACTCACCGTGGCATTGTACTGCTGGCAAGATGAACTCGAAACGTGGCCGCCATCGACTTCGGATTTCACCCAACTATGGCGGCTCGTGGTTTTTTTCTCTCACCAAATGTAATAGTGATATTTTCTTCTGCGATAGTGTAGTTCCTCTGGATTCTTTGTGCTACAACATATAAACGTATAATTCTTTTTTTTAAGCCAGCTGTGTGACTGTAGGCACACACACAGATAGAGGTTTGTGGTGACACATTTACAAACAAACCTTAACAGTTGCAAGTTTTTGTTACTATTAGAAACGTTATTCATAGGTTGGCAACAGCGTTGCTGATAACAATTCACATCTCACAGTGACTCCCTCCACATCGCCTTTCCCCTCTGACTGTAAGCGTTTTGCGCATTAACATGCCCTTACCTTTCAATTTTGCTGTCCTAGGGGCAGCTAGTGCTCTATATTCAAACCCCATGTAGTCAGCACACCGGGTATACTAATTGCCAGAAGTTTAGTAAAGCCTGATGAAACTGGAAATGAACCTATTAGAGTGGCGAATATTTTGGATCAAGCTGTCACTTTACAATGCAATACGCTCCAAGGCAAATTAACTCCTGTGTTCTGGGTAGCCGGAATAACACAACAAAGGTCCAGTGCTTCGGATACTTCCAAATTACCAGAGGAACTGCAGGAATTATTGAACAGATCTTCTAACAACCTCTAAAGTGGTGAGGTAAAAGAACTCAGATGGTTTTTACATGAATTCAAAGATTACTTTGCAGTTTGGGAACGGTCGTTGGGAAGAACCTCTCTTGTACAACATCGCATCAATACCAGGGACACAACACTGATACGCCAACCTCCTCGAAGGCCTCCATTAGCTAAGCAAGAGGAAATATCTTGGTTAGTACAGGACATGCTGACAGAGGGAGTAAATCAATCCTTCGTCAAGTGCTTGGTCTTCTCGGTAGAGTTGGTAGTGGGAGAAGGATGGTGGATTGCGTTTCTGTGTAGACTACCGGAGGCTGAATGATAATACAAAGTAAGACTGCTATCCGTTACCTCACGTTGACGATACACTCGACACGCTGTCCGGAGCACAGTGGTTTTTCATATTGGTTAGAGTGGATATTGGCAAGTGGGTCTTCAGCAAGAAGACAAAGAGAAGACCGCTTTCTCGACCCAAGTGGCTTATTCAAATTTAATGTCATGCCATTTGGACTCTGTAATGCACTGGCAACATTCGAAAGATTGATGGACCTGGTACTCTGAGGACTGACATGAAAAACTTGCCTTGTTTATTTAGACGATGTAATAGTCATCGGGAAAACTTTCAAAAGACCATTTGGAAAACCTTAAAGTTCTGACTATAATTCATGGTGCCCAACTAAAGCTGAACCGAAAGAAGTGTTCTCTATTCTAGAAGGAAGTACAGTATCTGGGCCATCTGGTTTCGGCAGCGGGTGTTAGCATGGATCCTAATAAAGTAGACACCGCAAGAGACTGGCCAGTGCCGAAGAGTAAACACAAAGTTCAGAGTTTCCTGGGTTTATGCTCATATTACAGACGTTTTGTGAAAGGCTTTGCAACTATTGCTAAACCACTACATGAGCTAACGGAAAATAAATGAAACTTCCAGTGATCGAGAGAGTCTGATCAAGCATTTAGAACTTTGAAAATTGCTAATTCACAGCCAATTCTCGCTTTCCCCGTTTCCGAAGGGAAGAACATCATAGACACAGACACAAGCAATACTGGTCTAGGAGCAGTTTTGTCTCAAGTGCAAAATGCTGAAGAACGAGGATAAATTCCATATTACAGCAAACACTTTCTAAACCAGAGAGAAATTATTGCGAGAGAATTGCTGGCAATCGTCTGAGCTTTGGAGCACTTCCATAAATACCTCATGGAAGAGAGTTTTCAGTACGCACCGACCATGCCGTGCTTGCATGGCTCTTGAGATTTCAAAATCCGGAAGGCCAGTTGGCAAGGTGGCTCGAACATCTGCAAGCGTACAACTTCAAGGTATAACATCTGCAGGGGCGCCTGCATAGTAATGCGGGTGGCTTATCACGAAGACCGTGCCCGGAAGACTGCCGACATTGCCACTTAAAGGAAGAACAAAATGCCAGCGAACATGTTCAAACCATTACTGTAGATATCCTGGCAGACGGCTGGACGACACAAGATTGTCGACAAGAACAGATGACTGATGAAGACATTGGACCGATCTTGACAGCAAAAGAGGAAGGTCACCACCCGGATTGGCAAGTTATCTGCCATGGTTCCGAAGTGCTGAAGGGGTACTGGGCACAATGGGAATCCCTTACCTTAGAGAACAGATTGCTGAAAAGGGCTTGGAAAAACTTCAGATGGACGAGATGTGGTCATGCAGTTGATAGTTGCCCGAAGTAGAGTCCAGTCTGTTTTGAAGGAAATGCATGATGGAATGTCTGGGGGCTATCTTGGCATTAACAAAACCCTTGACAAAATATGGAAGTGATTCTATGCTTCATCTTCGCCACGACAGAGGAATGGGTTCGGACATATGAAATATGTGCTACAAGCAAGGGCCCACAAACTAGAAGGAGGGGAAAAATGAGACAGTATAACGTTGGTCTGCCTTTCGAGAGAATTGCCATAGACATTGCTGGACCATTCCCAGTTACTGACATTTGAAACCAGTACATCATGGTTGTAGGTGACTATTTTACTAAGTGGGTGGAAGCCTATGCAATTCCAAATCAGGAGGTTACCACTGTGGCAAAAGAGTTAGTTCACAACTTCTGTTGCCGTTATGGACCCCCTATGGAAATCCATACGGATCAAGGGAAAAATTTCGAATCAGGAGTTTTTAAAGAATTATGGCATCTACTCGGAATTCGAAAGACCGTGACAACGCCTCTGCATCCTCAAGTCAGACGGAATGTTTGAGAGATTCAATAGGGTACTTGAACACCATCTTTCAAAGGTTGTTGACAAGAACCAAACAGGCTGGGACCAACGTATACCACTATTCATCCTGGCCTATATAGGTCATCAATACATGACGCAACCAGCATGACATCAGCAAAATTGGTGTTTGGGCGGGAGATTCGTCTTCCTGGGGACTTGATTGATGTTCGGATCACCTGAGACTCAGTCCCAAGAGCCACAGAACTATTCCTTGCAATTAGAAAACCAACTGCGAGAAATGAATCGCTTGACAAGAGGACGGCTAAAGATTGCCAGTGATAAAATGAAAACTCAGTACGACATTCGCAGCAATAGTGTGGGTTTCCAAGAAGGAGATCAGGTCTGGTTGTTCAACCCAAAGCACCGTCGTGGTCGCTCACCTAACCTTCAGACTAACTGGGAAGGACCCTACACTGTGAAAAAAAGAATCAACGATGTTGTGTATAGGATTCAACAGGAAGGACAGCGAAAGTTCAGAGTCGTCCACCTGGATCGCCTGGCCAAGTATTACTTCATAGATGGTTGCCAGTTCGGGACGAACAGTCTTAAGTAGGAGACAGTGTTACGCCATTACTGAACAGTCTACGGGTTATCGAATGTTCCAGAGGAATCCGGCTGTTACCTGTGTGGTGTACGTGAATCTGGTCCAGTGCGCACTCATGTAACGCAGATATGTGTGGAATTGTTTTCCAATAGTTGCAATTTTAATATTTAACAACCTCGCTAAGAGTGAATTTTTATTTCTGAAGACGAAACATGTTTCAAAATGCGTAAATCAATCGAACGCAACATGAAGTCACATGACGGAAGAAATACGGTAAATATTATACAGATTTTGTCAACAAGTGACTTGGATACCAATTCAAACAGGTCTTTCAGTAATTTGAAATTAGTTACGAACTGTACAAGTTATCTATACAATCTGTAGTCGGCCCATTTTATAGTAAGTGATTCTGAAAATCTATTTCCAAACCTTAAAAAATTTGTGACCGGAAAGCGTTTTTCATTAAACGAAGAGATGATGGCAGCTGTAGAGGGGTATTTTATGGATCTTTCAGAAGATTACTTCAAGACAGGGATCGAATTATTAGAGAAGTGTTGGACCAAGTGTATTGAAGTTGGGGGAGATTATATAGAAAAATAAAGTCATTTTTGTAACAATTAACTTGTTTTTTTCATTTCCATTCTGCAAACTTTTCAACTATCTCTTGTAAGTAACTACACATAACAAAAAATATTCAACCTCTGATGTAATATTCTTTACTACTTTACTTTTTACACTTTTATATTTTCACAAACTCAGCTGGCCTTTGCGTCTACTTTCAGACGCCATCGGGAAATATTGCCAACTGTATATTTTACTCACCTGGGTCCAGAGTTCGTTTGAGTGAGCTAGGAAGAGCAAAATGGTTATTCGAAATAAATAATTCATCTACTTCCTGGCATTATCGCTTGCACCGCTGACATGTCTGATACCGTACAGGTACTTGTAGTGTTACAGTTGGATTATCTCTTGCAATGCTGTTCCTACTTTACAGTGCACTCTCCAGGTCTGACACTCCGTAAAAACAAAGAAATTAAGTGTTATAGTCATGTGCTACTGAAACAAAAATAGAATAGAAGTACAGTAGGTGCGGCTTAAGCGTCCATATTTTTTATCACCGATGCCAGTTCTATTACTCTTACCTAAAAAAATCAACTACTAATAAACTAGCTAATAAAAAGGTTATATTTACTCGTGTTAAAATGCGCAAATATTTAGTATTAAATATTCAGATTGACAGGATTTAAAATTTTTCCCACTACAAACAGAAATGAGCGAAGCGAGTCGCGTGTTATTAGAATGTAAAATATTAATTAGGCTTCACCCCTGTAGTGTTTATCTAGAAACGATGACTCACTGTTTGGACGTAAACACTGCGTTGTAAGGATACGACAACACTTTTGTTTGTTTTTATTTTTACTACGATTTTTCGACTGAATAAAGGACGAAAATGGACTACGACTACTTACAACTTAAATGGAATTAGACAACTTGCATCAGAGTGGCCACACTAAGTTCACGAATGCAGTTATTTGCGCTGTATATCAACCTGACAATGTTTTTTGAACATTGAAGTGCGCGGAGCTATTCGTCAGAACTACCTCTACTTACAAGTATAGTATACGGTGGTTAGGAGTCTACACTGTAACAGACTGCTCTATCACTCATACATACCTTTCTCCGGCCCAAAGGCAAAAAAGGATACACTTCGAAGTTCGTAATGGTTGCTACTTTAAAAAAATATTCTACGTATACCATTTTCAAACTATTCGTGCACTGAGTTTGTTTCTATCAAATCATTATCATCATCATCATCATTATTTCCTCTTAAGCGTTAGGCCCATAGGTAAGTTATACCTTTAATATTTTATGAATTATTACATTCTGTGTTTCTCTTATTCACGTTCCGATAATGACAACAAATTTTGTTCAAACATCGACATAAATGTTTCAAAATGGCGTCAAATTAATGTCCAACCCTCACTAAATGTCAAGCTGCGTATTTTCTCCGCACCTACAGTAATGTAATGCCTCCTTCTCTTCACGCTCCGAGAAGTTATTTCTGTACGATGGTTTTTATTGGACATTTCAACTCCAGAATTATTTTGGGACCCAACACTTGAGTCCCACGAGTATCGGGGAAATAACCAGACTACCGTGGCAGAACCCTCTAGGACTAAATACTCGTCCTGGTGCCCTTAGGCCACCGTTCGTGACTCACTAACGTAGAGCTATCCACCCATTGGCACAATAGGTGCCACCGTGGGTTAGGCGTGTTTTTCAAGCTGTACACACGACCTTGTCGAACTCACCAGTGCCCTGTTAACCAGCTAATATCTAACAGAGCAAGAGAGTAACGGCTCTTACCCACCCTCCATGAGGCCAAGATTTTGTAGGCACGGGCGTAGGGTTGGATTTCTGGGGGGCGAAAAATTATGTACAAGTTATAACTCTTACCTTAGGGTGCTTTTCCAAGGTTTTACAGACGAACACAGCTGCAGAAAGGATTATTTGAGGTGACCGGTACCAATATAAATACGCAGTTTATGTTAAATCAAATGCATCTGGTTTATTAAACACATTAAAATACTAGCATATTATGTTGTATTAGTAATACAACTAATCAGTAACGAATAACATAAAATCTAGCAGATTAACAAAGGAAATTTTTCTTACTTCTAACCCATTACAAATTATTTATTTTTTGTATGAACCAATACGTGTTTATATCTTTTACCTTAGAGATCTCTATTATTTAGGTTTACATGTAACTATCAACACTCATTTTAAACTGATTTTTTTTTATATGCATATTTAGGGTTGTTAGTTACCCGTCCACCGTGTGTGTCCCTGTGGTTTGTTGTATTGTGTTGACCGTTTTCTTGGTTCGCGCGCACTCACGCCACTGTTAATATTGAGTTCACTGTGTTTTTTCAATTCAATTCACTGGTTTAATTTAGTATTACCACATGAGTTAATATTAAGTTGGTCGATGTAACTTTACTCGCACTTAGATGGTTAAGTTTTTCTGGCCGCTCTATATTGTTTGCGCACTGTTAGTTGTTTTTACTGGATAGCCCGACTATTAATTACGGCCTATCCTTCACGTCCGAGGCCACTGTTTTTAAAGTAAACTGTATGCTGATTTTCTGGCCGCGCGACCATGAGTTGCAATGGAACTGGACTATTACTGCGCTAAGGCGGTAATACACGGATATTCGTCTAGTCACGTGATCAGCAAAGGCTCTAACTTGGCCCTACAATTCTGTACCGTTACACACTGAATTATTTAACTTAAATCAAGGAAATATAAAAGACAATTTTTTAGAAGAGAAGCATGTAACATTGAAATCTACATCGAGTTGAGTTTCACAATTATTAACCTCACACGTTTCTCCAAATACCAAATAGTAACAGATTACCGACGACAAGATGTGAAAACAATTTATTTCTTTATTATATAACAATTTTATTTAAATTTCAACTAATTTTAGCTATCAAGATTACTTAATTCTATGAAATTCTGTAACCCTTATTACACACTGTATAAACGCATTTCCATGAAACTCAAGTATATTACATATATTTGAATAGTATAAAATAACTGAGTTTTCAAAACTTCATTGTAACGTATCAGTAGTAGCTTATACACATACAACAAAATGTTCAACAAACCGTAATGCGTCTGAAAAACACAGCTATATTTGTTATAGTATTGGTTCCACGTTGTGTAAACCGAACCAAAAAAAATTCAACTATTTTATATCAATTTATAGGTATTCTTATAGATTTTTATGGTTTCTTATTTAAACATAAATGTGTATGCTTAATAAAAAGTAAGAGGTAGAAACACAAAGAAATTGTTTGTTAAAACCACGCCTAAATACACAACAAACATGATGGATGCTTTGATACCTATGTAGTAGGCATATACAATGCACAATACTTAATCTTCTTTAAACCTTGTTACAGTTTTACCTGTTGTAAAATATGTATTAAGTACAATATTCGCGTACACCCTATAAATTGTATATAATACAATTTATATTTTGCACCCTAATCTTACATCTTGCCAACAATATTTATATTTTGTGATTACTATTGTACATTCTTTAAAATGTAATAAGATCTAATAAAATAAAAGCAGTATTTTATGGGTGAATGAAATACGGACATATCATAAATTACCACAAACAACAGTTGTGTAATGTGATCTTGTTGATTAAATATAAAGTAACAGATCACTTGCATGTAAGCGACAAGGCAACACACCAATAACTCAGGCGTCAGAAATGTTTACAGAAACTGGGCCAACGTAAACAGTAACAAAGTAGTTTGCAAGACAAATTTCTGACGTTATAGTTTACACTGTTATCGTTTTTTTACACTGTAATAGTATTAGCTGACAAAATTTTATCATGAAATTTTATGTCCTTTTATTCACATTGTACTAAGAACAGAAATGTAAATAGAAATAAAATGAGGTTGTTTCTTACAGAGAACACCAGTAAAAGACTCGTAAGAGTTAAGGTAAAAATTGATATTTTTGTGTTTGTTTCTCCCTCCCCCTTGCCCTCGCACTCACTCACTCACTCTCTCTCTCTCTCCCTCTCTCTCTCTCACTCTCTCTCTCTCTCTATCTATCTATCTCTATCTCTCCCTGTATACCTGTACACACACACACACACATAGGCACATGATTTTTCCTTAATACTTTACGTTGAGGAACCTGGTCTTTAGCAACTATAGTATTTAGTAACCTGGTCTTTAGAACCTGGTACAAGTAACTATAGGCCTAGTATTTGCTCAATCCGTATTGTAGAACCTATTTTACACATCAAATCTCGGAGGATTTAGCAGTATCTCCTGTTTAATTAGGGCGTATCAGAAAGACGATAGTGAGAGTATTCCACAATTTACTTCTCATTCTGTAGCTATTGCTTTTTTATAATCAATAAATGTATTGTTACGACGGTCTACTTATCGTCGTATGGTACTGTGGAAAACAAAATACAAGACACCAATTAAGTCACTAATCACCTGCTTTATCACAATTAAACAGTTTGTAATCAACAATATAGTCTCTTACAACAAATCAAATAAAAATTGTTCACACGAAATAAAAATGTCACCTAATAGAGTCCCGCTCAATTATAAAACACAACCGTCACATGACCGTCACTGAATGCCTATATTTATACCCCGCTGATATTCTAGAATAATCTGTCATTTTGGATGACTTGTTAAACAAACAGGCGCTCTCGAGAATCCACTAGAAACAGTGTCCTTGAGCACACTGCGCTGATCGTTACGGCTGGTGTAGACTAGATAGTTGACGCGTAATTGTCTTTCATCGCAAAGTAGCAGCAATATGTACGCACACACATATTATAGATGGAATAGTCTAGATACTTGTAGAACGTTCCGTATTATGTAACACTTTTTCCGCATTACATAACAGTATAAACAAAAGTGTATTTTAGCGTTAAACTATAAATATTTCCCAGTCATCTGATTAATAATAAACATACTATTTGCACACTACCTACCTATTAATAAACCATTCTTTATCTTGAAAAGCAATATGTTACATAAGTTAGTATAAAATATTCAGATTACGATTTTAGCGTAAACCCCATTCCCTGAATTATGACACTGTTAAAATACAATATCGTGTTTAAACACGTCACCATATCAAAGACGTTAAAGTATAATGTTCATTTGTCCTCTCAGTAGAAGTGTGTGATATAATTACGATACACGAATTTGGAAACCAGTAAGTAGTATAAGTACTGTATTTAATACGTACAGAACAAACTCACGTAGCATCGTTGTACATATGTTACTACATACTGTTCTGTTTTAGAAGGTTGCTCTCAACGTAGGTAGACGGTGTTCAACGGTTATTCCCGTTGGTGTTCAGTAAACAGTAAATGGCTTAAGCTGTATCCACTACATATTACCAGTATTCATTTCGTACTGCCAAGCTTGGCTTGTTTATGGTTTTTCATTAATTCCGGAGTAATTAACTGTCAACAGTGCTCCAGTAATTGATTCCTTCCAGTAACCATGTGAGATGTGGCCTACTTACTGAGTGATCACAGTCTTACTGAACATATTTGTTGTTTAAACATTTATAGGATACTATGTATTGTGTATGAAGTCTACTGTAAATGTTAACAGGTCACGTTTGTTTGTACCGTTAATTATATGAAACTGTTTAGTCCTTTAAAACACGACGTTTAATTATTTGAATTTGAATTATTTGCATTATTAAAACACCACTTTGTTTAAAAGTTTTTGTTTGTCGGCATTCTCACTTTCTCTGTCTGTCTGTCTGTCTCCCAGTCTATCTATTTATCTATCTCCCTCTTTTTTGCTTTACCCCTCTCTCTCCCCTGTTTCTGCTATTTGAACTGGTATTTGTTACCTTTGACCACACACTTTAAGGAATTTTTGAGAAGAATTGTACCGTTTTTAACGCTGAAGTATTTAGATGTGTGCTGTCTTCTGGCTAATATCTAAATGTAAATATACAACTAAATGATACGATTTTTTCTGGATTAATTAGCTAGATGCATAGATGAAAAAGTGTTGAGATAAGGGAGACTTTTATTATTGTAAAAAATTAATACATCTTGTTAAACGAAAATAGAATCATAAAGGGAAATTAAATACTGTGTGTAGTTAATGTTGTCCATGACAATACTACTATTTTCCTTTCTGTTTACTGACTGAATAAATGGCTACTTGTTCATTGAGCTGCATATTAAAAATGCTGACTCAGTGACTACCTGTTACTGTCCATGTTTTATGATTTCACATTTAACATCATACAATTCTCAAAGCAATTCTGAAGTAAAAGATATATATTTATATGTATATGTGTGTGTGTTTGTGTGTGCCTGCGTGCATGCACATAAGGTGTTTATGAAACTGTAAAAGGGCGTGTGTAGAGAATGATTTCTTCAAGAAATATTAATTGCATTCCCTGAAACAAATGTACTTGCTGATTGGTTGCTGATTACGAAATATTTTACAAGTCAGGATTATTGAATCATTGATATTTTAATTTATTGATTTTTTAAATTTATTTTCTTATTACTTTTCTTGTATACATTTTTGTTTTATGGAATTTTCTTACTCTTTGAATTATATTTAACTATAATTTTTTAACGGCTGTTGGTATAGAAACACCCTTATTTTATAAACAGAAATAACTTAAAGAGAAAATTTGTTTTTTCTAACAAACTTACAATGTACCTAATAAATTGTATGGTCAGCTTACAGAAATTTCTATTGTAGCTACCTACTCATTTAATTGTCTAAAAACGTAAGTGTCTGGTCATACTTTTAAAATCCTATAAGGCATATAATAATCTCCGTGAACACAGATTACATTTTTATGGTTTAAATTATTTTTCGTTAAGAATGTGACATAGTGTTGTGTATCAGCATATGATATCAAAGCTAAAAACTTTAACATCCCCCAATTAAAAGCTTTATTTTGACTTTGATCTTCTACACTTTACATATCTGCAGGTCAAATACCACGTTTACAGATTAAACAAATCTACTGAATAAAATTTTGCACTTTTAATGCAACCTATACCATTTAGTTTTATTTAAAATATAATAGATTTATTGCAAATAATATATGGTTGTTCATGTCTTTGTTAATACTTGGATTTGTAATGTTTGTGTTTCTCTTCAAAATGCGTATGTCTTAATTGTGTAAACATTTAACAGAATATTAACATTAATTTCTGTACTTAGGAAACACTCGATCTTATTTCCTCTCTTTTTTCCCTTCACATATCTATTTTTTTAAATTTTATATAGTTTTATGTAATTTAAATTTATTTATGTTTTGAGCTGACATAACCCTTGTTGTTATCATGTTAATAAGAACTTGGAACTAAAAATAAACCAAAACCAGAAACAGTAAAACAATCGACATCTGTCATTACAACGTCAGTGACTGAAGACGCCACGATTACAAACTATGAATTACTTGTCAACGTATTTAAAATGTATTTTTATCAGAAGGTGTTTGCATTGATAAATGTATTTATCAGATCTGTGAATACATTGTACGTAAGGTTGATTAATGATGCCCTGTAACTGAAATGCATTGTCTTAAGAAATGAATGTATTGTGTCGCTTCAGTTTGATATAAACAATATGTAGGATAACGTAGAGTAGTTGTTATGGAATATTAAATTGTTTTAAAATTTTAATAGTGTATTTGCTCACTTTAAAGCATAAGCACAACACGCCACAAAAGTGCTTATTAAATAGATGTAAAGAAGTGTATAGTAAGTGTCCGACTCTTGTTACTAGCTCAGTAACATTATTAATTATCAACTTGTTTTCTTGAGTATTCAGCTTCCGTTGACAACAGTAATATAACGTGAACGTAGATATTGTTTTTGGTAACAGTGTACGTACATGTAGTTATGTTTTTGTTTTGTTTTAGAAACCTACTAATTAAAAAGTTCTGTTGTAACCATCTGGCACTCCACTCAGAGTTTCAGCACACATACTAAACTCACATTCTTTCCAAAGGATTTTATACATAAGGCAACATGTGTTGCCGGCATATTAAATTCTAACTAAAATCATTAAAAAACCTTTTTTACTCAAATAATACAGTTCTCACTAGTAAAAAACGTTTCTACAAAATTATTTTATGAATTTTGAGCTGAATGTAATTTTTACCGTTAAATTTATCTGTCGTATACGAACAGTGGCGTAATTAGGTAAAATGGTGCCCAGGCAAGCCTTTCCCAGGCGCCCCCCCCCCCCGCAACGTGGACATTACGGCAATCGTGTTTGGTTCACCAAAAGTTCACCAGCCGCCACTGATAGGAACTAAATAATAATTAAACCAAAAAAATGTATACACAACAATATTTTATTATATCACAATAAGAATTGAAAATGTCTTTGGTTTTCACTTCATAGCTTTACCACAAAAACTTTGGAAAGAGTGAAAAATTAGAATGAGATTAAATTACAATTAAAATAAATAAACTAAATTGACAATAACTTTTAAAAATTGAAAAAAGAGAATGAGCTTAAATTACAATTAGGCTACAATATACAAACTAAATAAACTAAAGTGACAGTTTTCTTGATTTTGCCGATGCAAACTGATCAATTATTTCATTAAAATTGGTTTGTTCTGTTTCTTCTCGTTCCACACTCAAAAGAGCTAGGTCGCACAGCTGTTGCTGCCCCATAGAAGCTCGTAGGTATGAGAGAATCAGCTTTAATTTGCTAAAGGATCTCTCACAACTAGCAATAGATACTGCTATGGTCAGCATTATTTGGATTTACACTCTAAGGTTCGGAAGAAAGCTCTCATCTCTGTACTGGATTATAAATTCCAAAAGTTTGTCTGGACGAGAAATTTTCTTGTCTGTCCGAGTTGAAAGCAGCATTTTGCAATCATTTATTTCCTCACAAAGCTGATCACCATCCACATCCCTGTAATAAGCATCTCCCAAATGCTTACACTTTTTTTTGAGGTTCTCTACATCTTCATAACAAAGGCTTTTTATATCTAGTAGAAAACCAAACTTGCTATCCATATCCATCAATCGTTCAAATCTTCCATTAATTTCACTATGCAGGCCAGTAGCGATTCCTGACCCGATGGATAGGGCAAGCATCAACTCTAAGCACAATATAAGCACGCGTACATAAAATTCCAATGCTAGAAAATCGTTTAAAAATTTCAGGTACGCACTTGTTCGTGTCGTTGTGATAAAAATATTCGTAAGTGCAATTAGTATGAGGATTAAAAGTGTAGCATTTAGCAACTCAAACCCTTCTCGAGATATTTGTTACAGCCTCTAATAACTCTTTTCCACATGATAAGAAATATGTGACGGAGCGCATTTCTTTAAGTGATTGTCTTGGTGGCGGAGCAGTCAGTCAGCTGTTAAAACAGTGCGCAGAACTGGAAGCGAAGTGATATTAATGACTTTGATCAAGTCAAGTCATCATTATCATTCTGAGTGGAAGATAGGTAACAAAAGTGCGCCGCCGGTTTTCAAAAGACGAGAGATAAGAAGGCATATGAAACCGTCTTTGGTGACGACAATAATGTTGGCTACGTAATCATTTGGTTTGCCCGATTTTCTTTGGGCAAGCACTGCTTGCGTTGCTTGCACTGAGGATTCGCCACTTATGCAGGCGGTCTATTGTGTTTTTCATTGCTCTGTTGATTTCGTCCTTTAATTTCAACCTCTCATCTTTACATAGTTCTCCAGGCATTGTCTTCTTTTTGGGGCGACGTTTCTCCATTTCGACATCCCAATCCTGGCAAAGTTTTACACCTTCATCAATCAATGTATTTACAACACCATCTCGTTCTTTCTGGAAAAAAATCCATAGGGACTTTAAGTCAAGTGCAGCGGAATGGAAATTCATTTCAGGATGCTGCAGCCTCTGCTGGATTCTGTCTATTTTGCTAAGGATTAGATCCCAAAATCTTATCAAAGACAAAAACTCGAATGTCAAGACACCCTTGCAAAGCTGTTCTGCATCACTCCGAGTATCCGTAGTTTTTGATTCATCTGAGGCAAGATTTTGAAGTACTAAGATGATTTTATCAACATACTTGCTTACTGGTTTCACTGCATGGGCTTTGGCACTCCATCTGGTTTCCGAGTCAGATTTCATAACCAAAGGTACTGCATTCTTTAGCTGTTCCCAGCGTTGAGTAGAGCGAGAAAAGAATGCATATAGAAAATCAAGGGTTCCAAAAAATGTAACTATCATTGTTTCTTGCTTTGAAGCACGCACGCCTACTAAATTTAGTGAGTGATTGTCACAATTAACGAACATTGCAAGGTTGTTCTTCTCCAAAATTCTTTGACGAACTCCAGTTATGTGTCCAGCCATTATATTTGCATTATCATAGCACTGAGACCGACAATCCTGTAGCTTCATATCATCCTTCTCCAGCTGGGACAACATAACTTCAATTAATCCCTCGGCATTCTCTTGACTGATCTGGATGAAGCCAAGAAAAGATTCTCTGATATGGACTGTCTTATTCTGAAAATCAATTTCTACATATCTCACAACTTGTGACATTTGTTCACGGTGTGCATGATCTGGAGTAGAATCAAACATCAGGCCATAATATTTTGCTTTTCGAATCTTGTTTAATATATTTTTACGAACAGCAGATGCCATCAAATATAGAAATTCATTCTGAATGGCTGGTGAAATGTATGAAGTTGATTCTGGATTATTTTGCACATAAATCAAATGTTCCTTCATAATAGGGGCAAAGACAGCCAGTAGTTTAAGTAAACCTATAAAGTTTCCCATGTTGGTATCGGTACTTCATCGTCATCATCTCTAAGTAACTCCCTGTGGTCTCTTAAAGCCAAATTCTGGACAGCCAAATATTTCAGGCAGTAGAGAAGTCTTTTTAGGATTTCTCTCCATTTCTGTTTCTCATTTTCAATCTGACATTGAAGTACTACGTCAATCAACCCTACGTTTTCATTCAAATTTCTCTCTAGTTCTTTCCATTGTGCAAAGCATTCACGATGGTTTCTTGAGTTTTCATGAAGGCTCATTCTCTCGGGTGCTTTCCAATGGTTGAATCCAGATTCACTTTCTAGTGTCGACTGCTGATCGGAACGGGAAAATAGAAGGCAACAAAACAAAATGCAGACTGCTTCACTAAAGAATAAACTAACCATGATCGTGTGACCTCTTCTCCAGAGCCATGCATGTCCCAATTTTCGTTTGAACCAACTTGAATTCATTGTGCGGTTGTTTGTTGGGAGAAATGGACCCTCAGAGTTCTGAAAGTATTTTGATCCTAGTTTTATTATTTCTACTCTCAATGCATCGGATATGGCTACTTTTCCAGTGACTTTGTCAAAACTTAGAAGACCGATGTCATGGCACTGAATAAAATTTAGTATTACATTAGTGTCATTCACGTTTTCAACCCTATCTGCTTCTTCAGTAACCACCAAATTTTCATTTTTATTTAAATGTTCTCTTTCAGCATCCAGAGTATTGGTAAGCGCAAGAGAAACCTTCTCGTTCTCAGATAAACTGACTGATTGAGTTGAAATTTCGTTGTTGGACTGAATCAGAGCAGTCATTTCCCCCGGTTCTGTTAAGTTTTCCCGTTCAAAGGTAATATTATTTAAAGAACAGGATGGGACCTCTAGTTTAAAACTTTGCTTGATTTCTGGCCATCTTTGGATTCTTGCTTTTTTCTTTTTCGAGCTTGAGCTCCACTTTCTTTCTTCTTTTTCAATAATCGGTCCATTACTTCCTCAAAAGATCTGTGGAAAAATCATTAACAATAGTATCGGCAAAATACAGTTTTAAAAAGAGTATAAAAAGAACATTGTTATGATTAAGAAAAACATTTTTATCTATTTACAATAGCGAGAAATACATAAATATTTAAATACGGTACAAATTTTAATACACTTGTCCTTGTTAATCATATGGCTGAAAAAAAAATTAACCTTAAAACGAATAGGGTAAGTCCGGGAGAGATGGACCACGTTTTTGGATTGTTAAAAATAACGCGGTCATTTTAGGTTAGGTTTAAGCTTATATGTTTCCCGAGCCTATACCATCAAAACTACATCGATACCTTACAACACAAAAATACCAACTGAACAAAAGTGACTTAGTTTAAAAAATTTTCAACTTACCAAAATAAACAAAGTAGTTTATCTCCAAAATTATGACGCTCTTTGTAGAGAAAAAACAAAAACGTGTTAATCACTCACTACAGTTTGGGTTTGATCGAAGGGAGTTATCGCAGCGCTATAGTGGCGCATTTCTGAATTATTTGACTGGTCCAACTCACATGGTGGTCCATCTCTCCCGGAATTACTCTATCTTTATTTTCCACGGGCAAAATATAAAGATTTTTTGAATTTTAGGACACCCTTGGGTCTCAAGGAACATTTTGGTATGCAATGCAATACAATAGGATTAGAAGCCAGTAAGAAAGTAAGAACCTTAAATTTGGCCCAACAGCTGATGGATGGAAGACAATTCTTTTTGCCAACGTTACAAAGTAACGTTTGGGATATTCTTTAATAATTAGTCCTATGATATTCCTTAGAAAAAACGGTATATGTTGCGAACAAAAAATACGTCTATCAATTGTAATAAAAGAAAAAATTACAATTTTTTTTTTTTTACTCGGCAAAAATACGCCCCCCCCCAAGTGGCGCCCAGGGCACGTTCCCTGGCTGCCCCACCCTAGTTACGCCACTGTATACGAATACACGATTACGCTTTTAACGACAACCGTCACTTCACTGAAAGTAGTCACCTTTCTCCAGCATATCTCAGTATGTCAGTACAAAATAAAGAAAACTGTATTAATATATAGATTCAAAAATATATTGCCACATATCGATTTAAAATATATGCTACTTAAATTTTTTTCATAATGGAATTATGAATTATGAAAGACTGAAATTAAAACGCCTTTAATAATTAAACGTTTTGTTTAATTAAAATAGTATCAATTTTTTTTCAATTTGAACCTTCAAATAAAGGAAAGGAAATAATTATATTGTACGTTGGATTGCCTCTACAGGATTTAAAAGGCCCATTTTTTTTTTATCGTTTAGTACTGATTGTATAGTATAGGTTTGTTAGAACAACCACATTTAAGGGGGTGTAATTTTATTTTTGGGGAACTAATTTTCCATAAATCCCAACCACAATTAAATGTGACACACTAGTTAAGATAAAGCTATGTAGATTTACTTTTTACTTGTTTTACATTTTTGTACACTCTCTTTGTTTTCAACATACACTTCTTTACTTTTACCTTACATGTAATTGGACACTGTAATGTTTGTTTTACCTCACCGGGAGAAAAAGTCAAGTCGTATATGTTTCACTGCCTTAACGGCAGAGGACAGACATACCTCTTAATAATTCTATCAATAGTCACAAATTTACTAAACAATGTGTCTTAAATAAATCAGAAGTTTGTTGTTTTAAAAAGTATGCAAGCATATTTTAGTTTTTGTTTTATTTCATATCTGTTATAATCATGATATTTATATGCCGAGTGTTGCAGATAGGAAAAGACTGCCTTTGAAATTCTGGTACACATAATTTGGTTACTGTTTTTGATGTTCATTTTCAGTCTATTAATATGTTTTTGCAATTTCTGAGGTATTCCTACGATAATATATATAAAGTGTTAAGCGTTCGGTTTTTTTAATTTAAGACAGTTTAAGGAATGTTCTATTTTCTGTTATAATGCATAAACGGGAGGCCATTCCAACTCACAACTCTTTCAGTATTTAAGAACAAATTCACATTCTATTAACTAAAATCACAAGCTTCCTATAATTTAGCGTTCAAATAGATTGTGTTGTCAGTTAAATGTGTTGGCTTTGTAACAATCAAAATGATGTAGGATTTTAGATAAGGTGTAAGTCGCATTGTCTGGGCAATATAATAGTGTATATTTAAAACTGTAGTACTTAAAATAGTTTTAATAAGACTTTAATCTTATGAACATATTGGATATATTTATTGAACGTCACATTAGGTTGCAAGCACAATACGGAGTATCCAATATACAAAGCATGTAACAAATGAGCTCACACAGTAGGTCGCGTGGCAGCCAGTTACTGGAATCAATTACTGGAGCATTACTCCAGTAATGGAATCCATTACTCCGGATCTCAAAGAAACACGACAAATAAGGCGAGCTAGTCTTGTATCGAATGAAGTCATGTACCCTGACGTTAGTGCAGATTAGCTCCCTCACCTAAGTATCGGGTAAAAACACAGCACACTTACGTAGATCCTTCTTGTATGCACGTCATAAGCAACGTCTGACACAAAACTCCCTACACAAACCAATTTATTTAATAACATTATATTATTACATTTACCATATATCTATACGGCTAACTTAATTATCGTACCTAAAATAAAGAAAAATAACAGGAATTATTGAAAATCACTAAATGTATGTGAAGAAATAGAATACAAAAAATGGATGTTTCATTCATCGTATTTAAGAAGACACACACACATTGTATAGGTTTTGTTGAAATTTTTCGTTATCTTTACTCATCATTTTTCAAGTAGGTGTTGGCAAAAACAAACAGTGTGTTCTTATATTGATGTTTTCTTTGTTTTCGTAACATAAAAAACTATACAGTTCATGTCCAGTGATAAAATTTTGAAGAACACAATACGGATAATGTCAATGTAGAATAAAACTACGATAATATTATTGCTCAAATTAAATTATTTTACTTTACGCTGTAGTTACTTACATTACCAATTATTTTTTACGCACATGTACCTACAAAATAGCTTAAAACACGGATGACATATTAATTAACGTAGACCTATGAATTGACAACATAGCAATAGCGATATTTGTAAAACATAATCTTATTTTTGTAATACTTTTTCATAAGAAAGTTCATATAGAACGTGTTTTTATACATATAAAATACTCTTGATATAGGACGTAATCGTTATATGCGGATTGTAGAATTTATTGTATTGGACGAGCTAGTTAATATTGTAACGCAACAGAAATGCTAGCATTCATGTTACATAAAAACAAGGTTCACAGAATAATAAACAAGTCAATATCTAACCCCATGATAGAACAAAGATCTAATAATTACATTTATAATCATAGATAAAGGTAAATAAGGATGCAAGATAATATTAACAAGAATAACCGAACCTGTAAGTTAGACAATAGTTTATGATATATGTTTAGTGAAAAGCAGCCAAAAAAATGAAACAATAATTTACTAATAGCAAATAAGAATTTTGAGTTAAGAGGTATTATTTTGTGACAACAAATATTATGATAAAGTTTATGTGATGTTATACCAAATATGTGTTGAGTTAATGAAAGATAATGAAACAAGATGTATTATTCAATGACTGTTGTAGAATGAAGTGTGAAGCAGCTAATTAACGTTAATAGATTTGAATTTTCTTATATGTTATCCATATGTCAAGATAAGATTGTTATTAGATATGGAAAAAATAATTGTTTATATAAGTGTTAATAGTTAAGATTTGATTATATGTATGAATTTATGTAAAAGGGGCTATAGATGTGTACCAGTTATAAACACAGGTAGATCCGTTTACAATAAAAGGCCTAACAGCCAAAACCACTATATAACCACTCATAACATAAAGGTTAGGTACATCAATTAATAATAATTAATGAATACGATTTGAAGAGCTAGAAAAAAACATTAAATTAATAATGATATATAATAGAATTTATACAAATTATGATAATACCATAATGCCATATATCGATTAATAACATTTAATATCGAAAGTGGATTAAATATAAAAAAGGGAAAAAACCGGCTTATATCAAAAAACCAGCAGAATATGTGTAGAAAATAATAAACCAACTATTGGTAAAGTTACATTCCGATAGGATAACAAATTAATAAGGAATAGACAAAAAATATATGAAATAAACACTATATTCAAAACATGTGGAAGGAAGAAGTCATGTGTTGCTAGGGACGAAAAAAAAAAAGAGGAAGTTGTTGATTTGACAATAATGGCTTTGATGATCTGAATGTGATGAGATTAAAAAAACCCAAGAATTATCTATTTAATCGGAATATTCTAAATTATTAGACACTATTACAAAACACAGAATCCTAATGACAATATTTATGATTCTCACCAGTACAGTTTAACCAAATAATACTACAGAATGAAATCACAATAGAGAATAAATAACTGGATTCTACAAGGGAGGACTTGAACTGTCCCATATCCGAATGAAATTGATGATATATTAAACCAAATAGAAAGAATTAACAGTATCACAGTTAATAATATTCACTACACCAGAAGTTATAACCTTTCAAATACACGGAACAACACTAATTGCTTCAACCGAGAGAAGAACGTATTTGGATCCTGGCGTTGCAGAAGAAGCATCAATCGGGCTGTAAACCAATCCGGAGAGCTGTAATTCCGAAGTGGACAGGACAAGAATCCCATTTTATTAAACCGAAGAAAGAAAATCGTACGGCATAATCGTCCAGAACAGTAAATTTATCAATCAACCGCCTACACGATTTGCTTCGTTCTAGTCTGGTAAATTATTAATATATTAATCATAATAACTACACAACACTTCAAATTTGTAAATCTTGCATTCTTATCTATGTATTTTTAATCTTCCCCACAGTTACAAGAACCTTCACACCCTGAATTAAATTAATTACAAATTAAAACACACTATATAACTAAATTTAAATAAAGGATCGGAATAATCAACAATCGATTCATGCAATCTATAGCCCAAGCATATGTTAATTAGAACATATATTATTCAATGTTAAAGAAGTAAACAAATAAAGAACCTTTATATATTTGCAAAATCTTGTTATTTGGAGTATGGTTTAATGAGCTGGGAATAAAAAAGTAACTGAATAAGTATAGAATAATTGGTTAACATAAACATTGAAATAACCTATAAGCGATACTACAGCGCTTATAGCGGAATTATCTGAACACCAAAGAGAGAGCGTAAAAATACAAAATTAGACATAATTCTCTCCAAGGTATAATAGGGTTGGATGAAATTATAGAATAACGCATTAATTGTTTAAGTTTCAGGTACACTAACACTGATATTTCTTAGAGAGCTAAGTTAATATTAATTAATTACATCAATATATCCCACAACTCCAAATATCCCCGAGATTTACATAATAAAAATAATTCAAAACACATTGGCATAGGTGCAGTAACAAATTGACAAACCCAACAGTGGGGTTTGAACCGTACGTACCCGTTTTATAACAAATTGACGCTCATAACGTGGGACCTAATTAGGTGAGCGAGAGAGGGTACTTACAAATTGGCGCTCAACTTGTGTAGGGCTTAAGTTAAGTAACTATAACTATATTAATATTACTTAACCAGAGCAGGCAACTGTGGGAGAATAAACATGCATACCAGAGGTAGATCAAGGATTAGGGCAGGAGAAACGGAGAAGGAAATAGATGAACAAGAACAGGAAATAGAACTAATAACAGACAGTGAATTGGAACAACAGACAGACGAAATAACGGAAACTGAAATAATTGCGGACAAGGAAAATGAAGTAATGGAAGAAGTTGCCCAAGGGGGCCAACCAGATAAACCCAACAAAAAGGAAGACATGAGTATGCAGGAGCTGTTGAGGATTATAATGGAAAGCAATAGACAAATGAATGAGGAAAATAAGGAAGACTGAAGAGAACAATTTAGGAAAATGAAAGAGGAAATTAAGGAAGACTCAAGGAAAACAAATAAGGAAAACTCAAAGAGACTGGAGGAAAAATTAGATAAAACAAATGAGGAAATTAAAGAAACCTCAAAACAAATTCACGAAAGGTTAGATAGGAATGATGAGGGTTTAAAACAAATGAAGGAAGGAATCCTACAAATGAACAAAGAAAACTTAAGGCGAATGGATGAAAAAATTGAAAAAATGAACGAAGCAGGTTTAAAGCAGATTGAGGACAAGAAGGAGCAGTTCAATAATGAGATAATGGAAACTTTCGAAGGAAAGTTTGAAAACGATGACACGCTTAGCCCAGAAGTGGATAAATACGAGGGGGAGACAAATAAAGAAATGGAGCTGTGTTTAAAGAATATGTCTAAAACACTAGACAGCACTTCCGAAGGTATTATAATAAATCTGACCATAGAAGAGAATATCCAGAAGATAAGGAAAATATGGAGAAAGAAAATAGTCAATACCAAAGAAGAAATGGAGATGAGGAAAGGTGGATTAATTAGTGCGTTTAACATCCCAATTAATGAACGAAGGGAGTTGTGTAAGGGTAGGAATTATAGAAGAAAATTTATGAAAATAAACCATAATAGAACAATCACAAAAAATTTAAATATTATATGAAAATATCAACGATTAGAGAATATTTGACCAAGTCAATTATATCGTTAATACGGAAAATACCCGTAAAACATTTGGTAAATAGTACCGATATCCAAGGAAATGGAAAGATAGGGTATACACATGATTATGCTAGAATAGAGGAGATACGATACTTGATAATTCAAAAGGAGCTAAATATAACTGAATACCCTGACTTAAATGAAGATTTTACATCAGCCAAGTTGCGGTACCAGATACACGAAAGATATTTATCAAGTATAAAAATTGGTATGAACACTGCAGTAATCCGGACAACGGGTGCAGTCGAATTAATGGACCATGGTTAGAAAAGAAGCAGTCAACCAGAAAAATGGGACTGATGTTATGGAAACTGACCAGGCAACCAATTGACAAGATACGGAAATATTATAAAATGAATAAATTCTAAAATATAATAAGAACAACTTATTACCAATTTTGAAGAGAAAATACTTTTAATTAAAAAGAATTTGAATTTGAATATAATGAATAAATTCTAAAAATGATAAGAACAACTTATTACCAGTCTTGAAGAGAAAATACTTGGAATTTAAAAAGAATTTGAGTTGAATACTACCACTAAATTCTAAAATACAATAAGAACCACTTATTATCGATTCTGAAGAAAAAAAAACACACTTATAAATAAAAGAGAATTTTTTGAACAATAAAATAAATAGAAAAAATGTGTCATTCAAAATGAAGTAAGTCTGAATTAAAATATAATTATGAAACCCCAAGATTACAGAAGAAGGCAAGAATTATTGTTAAATGTTTATAAAGGAATAGTGTGAATGAATAATGAAACCCCAAGATAAAAGTTTTTACCTCAAATCTACCTATGCAAAATAAAGAAAGAAAAAAAAATCATATGACCTAAAATACATACTACATTGCCAAATGATGGAAACAACTTCAGTAAACGATTGAATGTAACCAATGTAATGTTAAAGAAGACAAGAAAGATAGAGTATTTATGAACATAATTCATTGAAAAATAAACAGCCAGAATAATGAAATACGATAAGAAGAAGAATAGTTGGGTTAAGGAATATATTTAGTCAGAAATACAGTTATAATGATCATCACACAACAACTATTTAGAAAATATTGAGATCAGAGAAAAAACAAATGAAGAAGATACTTAGCATTACAATCACAACAAAAATGAAAACAAAAATGATTACAAATGATAACTGTCAAATTTAATATCAAAGAATGTTTAAGGAACTAAAATGGAATCACAAAATATGAAGGATAATAATGAAGAAATATAAAAGCAACAAAGAAAAAAAAATTTTTTTCCCAAATATTTATTATTAAATAATTAAAGAGATTATTAGGAGATTATTATTATATTTTATAACTGACTGTAGATGAATTCCAGCAGTACTATATTAAGATGTGGTGTGGGCAGCAGAGTATGAAGCCAAACAGTGCCTCTCTGAACTGTGCCAACGCATGTATTAGGGATTGTTAGGGAAATTAAATATTTAAGGAATATTAGAATAGTTGAAAGAATAACTTCAGTTTCCAAAAGAGTAGGACGAAGAAAACAGAAAGAAATGAGTTGACAGAAGAATAATTGAGAAATACAGTGATTATAGTAATTATAAGTAGAAGAGATATGAAACTAATGTATCATTGAATATTGTGGCCAACTATCAACAAATAATGTTTACAGACATTAAAAATGATCAAGAATGTTAAAAAATAAAAATGATGAAATGTTATTAAATAAAAAAAAGTATTAATACTAGTCTAATGAAGTTACATTGAAAATCCCATCGTCAACCATTAACAATGAAATGAAGAAAAGGCATGTGAAAAAGACAAGTTTATTTGACCTAAACTTGATTCAGGTAAACTAAACTTTTTTAGGAGGGCGAGCATATGTAACGCAACAGAAATGCTAGCATTCATGTTACATAAAAACAAGGTTCACAGAATAATAAACAATTCAATATCTAACCCCATGATAGAACAAAGATCTAATAATTACATTTATAATCATAGATAAAGGTAAATAAGGATGCAAGATAATATTAACAAGAATAACCGAACCTGTAAGTTAGACAATAGTTTATGATATATGTTTAGTGAAAAGCAGCCAAAAAAATGAAACAATAATTTACTAATAGCAAATAAGAATTTTGAGTTAAGAGGTATTATTTTGTGACAACAAATATTATGATAAAGTTTATGTGATGTTATACCAAATATGTGTTCAGTTAATGAAAGATAATGAAACAAGATGTATTATTCAATGACTGTTGTAGAATGAAGTGTGAAGCAGCTAATTAACGTTAATAGATTTGAATTTTCTTATATGTTATCCATATGTCAAGATAAGATTGTTATTAGATATGGAAAAAATAATTGTTTATATAAGTGTTAATAGTTAAGATTTGATTATATGTATGAATTTATGTAAAAGGGGCTATAGATGTGTACCAGTTATAAACACAGGTAGATCCGTTTACAATAAAAGGCCTAACAGCCAAAACCACTATATAACCACTCATAACATAAAGGTTAGGTACATCAATTAATAATAATTAATGAATACGATTTGAAGAGCTAGAAAAAAACATTAAATTAATAATGATATATAATAGAATTTATACAAATTATGATAATACCATAATGCCATGATATCGATTAATAACATTTAATATCGAAAGTGGATTAAATATAAAAAAGGAAAAAAACCGGCTTATATCAAAAAACCAGCAGAATATGTGTAGAAAATAATAAACCAACTATTGGTAAAGTTACATTCCGATAGGATAACAAATTGATAAGGAATAGACAAAAAATATATGAAATAAACACTATATTCAAAACATGTGGAAGGAAGAAGTCATGTGTTGCTAGGGACGAAAAAAAAAGAGGAAGTTGTTGATTTGACAATAATGGCTTTGATGATCTGAATGTGATGAGATTAAAAAAACCCAAGAATTATCTATTTAATCGGAATATTCTAAATTATTAGACACTATTACAAAACACAAAATCCTAATGACAATATTTATGATTCTCACCAGTACAGTTTAACCAAATAATACTACAGAATGAAATCACAATAGAGAATAAATAACTGGATTCTACAAGGGAGGACTTGAACTGTCCCGTATCCGAATGAAATTGATGATATATTAAACCAAATAGAAAGAATTAACAGTATCACAATTAATAATATTCACTACACCAGAAGTTATAACCTTTCAAATACACGGAACAACACTAATTGCTTCAACCGAGAGAAGAACGTATTTGGATCCTGGCGTTGCAGAAGAAGCATCAATCGGGCTGTAAACCAATCCGGAGAGCTGTAATTCCGAAGTGGACAGGACAAGAATCCCATTTTATTAAACCGAAGAAAGAAAATCGTACGGCATAATCGTCCAGAACAGTAAATTTATCAATCAACCGCCTACACGATTTGCTTCGTTCTAGTCTGGTAAATTATTATTATATTAATCATAATAACTACACAACACTTCAAATTTGTAAATCTTGCATTCTTATCTATGTATTTTTAATCTTCCCCACAGTTACAAGAACCTTCACACCCTGAATTAAATTAATTACAAATTAAAACACACTATATAACTAAATTTAAATAAAGGATCGGAATAATCAACAATCGATTCATGCAATCTATAGCCCAAGCATATGTTAATTAGAACATATATTATTCAATGTTAAAGAAGTAAACAAATAAAGAACCTTTATATATTTGCAAAATCTTGTTATTTGGAGTATGGTTTAATGAGCTGGGAATAAAAAAGTAACTGAATAAGTATAGAATAATTGGTTAACATAAACATTGAAATAACCTATAAGCGATACTACAGCGCTTATAGCGGAATTATCTGAACACCAAAGAGAGAGCGTAAAAATACAAAATTAGACATAATTCTCTCCAAGGTATAATAGGGTTGGATGAAATTATAGAATAACGCATTAATTGTTTAAGTTTCAGGTACACTAACACTGATATTTCTTAGAGAGCTAAGTTAATATTAATTAATTACATCAATATATCCCACAACTCCAAATATCCCCGAGATTTACATAATTAAAATAATTCAAAACACATTGGCATAGTTGCAGTAACAAATTGACAAACCCAACAGTGGGGTTTGAACCGTACGTACCCGTTTTATAACAAATTGACGCTCATAACGTGGGACCTAATTAGGTGACGCGAGAGTGGTTACTTACATTATATATGAATACTCAATTTAATTAAAAATAAGTGAAGTTGGCAAACAAATAGTTAATACCGAGAATATGACTGCTGTAGATACAATAATTATTTGATATGCAGGGTGTGGAACAAATACAGTGAACTGAATTTCCAGTATTCTCTGCCTGATGTACAGTATGTTGTTATATTTACACCACAATGTAGGGGTTAAAATTTATTGCTGCAACAAATGATATTTACATCACAATTAATCCTGATATGCAACCAATCATATACCTACTTATATTAAACGGTCGTATACATCGTACACCACCTGTTCAATGACGCAGTAGCTGATGAAAGAAGATGATGAACAAACAAGACAACTGAAGAATTATGTTTGTCACGGTAAATGCTAATTAATGAGTTCCAACGGAGTCTACCACAACCTGCCGACGCTACGTATTGTCAAGTACATGTTCCACTAAATACTATATTCCATTTTCAATATCAGTTTTTGTAATTATTATCTTTTGTTGGCACAACTCTTATGTAACTGTAATTATTGCTTCAACCCAAACTACAATGTTATTATTATGATTAACGTATACTTACGTTATATTATATTGCAATTAAGGAACAATTTCACTTATGTAATTTCTTGGGACCCTAATCTTAGGGTCTGGCTATAAAGTAATTTACTGGGTAATGTATATCTAAAACAAAGGGACGCTTAACTATAAATATCAGTTAGCTAAGCATGAACTCATTGCCTTTTAAATTTAAATGTTATTATAATGTAACTTATTGTGTTATGAATACGTAGTAAAGCTTTAAAGGTTAGTGCCTTTTATTAGGACGTACAGCCTTATACTTACTACGTAATTTACAACAAAAATTTGGAGAAAGTGTATGTGATCGGTTGTATATGACAAAATTCACAATGCAAGGGTGATTATATACTTGTACATAATCCGTTATGTTGCTAAGTCAGATAAGTGCCCAGGTTGTAATCTATGCCGCAGACGTCTTAAAGTTTTCTGTTCGTTCCTATTTTTACTTCCATGTTCCATAAGGAAATGGAAGTATGGTGATAGCAAAAAAAATCGTGTTCAAGATTATTACAGATTCTGATTGTACTACCCTCAAAACATGAAAAAAAGTCATTTTTCGAAAAGTGTCTGTGTGTACTGTAGATTTTTTTTTATGGCAAACGATAACAGCCGCAAATTCAAACAGAATCAAATAATTTTTTGCATACAGCCCTAAATTGTAGAGTTCTCAAGACCATTGTTTTTGGTGAAGATCGTTTAAGGGAAAGGGGTAGTTTACCTGCAACATTTTATGTTTTAACAAGGGTATTTTCTATGGCAAACGATAACAGCCGCAAATTCAAACAGAATCAAATAATTTTTTGCATACAGTCCTGAATTGAAGAGTTCTCAAGACCTATTGTTTTTGGTGAAGATCGGTTAAGGTAAAGGGGTAGTTTACCTGCAAAGTTTTTTGTTTTAACAAGGGTTTTTTCTATGAAGAATGATAACTGCCGTAAATTCAATCAGAATCAAATAATAATGTTTTTCATACATTCCTGAGCTACAGAGAACTCAATGTCTGTTGATTTTGGTGAAGATCGGTTAAGGGAAAGGGGTAGTTTACCTGGAACATTTTATGTTGTAACAAGAGAAATTTTTTCTATGACGAACGATAACTGCCGTAAATTCAAACAGAATCAAATAATTTGTACATATGTGCCTGAGTTGTAGAATACTCAAGGCCTATTGATTTTGGTGAAGATCGTTTACGGGGTAAGGGCAGTTTACCTGAAACATTTTTTGTTGTAACAAGAGTAAAGTACTTAATTTTGATAAATAAAGAATCCTGATAAGAAGATCTTAATAATCCACTGTAGAAAAGTAGATGAAATATGTATAAATGAAGAGGCTAGTTGAACGGGCTGGGGGTAATTTTCTATAAATGAAAATTATAGTTGAAGGGGGAGGGGATAATTTTTATATGTGTACTACATTATCGGCAACAAAGTAGTAGTTTGTTGTTAAAATTCCTTCCGGGGCTGTTTGGCCGTAGTCCAATGTTTTCTGCAAAACCAGACGTTTCGGCAGTGTCGTCGACTGCCATCATCAGTGAAAATCGAGTGCGATAACGTGTGGTGGTATACGTTAGTGACCACAGTACTGTGGTTAAGGTTGAAGCAATAAGTGGAAGGAATTAGTTTCTATGGAAACATTTCATTTCGTAAATGATTTTAAATATAAATCTTAGAACATGGAAGTCATGTATGCTTCTCCATACCGATATTTAGTTAGGAAATTACCAAATCCGACTACAGGAGCATAGGAAAATATGTTTTCCCGTCAGTGTAACACTATATATTAATTAATTTTAAAATAAATTTAAAAACTATACACCAAATAATTTTTAACATAATGGATTTAGTTATAGAGTGATACGTTTTTGTAAAGTAAATACGATACCAAATTATATGCCTAAACTATTACCGAAGTTAAAAATCTGAAAACTTTAATTTTTAAAATAGTACTGTGCCAAATTCATGTGTTCAGATTATACCTCTTTCCACTCCAACAGCAAGCATGTAACCAGAAAATTGTGAAGCCGGAACCAATCCGTTCACATAAATATTTAAGTATGCAACACTCACTCTCCGACTTTTCCGTGAAAGCGACGAAGTAACAACAAGACAAAAACATTTTGTTGACTTTAACGGTAAATATTTACAAAGCCAAGAGATAGCATGTAAATCGTAAATTTTCGATTTAATTAAATAACTCAAACGAAATGAGTTGCTCGCTTTCCATTTCAGCAGCTGTAGAGTCCGTTTTTAACAGCCTTGAGTATACATCTTAATTATTGTGATAGCTTTTACGATAAAATTTAAGTACCTGTTTTATAAAGTTTTAATTTCCAAATAATTAACATTTTTGTTTACGACATAGGATCTGATCTGAAGCGTACTTTGTATGATAGCTAATACAAATTGTATTAATGTATTTACTAGTAATTTGGAAAAGCACGATTAAAAAGTAATTTAACAGTACTTGCGATGTCTAATTGTAGTTACATTTTTTCATGTACCACAAAGCCAGCTATTGTACATTTTTACGTATGCGTGGATAACTTAGCTTTTACCAGTGTTTTGCGCAATTTTTAAATTATTCACATCGTTATGTATATGCACCATAAAGATGCCTCAAAAAGTTAATCCCTACAATTACAGGTGGCGATCGAGGTGTATTTAAAGAAACAACAATTGTTATTCCAGATTGTCATTAATGGACTTTATTTACTTTTTGAATATAAAACACTTATTCGTTAGAGAAGGTTAACAACTAAATTTCTACCTCTATGCACTAATTCTAAATAAGTAATAACTTAGTAAAAACAAATGTCAATGGCAACTTAAACCATTTCTACTGCACAGGCGACATTACTTACTCAATAGTAATGTCGATTATAAAGAAGTTAATGCCTCCAACCCTATACCAGAGTTTACAACAGGGACGCAAAATGTTGTGTTTAGTCCTTGCTGCCATACATGAGGAGGGCTGTTTATTTCCCTAATTCTCGTGAGACAAAAATGCCAGTCTTCTAAAATAAATCTTTGGTCGAGGGATACCCTATAAAACTTCATAAAGAAAAAAGCCCTGTTTGGAGGGTGAACAGAACGAGGCATTACTCCTTGGTATACGCAGAAAGATTTCTGACATAGTCTGCCAGTGCGGCAATAACAATCTTGTTATTAAGAAGTAAGAAGGCGATTTCGCGAAAGTGAGTCCTTTCGTAACTGAAGAGGCTATTAAAGTTTCCATTGAATCAGCCGTACCGGACATCAGAAATCCCGCACGTGGATTATTCACGCAGGAGATCCTGAACTATGAACAGTATTCAAAGCTGCTCAAGCTGCAGAAGATGGGGAATATAGATGTAGATGTACCTAATACCACTCTGAATACCACAAAGGGAGTGGTAGTGTACAGAGACCAAACTTAACTGCACAGAGGAATAAATTGTGAGGAAGCTTACTCCACAAGGTGTTATTGCATGTTGGAAGACGATGGTACAGTGGGATGGACAGACGCTCTCAACTGCATCCGATGTACTAGCAAAAATCTACTAGTACAAACTGCATTACTACAGGCAATATTTCCTTTACAATATGTAATATTTTAGATTTGACAGCCTGTGCGTAACTTAATTTGCCCTGGTTGACTGGGCTCAAACGTTTCTTCGCATGGAAGTAGCCAATTTTTTTGAGATACATAACTATAACTAGAAACGTACATCTATCAAGCATGGGCCTTATCCCACAATAAGTTTATTGCAGCATCTATGTTGCATTATTTTAGATTCTGAGACAAATTTACGGTATTTAGATTCGGTTGTTACGACATTTTATACAAAGTATGTTAGTAAATAATATAACTGTTGTACAATCTTACTTCTGAAAAAGAACAATTCAGCACTATCACGGAGAGCGGAAAAAATGCGAAAAATTGCACGCCCGAGAGCATGCACGGGCAAATAGTACGATGAGTACAGGCACCAACAAAATTATAAGTCCTAGTGAATAACAAACATTTGATAAACGATACTTAATTACTTTATTGTGACAATTATTTTGATTTTTTATGTTATCTTCAGAGTGTATAAAAGTTTTTTCTGAGGTGCTTTAATATTACAAAATAAAATTACTGTGTAATATTTACAAAATGTTTATTATTTTTATTGTTTTACAAAGAGCCTAATGAGATAACTGTATTTGACTGTGATATTGTTTGCATTTGAACATAAGATATCTGATGATAACGTTTGGTAAATTTATCACATTTTTGTTTTATTATACTGGTTTTTTATAATTAGTAATTTTAACTGTTCCGTTAACCATTATTTTCCAGTATCTTATATAATTATTACTATTTTGGATTTTTTAGCATACGAGTCTCTTAAATAAAGACACGCATACAGACGCATACATTCAAACCAGACATAGCTAAACAGCATTTCGGTTTAACTCGTTACGTGATTATATCATGCTCAGGAACGTTCGCTAAAAAAAGTACAATAATGTTTATGATCTGCTAGCTCCTATAGTGCAGATCACACTATAGCTATCCTATAGTGCTCCTATTTGTGTATAGCTACTTTACACAAAAGCTGAAGCGTTAACAGACACCATGTTTGTCCCCATGCCTAATGGTGTGTTGAGTCTCAAGATATCTGTCCGTGACGCATGTAAAATTGGTAAACCGAGCGTCACACTGCATCTCATTAAATACACTGTTTTGTCTGCATTGTGTTCCTGAACAAATGAGCGGACACAATGAAAACACAAAAACAAAACACATTTACTGATGAATGAAAATTTAAGAGTTGTCATTTTTTTGAACACGCATGTCAGTAGTAGCCTACGGTTGAAGACGAGTAAACACAAGGGTTATTCATATACCGCTAAATTATTTTATTTAAATTCAGCATGTAATTCACACGAATTACCATTTAGCTTGTGAATAGCCACTGTGTTAAGTCGCACATGCTAAGACATGTCGATAATTTGTTAACTTAAAAACGTCACCTAGTCACTGTTGAGAAACTTATTTCTTTGTTACACTACAGTTTAATTTTAAAAAAGTTTAATTTTAATAATAATTTTATGACAAATCAGTATGTTGCTTCTATATTAAATATTTTGTTTCTGATTGGCGCTTTTGTGATAATACTTCCTGAGCATTTTTTCGTAACTTTTTGATCTGATATTACAGGTTCTATAGTTTAGAATGTACTTGTACTTTATGTACATTGGGTTTCTCGTTATTTGACGTTTAAAGTGAACACGTTTCGTGTTCTACAAACTGATAACAATATCCGTACGTTCATGAGATGTATGTGTGACAATATTTGCAATAGATGGTTTTGGTATTTGTTACATTTTTGCTGGTCTCTTTTCAGGGACACACAGCTGACGTCTGTGTCTGTATCATCCAGTAGTATAAAACAATAATTTAACATTTTTTTGTTTTATGAAATGTCTGAACTCAGTTTTGACAAGTGCCGTACAGAAACAAAACAGCGTTACAGAAGGCAAGCCAACCGTGAAACTAACAGACGAAACAATGTCGGCGTAAACACAAGCGGTAAAAACATGCTGAAACAATACTTCGTCAGTCTATTTGACATTTCAGTTATTCATAAGGGTTGTATGGATTACTGCATAAATACTTACAACTAGTTAATTTACACTGTGATTAAATTAAAAATATTTTGTTTGGTTTCGACAGCAGAAACTCTCTTAAATATGCGTTTGCTTACGTAATCAATTAATGATCTTAGATTCCTTCTTACATTCTGTACTCAGTGTTTCAACTGCTCACAGGATAGGGAGATGTTGTCAAGAAGATAAGAATATAGATCTATTTGAGTGTCATATTATTACAATATTGTTTAATTTTAAACAAAGTACGCGAGTCAAAGTCGAAAGACAAAGTACAAGCGAAGTTTGGCGTTGAGGAGTTTTGAATAAAAATTACAGTTTGGTAATTCTCAAAAGAAATTTTACCTTCTCCACTCTGTCCTAAGGTAGTGGTCGGCAGTGAAAACTGCTATCACAACTTCCTTAGCTGAAGAGGCGAACTGAAGCCGAAACAGAGACAAGCAAAAATAACTAGCGCGTAATGCTCAAAGAATAAGTTTGTGTTTGCCAAGCAATCTTTGTCAAAAGGTGACCCTTTTTGCAAATGTTTGGAGTCCGAAAGACTAATTTGTCAAACGGTAGTTCTTCAAAGCATTTTGGGATCCAAAAGACTTGGTTGCAGGACGCACAATATGGGATAAGATATTGACCCAGTTCGCCTCTTCAGCTAAGGAAGTTGTGACAGCAGTTTTCACTGCCGACCATACCTTAGGGCAGAGTGGAGAAGGTAAAATTTCTTTTGAGAATTACCAAACTGTAAGTTTAATTTTAAATGTAAGGTTAAATATTCACAAGCAGTTTACATACATATAATATGATTACCTTCTAAATGCTGGTTTTTCAATT
The DNA here is from genome assembly GCA_034769895.1 of Magicicada septendecula. Classification (NCBI taxonomy): domain Eukaryota; kingdom Metazoa; phylum Arthropoda; class Insecta; order Hemiptera; family Cicadidae; genus Magicicada; species Magicicada septendecula. The sequence goes on from CM068367.1 coordinate 267,289,792, forward strand.
TCCTAGATCTTTCTAATACATCCTTCTTTTTAATTTCATTTGCATGTTACGTCTTTTAAAAAACGTAATTTTTTATAATTAGTTGTTGTTTATGTAGTTAATCTACAATTACTTCCATATGTGGAATTGCGTGTATATCTTTGCTACAATGAAATGTACAAAGTAATATGATTAAAATTAATGTCATAGATGACTGGCTATGAACAAAAACAACGTAAATGTTTTGTCCTCTTTATGGTCACATGACCAACATTTGGTTTGGTTCCAAATGGTTAGTCAAAGTGTAGCCAAATAGTTCTCGGTTCTCGGCAACGGAAATATCTTGCGTCTGATTATCAGTATTTTTCTCTTGCAACTGATTTTTAGATAACACTCTTGCAATTGATGGTACAGGCGTAATAGGCCTACATTTTGTTACAAATAAAGTGTTTTACAAAATATCACATACAGTATCAGATGCAAGTAATGAAAACTGAATGTGTTATATAAATGCAGTAGAGAACAGTAATATCGTTAAGTGTTGACTAAGAGCTTTTAAGCATTTTGAAAAGCTACTGCACTGCCTTGAGTTCTTTCAAAAGTTATTTATATAGTTGGGCTATGGGCTAGTTATTATTCGGAACTCCTACACGATCCTTTCATTCTGTACATCATTTCAGAACTTAACAGTTCATGAATCAATTAGCTAACACCAGTAATTTTCCAATGGAATATTGTAATTAAACCTAATAAAATACTTAGGCCTACTTAAATTTGAGATTTGCACGATTAATAACAAAGGCGTAATGAATGTTAGTAATATATAGATAAATCTACTTGTAGTGCACATTTCAGTCGAAGGACGCTCGTATGTAACAATATCCGTGTACTGCATGATTGGTCAGTGTAAGCTTACCACCGGCGATCGGGTGCTCTGCATAATTACAGAGCAATATCGATCGGGTGCTCTGCATAATTACAGAGCAATATCCAATGTCCTATTAAACAGTTAATGGGTACCACTGTTACACTACATCTTATACAATCATGGTATGTATTACAATACCATATTCTGTTACAAAATATTTTAAAAGCTGTGCCGTGTTTTGCTAAAAACCCGGCGTGCAATAAACGGAATAAAAAAAAAAGACATATATATATAAAAAGGTCTAACTCCCGACATTGTTATTTGGTAAGTGCGCGCATGCGGGCGATATTGCGGCCGTGATTTGAACGGGCCTGCTTAATGCTGCTCTCTGGTGGAGGGGAGCGGAGTCGCGGTTTCCAGCTTGTAATTTATAGCTACGTTCAGTTTCGACGGGACAGCTGATTCGTTTGGATCAGACGTTTCTTGCCAGCCGACCTTGTAGCTTGATTGTACAAAACTATCTACTATGATTGAGTAGATTTTACTGTGATCCTCGGGTTTTCGCACCGCCGGGAGATCCAACCCATTCCAGCAGTTGGCCAGTACAGCGGCCACAAGCAACAATCACAGACTCGATGCGGGTTCGACTGGAAGAGCGTCTCACGTCATGCCGAAAATGCCCCTCATAAGACATATCTGGACTATAAGGTGAAATTTAATCTTTTATACACATTTGGCCTCTGTAGCAAACCTCCTGTGTGCAACATTTTGCCGTTAACGAGCTCTACGTTATGGTGCCGCGGCTAACTAGACATAATTGGGCGGGGTGATGAACTTTACTGGAATAATTTCTTGATGTAATTACGTCCCAATCTTATGTAGGCCTTGCCGAAGGGACGTGACCGGCGTTCAAGTAAATTTTTTAATAATTTTGGGGTAGCAAAATTTGAGGTTGCAAAAGTTGTGACCATTCTGAATTCTTTCTTGTATCGGTGTCTAGTTCTCTTTATTCTACACTAAATTACGTTCTTTAATAAGGGAGCGGGTGATCTTAAGGCATTTTGATTTCTTTAATTGATTCATGTACCTGCGGCAGGGGCAGTTTTATGCAGGTTCTGGGCGTGTTGTTAATTGTTCGATCAGGCCAGGCGCGTCTACTCGGTCAGGCCAATTCAGGTTGTAAAGCCATATACCAGCATGTATACATATGTATATCCAGTTATTTGCTCCTTTAAGTAAATGTATTTTGTAATTTTATGAAAGTATGAAACATATAACACTATTTAGAAATCTTATCACTCCCATTATTATTTCAGAATGTGTTAAGCTATAATAATGTGTAGTATTTCTATACCTTATAAGAGAATTTTTACTACTTCATACCGGATTTATAATGTTGTAATTTTAGCTTGTGTTGTTTGTATGTGTTTTGTGTATATGTATTTTTTTATGTGTGATTAGATGTCGTAATGTTGAGTAGTTTTAAGGATAATCTATATAATTACATATTTCATTCGCCCTATGTATAAGATTAAGCGTTATGGAAATAATATGATTGTTTATAATTACAAGGTGAGGAGTATTCATGAAACTATGCATTTATCCACATTTTAGATAAAATGAAGCTTTCAGAATGGTGAGATGGGTACTCACTTATGATGTTAATTTTTTTTAATTGCGAATTTGGGAAAATGTATTACACTTTGAAGTTTATATTTTATATCGTGAATTAGATTATCAAGATCCAAACCTTATACCTTGCATTAGTATCGGACAGAAATTAAAGTTGTAATTTCAGCTTAAAATTGTATTATGGAAATTAAACAAAAATTACATTTTGTATCAAGATTGAATGTCAAGACTTGAAATTTCTAATAAAATTGGTTATTGTTGTTTAACCACTGAGTTTAATTGCAAGTCCCGTCCCACTGGACCCAGCGCATTTTTGGGCTTCTCTAGGCCCTAGGCCTAGTTTTAAATAACTAGTGGCCCCTCTTTAAAAAAAAAAAAAAAGGAAGTTCCATGCGGAGGTGTTGGACTTCTTCATACCCCGTCGACGACAAGACCAGTTGAAGATTAAGTTATTCTATCGTCTACAGGCCAACGGAGAGGCATTGGGTGACTTCGTGCATGACGTAAGGAAAGCTGCCCGTATATTAAGACTGGGGTTGCCCGAGACGGAAGTCATACAGGTAATACGAGAAGGTCTGACTCCCCAAGAGAGATCCCGGCTGGTTTTCGCAGAGCCTCCACGTTCTTTTGCGGACCTGGACCGGTGGTGTGCGCATGCCAGGACTGTCCAGGCGAATGACGAGTCCCGGGGAAGAGCTGCTACAGATGACCAATACTCCAGTGGTTTATTAGGAAGAGCTAAAGAAGACAAACAGGGTGGTCGGTGGAGAACACAAGAGACTGTCAGAAAGCCTGAATATTCCAGAAGTAATGGAGGCTACAGGGGGGCGGCAAGCAGGGAGCCTGTAGTTAGGCGTTATTCTTATTTGGAGAAAAGTGAGAGTTTAAAGGTTCCAGACGAATTACCAGTGCCTAATAGAGTAGTGAATGAAGAAGGTGAAGCAGAAGAAGAAAAGCGGAATAACTTCTGTGGATCAATACAAGAGCCTAGGAACACGTCAGTTAATACTGAGTTACAGGACTCGAAGAGGACGTCATGGTTGAATCCGGATGCCGCAGAATTTGTCCCGGTATCGTTCGTGAGGGATCCAGATCCGGTAAAATCATCATCGCCTACGCCGGGATGTGAGAAGTCACTTGAGAGTGTAGCCTTACCATCGCCAGTAGAAATTAATTTAGTCATTGCACATGAACCTGGACAGCTGGATTCCAGGGTGGAAAATGTTGAGGACGTTGTAGTTGCTGAGAGTGGTGAAGGAGTGGAATCGACAGAAGAGCCAGAAGAGCGGTCTGCGGATGCTGCACAGGGAAGTATAGTTTTAGGTGTTAGGGAGACTGAAGAGTCTGAGGTTGCGGAGGGACACAGGGATGTCCAGGCTGCAAGTGTTTCTGAGGTTGTGGATGGACAAGGGGATGTCCATGCCGCAAGTGTGGTAGAAGTAGATGAGGTAGAAGTTGAGGAGAAATTTGGTTGCAGCGTTGTGGAGTGTGTGAGTGAGAGTGATGTAGTGTGTGAAGATGTGCAGACGCCTTCTGTAAGTAGTGTTGAGGATTCCGAAGAATGGAAAGAAATTTCAGGTGGACCAGGTGAGCAACTAGAGGATGAGGATGTGCAGTGTTCAGATGGTGGTAGTGGACGTGATGGCGATGATGTTGATGATGAACGTGTTGATGAAAAGGAGGATGTCAATGAGATTGGAGAGGAAGTTAGTGAACAAGTTTGTGAAGGAGCTGGTGACGAGGGTGATGCAGAAATCGGTGAGGAGCTGGGAGAAGAAGCGGTGGAAGATGGATCAGCCGAGCAACTGGAAGGTGGTGAGGAGGTGCAGTGTCATGAGGTTGATTTGGATTATGGGGACAAAAAAGGGGAAATTGCGGAAGAGGAAGAAAGAGAAGCAGGGAAGGCAGAAGCAGAGGAGTTAGATGATGAGGATAATCCAAATCGGGGTGAAAGTAGTGAGGTAAGTTGCCTTGATCCTGATTTCGAGGAAACAAGTCAGTACAGCTCAACACGAAATAATCTATCAGAGAGTGGTGTACGAAAGGAACTAGTCACTAAGGTCCGTCACAGAAAGGTAAGAAGAAGAGGTTAACGGGTAGCGGGTAGATGTTCACCACACTCCCAGTGGTGTTGTCTACTTCAGGGTTGCGCCCCTGCCCACGCGAGCCTTGGTTTTCTCCAGTCATTCTCTTTTTCGGAGGGAACCATGTTCTTACCCTTAGTCCTAACTAGTGACCGCCAAATGATCCTTGCCCCGTTTCATCTTCCCGATTTTCCTATCCCTCCCCTCAAAAAAAAAAAATCTATCAATAAGGAGTTAGAGAGACTTGCCGGAAGTGATTAGATTGTGGTCCTCGAGATTGTCAGTTTCCCCTGTTTTAAAAGTAAGATGGAGAGTGATAGCGTGCTGTTGTTTCTGATTAGTGGTTGACTTTGAATTTTGTTTAGTGTAGAGGTCGTGCCATGCCGCATTCTCCGGTTGTTTCCCGGGTGTTTTTGTTGAGAGAGAGAATTGTATTTATTTTGTATCGACGTCGGTGGAAAAGTGACCCCCACCCTGCTAGTTACGCTGTTTTTGAAAAAGTAAGAGTTGAGATTAATGTTCGCGAGCCCTTGATGCGGTCTTCTCTGCCTGGCTAGGCGGGGCCGTCCGCCCTTGTGTAGGGATGTGGGCCAGCCATGTGGCAAGGATGGAGATGCCTTGTTAGTGCATGTGGCTGGTCGGTCCAAGAGATGGACGAGAAGTAGTACGGTCACTCACATACCAAGGTGGGAGATACCTTGTTTGGTCTTAGGACGGGTATGTGAGTGGGACCGGTGGGAGTAGGTGATGGTCACCGGAGAGGGTGACCGTGTTGGGGCGGTCCCGTGGGGTTGGCAGGGCGGAGAGGGTCGCATGGGGAATGGACGCAGTTGTGAGCCTCTGTTCTCCTGGGAGCCCTGACTGGTGGGAACACCGATAGCAACGCGAGTTTCATAGACTATAGGGGGTACACTGCAGGGTACCCCTGAGTTCCAGTTGGGCAACCAGGTTGCCCTTTTGGGGTGGGGGTGTGCCGTGTTTTGCTAAAAACCCGGCGTGCAATAAACGGAATAAAAAAAAAAAGATATATATAAAAGGGTCTAACTCCCGACATTGGTAAGTGCGCGCATGCGGGCGATATTGCGGCCGTGATTTGAACGGGCCTGCTTAATGCTGCTCTCTGGTGGAGGGGAGCGGAGTCGCGGTTTCCAGCTTGTAATTTGTAGCTACGTTCAGTTTCGACGGGACAGCTGATTCGTTTGGATCAGACGTTTCTTGCCAGCCGACCTTGTTGCTTGATTGTACAAAACTATCTACTATGATTGAGTAGATTTTACTGTGATCCTCGGGTTTTCGCACCGCCGGGAGATCCAACCCATTCCAGCAGTTGGCAGTACAGCGGCCACAAGCAACAATCACAGACTCGATGCGGGTTCGGCTGGAAGAGCGTCTCACGTCATGCCGAAAATGCCCCTCATAAGACATATCTGGACTATAAGGTGAAATTTAATCTTTTATACACATTTGGCCTCTGTAGCAAACCTCCTGTGTGCAACATTTTGCCGTTAACGAGCTTTACGTTATGGTGCCGCGGCTAACTAGACATAATTGGGCGGGGTGATGAACTTTACTGGAATAATTTCTTGATGTAATTACGTCCCAATCTTATGTAGGCCTTGCCGAAGGGACGTGACCGGCGTTCAAGTAAATTTTTTAATAATTTTGGGGTAGCAAAATTTGAGGTTGCAAAAGTTGTGACCATTCTGAATTCTTTCTTGTATCGGTGTCTAGTTCTCTTTATTCTACACTAAATTACGTTCTTTAATAAGGGAGCGGGTGATCTTAAGGCATTTTGATTTCTTTAATTGATTCATGTACCTGCGGCAGGGGCAGTTTTATGCAGGTTCTGGGCGTGTTGTTAATTGTTCGATCAGGCCAGGCGCGTCTACTCGGTCAGGCCAATTCAGGTTGTAAAGCCATATACCAGCATGTATACATATGTATATCCAGTTATTTGCTCCTTTAAGTAAATGTATTTTGTAATTTTATGAAAGTATGAAACATATAACACTATTTAGAAATCTTATCACTCCCATTATTATTTCAGAATGTGTTAAGCTATAATAATGTGTAGTATTTCTATACCTTATAAGAGAATTTTTACTACTTCATACCGGATTTATAATGTTGTAATTTTAGCTTCAATTTATTTTTTTTATACTTAATTGCTGGTGGTCGTGTCTACTTGGGAGTTTGTAAATGCCTGAATTTTTATCTCTATAAAACTTACTATTTATAAAAATAAAATACAGCTATGTTAACTTCTTGAAGGCATGCTTCTAAAAGGGGAATTTCTGAATTTCGGTTTGTAATTACGGATATGCGGGGCGACCTTGCCCACGTAAATTTTGTAATTTCCTGACTCCACCTTTTATTCAGGTTGCTTTACTTTCGGTTACTAATATTTTTCTTTCCGTTATTTCTTTTACTCGCTCTTGTGAGTTAATGGGTTTTGTTTTTTTTTACTTGGAGGCTATATAAGGAGGTGTTTGCCATTTAAACGATTAATTGAGTGTTGCTACAGGATGACGGGTCCTGTGGTCTCCCATTCAGGTATGGGTGCAATGGGAAGGTACAGGCTGCCTGTCGAAATTAACCAGCTGTATTCCGTTATGCTGTGCTATAACTGTGATATGTGTTTTGTGTATATGTATTTTTTTATGTGTGATTAGATGTCGTAATGTTGAGTAGTTTTAAGGATAATCTATATAATTACATATTTCATTCGCCCTATGTATAAGATTAAGCGTTATGGAAATAATATGATTGTTTATAATTACAAGGTGAGGAGTATTCATGAAACTATGCATTTATCCACATTTTAGATAAAATGAAGCTTTCAGAATGGTGAGATGGGTACTCACTTATGATGTTAATTTTTTTTAATTGCGAATTTGGGAAAATGTATTACACTTTGAAGTTTATATTTTATATCGTGAATTAGATTATCAAGATCCAAACCTTATACCTTGCATTAGTATCGGACAGAAATTAAAGTTGTAATTTCAGCTTAAAATTGTATTATGGAAATTAAACAAAAATTACATTTTGTATCAAGATTGAATGTCAAGACTTGAAATTTCTAATAAAATTGGTTATTGTTGTTTAACCACTGAGTTTAATTGCAAGTCCCGTCCCACTGGACCCAGCGCATTTTTGGGCTTCTCTAGGCCCTAGGCCTAGTTTTAAATAACTAGTGGCCCCTCTTTCAAAAAAAAAAAAAAAAAAAAAAAAAAAAAAAGGAAGTTTTTTTATAAAGTCTAAAAAATTGAAAGAGGGGTTACAAATGGTAGCAGAGCGCGATCGATTCTAGGGTCGAACCCTTGGGTCCTTTGGTGTGACGGGGCTTGCAAACTCGGAAATATAGAAACATGGCAAACTTCAAAAATTTTTTTTGAAGAACGATAATGGTTAGCCTGCCAACGCCATGCGGCATGCGTTTGTTGTTTTGGTGTACCTTTGGTGACTTTGACTTACCGGGTATCTGGGGGGGGGGCATGGCTGGGAATTCGGCTGGTTACTCGATCGATGTGTGAGTATTGCGTGCGTGTTTGGCGGGATGCAGTATGGCCCGACCGACAGTCGGTCGTCTCCGACTGGACTTATTTTCAGAATATTTCTGACATTATGATGATTAGATGTTGCGGGTTAGCTACGTGTGGTTGAAATGTATATGTTGTGATAGGTGTTCGGTGTTGTGCATTGTAGGTCTATGTTAAATTTGTCGTTGTTGTTTCTCTTCTTGTGTATGATGTCGACAGAGAGCTGGAATGGGTTGGGTCCCCGCAGCGCTAGGAAACCCCGGGGTCCTCTCAATGGAAGGACTAGTACTTGAGATTTTCCTTTTGTAAGTCAAGTTTGTGTGTTAGGTGTTTCGTGGAAATTTATGTTTGTTGTTGTGGGTTTTGAATTGTGCAATTCTGGCGGGGGTGTGCTACCAGAAACTGCCCCACCCTCTTTCCGGAGTTCTCCAGAAATTTTCGGTTTTGGATGGAGTAGATGAGGACAGGTTGTTGGTCTTCTTCGACCTAGTCCTGTAGTTGGCAGATTTCCCGGGTGTGTCCGATGAGGAGGTCTTGTCCCTTATATACCCATATTGCCGGGGTTCATTGGAATGGCTGGTCACCAGCATTCTGCGTCGGGGCTGCAGTGTCGACACCTTCCATGCGGAGGTGTTGGACTTCTTCATACCCCGTCGACGACAAGACCAGTTGAAGTTTAAGTTATTCTATCGTCTACAGGCCAACGGAGAGGCATTGGGTGACTTCGTGCATGACGTAAGGAAAGCTGCCCGTATATTAAGACTGGGGTTGCCCGAGACGGAAGTCATACAGGTAATACGAGAAGGTCTGACTCCCCAAGAGAGATCCCGGCTGGTTTTCGCAGAGCCTCCACGTTCTTTTGCGGACCTGGACCGGTGGTGTGCGCATGCCAGGACTGTCCAGGCGAATGACGAGTCCCGGGGAAGAGCTGCTACAGATGTCCAATACTCCAGTGGTTTATTAGGAAGAGCTAAAGAAGACAAACAGGGTGGTCGGTGGAGAACACAAGAGACTGTCAGAAAGCCTGAATATTCCAGAAGTAATGGAGGCTACAGGGGGGCGGCAAGCAGGGAGCCTGTAGTTAGGCGTTATTCTTATTTGGAGAAAAGTGAGAGTTTAAAGGTTCCAGACGAATTACCAGTGCCTAATAGAGTAGTGAATGAAGAAGGTGAAGCAGAAGAAGAAAAGCGGAATAACTTCTGTGGATCAATACAAGAGCCTAGGAACACGTCAGTTAATACTGAGTTACAGGACTCGAAGAGGACGTCATGGTTGAATCCGGATGCCGCAGAATTTGTCCCGGTATCGTTCGTGAGGGATCCAGATCCGGTAAAATCATCATCGCCTACGCCGGGATGTGAGAAGTCACTTGAGAGTGTAGCCTTACCATCGCCAGTAGAAATTAATTTAGTCATTGCACATGAACCTGGACAGCTGGATTCCAGGGTGGAAAATGTTGAGGACGTTGTAGTTGCTGAGAGTGGTGAAGGAGTGGAATCGACAGAAGAGCCAGAAGAGCGGTCTGCGGATGCTGCACAGGGAAGTATAGTTTTAGGTGTTAGGGAGACTGAAGAGTCTGAGGTTGCGGAGGGACACAGGGATGTCCAGGCTGCAAGTGTTTCTGAGGTTGTGGATGGACAAGGGGATGTCCATGCCGCAAGTGTGGTAGAAGTAGATGAGGTAGAAGTTGAGGAGAAATTTGGTTGCAGCGTTGTGGAGTGTGTGAGTGAGAGTGATGTAGTGTGTGAAGATGTGCAGACGCCTTCTGTAAGTAGTGTTGAGGATTCCGAAGAATGGAAAGAAATTTCAGGTGGACCAGGTGAGCAACTAGAGGATGAGGATGTGCAGTGTTCAGATGGTGGTAGTGGACGTGATGGCGATGATGTTGATGATGAACGTGTTGATGAAAAGGAGGATGTCAATGAGATTGGAGAGGAAGTTAGTGAACAAGTTTGTGAAGGAGCTGGTGACGAGGGTGATGCAGAAATCGGTGAGGAGCTGGGAGAAGAAGCGGTGGAAGATGGATCAGCCGAGCAACTGGAAGGTGGTGAGGAGGTGCAGTGTCATGAGGTTGATTTGGATTATGGGGACAAAAAAGGGGAAATTGCGGAAGAGGAAGAAAGAGAAGCAGGGAAGGCAGAAGCAGAGGAGTTAGATGATGAGGATAATCCAAATCGGGGTGAAAGTAGTGAGGTAAGTTGCCTTGATCCTGATTTCGAGGAAACAAGTCAGTACAGCTCAACACGAAATAATCTATCAGAGAGTGGTGTACGAAAGGAACTAGTCACTAAGGTCCGTCACAGAAAGGTAAGAAGAAGAGGTTAACGGGTAGCGGGTAGATGTTCACCACACTCCCAGTGGTGTTGTCTACTTCAGGGTTGCGCCCCTGCCCACGCGAGCCTTGGTTTTCTCCAGTCATTCTCTTTTTCGGAGGGAACCATGTTTTTACCCTTAGTCCTAACTAGTGACCGCCAAATGATCCTTGCCCCGTTTCATCTTCCCGATTTTCCTATCCCTCCCCTCAAAAAAAAAAAATCTATCAATAAGGAGTTAGAGAGACTTGCCGGAAGTGATTAGATTGTGGTCCTCGAGATTGTCAGTTTCCCCTGTTTTAAAAGTAAGATGGAGAGTGATAGCGTGCTGTTGTTTCTGATTAGTGGTTGACTTTGAATTTTGTTTAGTGTAGAGGTCGTGCCATGCCGCATTCTCCGGTTGTTTCCCGGGTGTTTTTGTTGAGAGAGAGAATTGTATTTATTTTGTATCGACGTCGGTGGAAAAGTGACCCCCACCCTGCTAGTTACGCTGTTTTTGAAAAAGTAAGAGTTGAGATTAATGTTCGCGAGCCCTTGATGCGGTCTTCTCTGCCTGGCTAGGCGGGGCCGTCCGCCCTTGTGTAGGGATGTGGGCCAGCCATGTGGCAAGGATGGAGATGCCTTGTTAGTGCATGTGGCTGGTCGGTCCAAGAGATGGACGAGAAGTAGTACGGTCACTCACATACCAAGGTGGGAGATACCTTGTTTGGTCTTAGGACGGGTATGTGAGTGGGACCGGTGGGAGTAGGTGATGGTCACCGGAGAGGGTGACCGTGTTGGGGCGGTCCCGTGGGGTTGGCAGGGCGGAGAGGGTCGCATGGGGAATGGACGCAGTTGTGAGCCTCTGTTCTCCTGGGAGCCCTGACTGGTGGGAACACCGATAGCAACGCGAGTTTCATAGACTATAGGGGGTACACTGCAGGGTACCCCTGAGTTCCAGTTGGGCAACCAGGTTGCCCTTTTGGGGTGGGGGTGTGCCGTGTTTTGCTAAAAACCCGGCGTGCAATAAACGGAATAAAAAAAAAAAGATATATATAAAAGGGTCTAACTCCCGACATTGGTAAGTGCGCGCATGCGGGCGATATTGCGGCCGTGATTTGAACGGGCCTGCTTAATGCTGCTCTCTGGTGGAGGGGAGCGGAGTCGCGGTTTCCAGCTTGTAATTTGTAGCTACGTTCAGTTTCGACGGGACAGCTGATTCGTTTGGATCAGACGTTTCTTGCCAGCCGACCTTGTTGCTTGATTGTACAAAACTATCTACTATGATTGAGTAGATTTTACTGTGATCCTCGGGTTTCCGCACCGCCGGGAGATCCAACCCATTCCAGCAGTTGGCAGTACAGCGGCCACAAGCAACAATCACAGACTCGATGCGGGTTCGGCTGGAAGAGCGTCTCACGTCATGCCGAAAATGCCCCTCATAAGACATATCTGGACTATAAGGTGAAATTTAATCTTTTATACACATTTGGCCTCTGTAGCAAACCTCCTGTGTGCAACATTTTGCCGTTAACGAGCTTTACGTTATGGTGCCGCGGCTAACTAGACATAATTGGGCGGGGTGATGAACTTTACTGGAATAATTTCTTGATGTAATTACGTCCCAATCTTATGTAGGCCTTGCTGAAGGGACGTGACCGGCGTTCAAGTAAATTTTTTAATAATTTTGGGGTAGCAAAATTTGAGGTTGCAAAAGTTGTGACCATTCTGAATTCTTTCTTGTATCGGTGTCTAGTTCTCTTTATTCTACACTAAATTACGTTCTTTAATAAGGGAGCGGGTGATCTTAAGGCATTTTGATTTCTTTAATTGATTCATGTACCTGCGGCAGGGGCAGTTTTATGCAGGTTCTGGGCGTGTTGTTAATTGTTCGATCAGGCCAGGCGCGTCTACTCGGTCAGGCCAATTCAGGTTGTAAAGCCATATACCAGCATGTATACATATGTATATCCAGTTATTTGCTCCTTTAAGTAAATGTATTTTGTAATTTTATGAAAGTATGAAACATATAACACGAATTAGAAATCTTATCACTCCCATTATTATTTCAGAATGTGTTAAGCTATAATAATGTGTAGTATTTCTATACCTTATAAGAGAATTTTTACTACTTCATACCGGATTTATAATGTTGTAATTTTAGCTTCAATTTATTTTTTTTATACTTAATTGCTGGTGGTCGTGTCTACTTGGGAGTTTGTAAATGCCTGAATTTTTATCTCTATAAAACTTACTATTTATAAAAATAAAATACAGCTATGTTAACTTCTTGAAGGCATGCTTCTAAAAGGGGAATTTCTGAATTTCGGTTTGTAATTACGGATATGCGGGGCGACCTTGCCCACGTAAATTTTGTAATTTCCTGACTCCACCTTTTATTCAGGTTGCTTTACTTTCGGTTACTAATATTTTTCTTTCCGTTATTTCTTTTACTCGCTCTTGTGAGTTAATGGGTTTTGTTTTTTTTTACTTGGAGGCTATATAAGGAGGTGTTTGCCATTTAAACGATTAATTGAGTGTTGCTACAGGATGACGGGTCCTGTGGTCTCCCATTCAGGTATGGGTGCAATGGGAAGGTACAGGCTGCCTGTCGAAATTAACCAGCTGTATTCCGTTATGCTGTGCTATAACTGTGATATGTGTTTTGTGTATATGTATTTTTTTATGTGTGATTAGATGTCGTAATGTTGAGTAGTTTTAAGGATAATCTATATAATTACATATTTCATTCGCCCTATGTATAAGATTAAGCGTTATGGAAATAATATGATTGTTTATAATTACAAGGTGAGGAGTATTCATGAAACTATGCATTTATCCACATTTTAGATAAAATGAAGCTTTCAGAATGGTGAGATGGGTACTCACTTATGATGTTAATTTTTTTTAATTGCGAATTTGGGAAAATGTATTACACTTTGAAGTTTATATTTTATATCGTGAATTAGATTATCAAGATCCAAACCTTATACCTTGCATTAGTATCGGACAGAAATTAAAGTTGTAATTTCAGCTTAAAATTGTATTATGGAAATTAAACAAAAATTACATTTTGTATCAAGATTGAATGTCAAGACTTGAAATTTCTAATAAAATTGGTTATTGTTGTTTAACCACTGAGTTTAATTGCAAGTCCCGTCCCACTGGACCCAGCGCATTTTTGGGCTTCTCTAGGCCCTAGGCCTAGTTTTAAATAACTAGTGGCCCCTCTTTCAAAAAAAAAAAAAAAAAAAAAAAAAAGGAAGTTTTTTTATAAAGTCTAAAAAATTGAAAGAGGGGTTACAAATGGTAGCAGAGCGCGATCGATTCTAGGGTCGAACCCTTGGGTCCTTTGGTGTGACGGGGCTTGCAAACTCGGAAATATAGAAACATGGCAAACTTCAAAAATTTTTTTTGAAGAACGATAATGGTTAGCCTGCCACCGCCATGCGGCATGCGTTTGTTGTTTTGGTGTACCTTTGGTGACTTTGACTTACCGGGTATCTGGGGGGGGGGGGCATGGCTGGGAATTCGGCTGGTTACTCGATCGATGTGTGAGTATTGCGTGCGTGTTTGGCGGGATGCAGTATGGCCCGACCGACAGTCGGTCGTCTCCGACTGGACTTATTTTCAGAATATTTCTGACATTATGATGATTAGATGTTGCGGGTTAGCTACGTGTGGTTGAAATGTATATGTTGTGATAGGTGTTCGGTGTTGTGCATTGTAGGTCTATGTTAAATTTGTCGTTGTTGTTTCTCTTCTTGTGTATGATGTCGACAGAGAGCTGGAATGGGTTGGGTCCCCGCAGCGCTAGGAAACCCCGGGGTCCTCTCAATGGAAGGACTAGTACTTGAGATTTTCCTTTTGTAAGTCAAGTTTGTGTGTTAGGTGTTTCGTGGAAATTTATGTTTGTTGTTGTGGGTTTTGAATTGTGCAATTCTGGCGGGGGTGTGCTACCAGAAACTGCCCCACCCTCTTTCCGGAGTTCTCCAGAAATTTTCGGTTTTGGATGGAGTAGATGAGGACAGGTTGTTGGTCTTCTTCGACCTAGTCCTGCAGTTGGCAGATTTCCCGGGTGTGTCCGATGAGGAGGTCTTGTCCCTTATATACCCATATTGCCGGGGTTCATTGGAATGGCTGGTCACCAGCATTCTGCGTCGGGGCTGCAGTGTCGACACCTTCCATGCGGAGGTGTTGGACTTCTTCATACCCCGTCGACGACAAGACCAGTTGAAGTTTAAGTTATTCTATCGTCTACAGGCCAACGGAGAGGCATTGGGTGACTTCGTGCATGACGTAAGGAAAGCTGCCCGTATATTAAGACTGGGGTTGCCCGAGACGGAAGTCATACAGGTAATACGAGAAGGTCTGACTCCCCAAGAGAGATCCCGGGTGGTTTTCGCAGAGCCTCCACGTTCTTTTGCGGACCTGGACCGGTGGTGTGCGCATGCCAGGACTGTCCAGGCGAATGACGAGTCCCGGGGAAGAGCTGCTACAGATGTCCAATACTCCAGTGGTTTATTAGGAAGAGCTAAAGAAGACAAACAGGGTGGTCGGTGGAGAACACAAGAGACTGTCAGAAAGCCTGAATATTCCAGAAGTAATGGAGGCTACAGGGGGGCGGCAAGCAGGGAGCCTGTAGTTAGGCGTTATTCTTATTTGGAGAAAAGTGAGAGTTTAAAGGTTCCAGACGAATTACCAGTGCCTAATAGAGTAGTGAATGAAGAAGGTGAAGCAGAAGAAGAAAAGCGGAATAACTTCTGTGGATCAATACAAGAGCCTAGGAACACGTCAGTTAATACTGAGTTACAGGACTCGAAGAGGACGTCATGGTTGAATCCGGATGCCGCAGAATTTGTCCCGGTATCGTTCGTGAGGGATCCAGATCCGGTAAAATCATCATCGCCTACGCCGGGATGTGAGAAGTCACTTGAGAGTGTAGCCTTACCATCGCCAGTAGAAATTAATTTAGTCATTGCACATGAACCTGGACAGCTGGATTCCAGGGTGGAAAATGTTGAGGACGTTGTAGTTGCTGAGAGTGGTGAAGGAGTGGAATCGACAGAAGAGCCAGAAGAGCGGTCTGCGGATGCTGCACAGGGAAGTATAGTTTTAGGTGTTAGGGAGACTGAAGAGTCTGAGGTTGCGGAGGGACACAGGGATGTCCAGGCTGCAAGTGTTTCTGAGGTTGTGGATGGACAAGGGGATGTCCATGCCGCAAGTGTGGTAGAAGTAGATGAGGTAGAAGTTGAGGAGAAATTTGGTTGCAGCGTTGTGGAGTGTGTGAGTGAGAGTGATGTAGTGTGTGAAGATGTGCAGACGCCTTCTGTAAGTAGTGTTGAGGATTCCGAAGAATGGAAAGAAATTTCAGGTGGACCAGGTGAGCAACTAGAGGATGAGGATGTGCAGTGTTCAGATGGTGGTAGTGGACGTGATGGCGATGATGTTGATGATGAACGTGTTGATGAAAAGGAGGATGTCAATGAGATTGGAGAGGAAGTTAGTGAACAAGTTTGTGAAGGAGCTGGTGACGAGGGTGATGCAGAAATCGGTGAGGAGCTGGGAGAAGAAGCGGTGGAAGATGGATCAGCCGAGCAACTGGAAGGTGGTGAGGAGGTGCAGTGTCATGAGGTTGATTTGGATTATGGGGACAAAAAAGGGGAAATTGCGGAAGAGGAAGAAAGAGAAGCAGGGAAGGCAGAAGCAGAGGAGTTAGATGATGAGGATAATCCAAATCGGGGTGAAAGTAGTGAGGTAAGTTGCCTTGATCCTGATTTCGAGGAAACAAGTCAGTACAGCTCAACACGAAATAATCTATCAGAGAGTGGTGTACGAAAGGAACTAGTCACTAAGGTCCGTCACAGAAAGGTAAGAAGAAGAGGTTAACGGGTAGCGGGTAGATGTTCACCACACTCCCAGTGGTGTTGTCTACTTCAGGGTTGCGCCCCTGCCCACGCGAGCCTTGGTTTTCTCCAGTCATTCTCTTTTTCGGAGGGAACCATGTTCTTACCCTTAGTCCTAACTAGTGACCGCCAAATGATCCTTGCCCCGTTTCATCTTCCCGATTTTCCTATCCCTCCCCTCAAAAAAAAAAATCTATCAATAAGGAGTTAGAGAGACTTGCCGGAAGTGATTAGATTGTGGTCCTCGAGATTGTCAGTTTCCCCTGTTTTAAAAGTAAGATGGAGAGTGATAGCGTGCTGTTGTTTCTGATTAGTGGTTGACTTTGAATTTTGTTTAGTGTAGAGGTCGTGCCATGCCGCATTCTCCGGTTGTTTCCCGGATGTTTTTGTTGAGAGAGAGAATTGTATTTATTTTGTATCGACGTCGGTGGAAAAGTGACCCCCCCCTGCTAGTTACGCTGTTTTTGAAAAAGTAAGAGTTGAGATTAATGTTCGCGAGCCCTTGATGCGGTCTTCTCTGCCTGGCTAGGCGGGGCCGTCCGCCCTTGTGTAGGGATGTGGGCCAGCCATGTGGCAAGGATGGAGATGCCTTGTTAGTGCATGTGGCTGGTCGGTCCAAGAGATGGACGAGAAGTAGTACGGTCACTCACATACCAAGGTGGGAGATACCTTGTTTGGTCTTAGGACGGGTATGTGAGTGGGACCGGTGGGAGTAGGTGATGGTCACCGGAGAGGGTGACCGTGTTGGGGCGGTCCCGTGGGGTTGGCAGGGCGGAGAGGGTCGCATGGGGAATGGACGCAGTTGTGAGCCTCTGTTCTCCTGGGAGCCCTGACTGGTGGGAACACCGATAGCAACGCGAGTTTCATAGACTATAGGGGGTACACTGCAGGGTACCCCTGAGTTCCAGTTGGGCAACCAGGTTGCCCTTTTGGGGTGGGGGTGTGCCGTGTTTTGCTAAAAACCCGGCGTGCAATAAACGGAATAAAAAAAAAAAGATATATATAAAAGGGTCTAACTCCCGACATTGGTAAGTGCGCGCATGCGGGCGATATTGCGGCCGTGATTTGAACGGGCCTGCTTAATGCTGCTCTCTGGTGGAGGGGAGCGGAGTCGCGGTTTCCAGCTTGTAATTTGTAGCTACGTTCAGTTTCGACGGGACAGCTGATTCGTTTGGATCAGACGTTTCTTGCCAGCCGACCTTGTTGCTTGATTGTACAAAACTATCTACTATGATTGAGTAGATTTTACTGTGATCCTCGGGTTTTCGCACCGCCGGGAGATCCAACCCATTCCAGCAGTTGGCAGTACAGCGGCCACAAGCAACAATCACAGACTCGATGCGGGTTCGGCTGGAAGAGCGTCTCACGTCATGCCGAAAATGCCCCTCATAAGACATATCTGGACTATAAGGTGAAATTTAATCTTTTATACACATTTGGCCTCTGTAGCAAACCTCCTGTGTGCAACATTTTGCCGTTAACGAGCTTTACGTTATGGTGCCGCGGCTAACTAGACATAATTGGGCGGGGTGATGAACTTTACTGGAATAATTTCTTGATGTAATTACGTCCCAATCTTATGTAGGCCTTGCCGAAGGGACGTGACCGGCGTTCAAGTAAATTTTTTAATAATTTTGGGGTAGCAAAATTTGAGGTTGCAAAAGTTGTGACCATTCTGAATTCTTTCTTGTATCGGTGTCTAGTTCTCTTTATTCTACACTAAATTACGTTCTTTAATAAGGGAGCGGGTGATCTTAAGGCATTTTGATTTCTTTAATTGATTCATGTACCTGCGGCAGGGGCAGTTTTATGCAGGTTCTGGGCGTGTTGTTAATTGTTCGATCAGGCCAGGCGCGTCTACTCGGTCAGGCCAATTCAGGTTGTAAAGCCATATACCAGCATGTATACATATGTATATCCAGTTATTTGCTCCTTTAAGTAAATGTATTTTGTAATTTTATGAAAGTATGAAACATATAACACGATTTAGAAATCTTATCACTCCCATTATTATTTCAGAATGTGTTAAGCTATAATAATGTGTAGTATTTCTATACCTTATAAGAGAATTTTTACTACTTCATACCGGATTTATAATGTTGTAATTTTAGCTTCAATTTATTTTTTTTATACTTAATTGCTGGTGGTCATGTCTACTTGGGAGTTTGTAAATGCCTGAATTTTTATCTCTATAAAACTTACTATTTATAAAAATAAAATACAGCTATGTTAACTTCTTGAAGGCATGCTTCTAAAAGGGGAATTTCTGAATTTCGGTTTGTAATTACGGATATGCGGGGCGACCTTGCCCACGTAAATTTTGTAATTTCCTGACTCCACCTTTTATTCAGGTTGCTTTACTTTCGGTTACTAATATTTTTCTTTCCGTTATTTCTTTTACTCGCTCTTGTGAGTTAATGGGTTTTGTTTTTTTTTACTTGGAGGCTATATAAGGAGGTGTTTGCCATTTAAACGATTAATTGAGTGTTGCTACAGGATGACGGGTCCTGTGGTCTCCCATTCAGGTATGGGTGCAATGGGAAGGTACAGGCTGCCTGTCGAAATTAACCAGCTGTATTCCGTTATGCTGTGCTATAACTGTGATATGTGTTTTGTGTATATGTATTTTTTTATGTGTGATTAGATGTCGTAATGTTGAGTAGTTTTAAGGATAATCTATATAATTACATATTTCATTCGCCCTATGTATAAGATTAAGCGTTATGGAAATAATATGATTGTTTATAATTACAAGGTGAGGAGTATTCATGAAACTATGCATTTATCCACATTTTAGATAAAATGAAGCTTTCAGAATGGTGAGATGGGTACTCACTTATGATGTTAATTTTTTTTAATTGCGAATTTGGGAAAATGTATTACACTTTGAAGTTTATATTTTATATCGTGAATTAGATTATCAAGATCCAAACCTTATACCTTGCATTAGTATCGGACAGAAATTAAAGTTGTAATTTCAGCTTAAAATTGTATTATGGAAATTAAACAAAAATTACATTTTGTATCAAGATTGAATGTCAAGACTTGAAATTTCTAATAAAATTGGTTATTGTTGTTTAACCACTGAGTTTAATTGCAAGTCCCGTCCCACTGGACCCAGCGCATTTTTGGGCTTCTCTAGGCCCTAGGCCTAGTTTTAAATAACTAGTGGCCCCTCTTTCAAAAAAAAAAAAAAAAAAAAAAAAAAAAAAGGAAGTTTTTTTATAAAGTCTAAAAAATTGAAAGAGGGGTTACAAATGGTAGCAGAGCGCGATCGATTCTAGGGTCGAACCCTTGGGTCCTTTGGTGTGACGGGGCTTGCAAACTCGGAAATATAGAAACATGGCAAACTTCAAAAATTTTTTTTGAAGAACGATAATGGTTAGCCTGCCACCGCCATGCGGCATGCGTTTGTTGTTTTGGTGTACCTTTGGTGACTTTGACTTACCGGGTATCTGGGGGGGGGGGCATGGCTGGGAATTCGGCTGGTTACTCGATCGATGTGTGAGTATTGCGTGCGTGTTTGGCGGGATGCAGTATGGCCCGACCGACAGTCGGTCGTCTCCGACTGGACTTATTTTCAGAATATTTCTGACATTATGATGATTAGATGTTGCGGGTTAGCTACGTGTGGTTGAAATGTATATGTTGTGATAGGTGTTCGGTGTTGTGCATTGTAGGTCTATGTTAAATTTGTCGTTGTTGTTTCTCTTCTTGTGTATGATGTCGACAGAGAGCTGGAATGGGTTGGGTCCCCGCAGCGCTAGGAAACCCCGGGGTCCTCTCAATGGAAGGCCTAGTACTTGAGATTTTCCTTTTGTAAGTCAAGTTTGTGTGTTAGGTGTTTCGTGGAAATTTATGTTTGTTGTTGTGGGTTTTGAATTGTGCAATTCTGGCGGGGGTGTGCTACCAGAAACTGCCCCACCCTCTTTCCGGAGTTCTCCAGAAATTTTCGGTTTTGGATGGAGTAGATGAGGACAGGTTGTTGGTCTTCTTCGACCTAGTCCTGCAGTTGGCAGATTTCCCGGGTGTGTCCGATGAGGAGGTCTTGTCCCTTATATACCCATATTGCCGGGGTTCATTGGAATGGCTGGTCACCAGCATTCTGCGTCGGGGCTGCAGTGTCGACACCTTCCATGCGGAGGTGTTGGACTTCTTCATACCCCGTCGACGACAAGACCAGTTGAAGTTTAAGTTATTCTATCGTCTACAGGCCAACGGAGAGGCATTGGGTGACTTCGTGCATGACGTAAGGAAAGCTGCCCGTATATTAAGACTGGGGTTGCCCGAGACGGAAGTCATACAGGTAATACGAGAAGGTCTGACTCCCCAAGAGAGATCCCGGCTGGTTTTCGCAGAGCCTCCACGTTCTTTTGCGGACCTGGACCGGTGGTGTGCGCATGCCAGGACTGTCCAGGCGAATGACGAGTCCCGGGGAAGAGCTGCTACAGATGTCCAATACTCCAGTGGTTTATTAGGAAGAGCTAAAGAAGACAAACAGGGTGGTCGGTGGAGAACACAAGAGACTGTCAGAAAGCCTGAATATTCCAGAAGTAATGGAGGCTACAGGGGGGCGGCAAGCAGGGAGCCTGTAGTTAGGCGTTATTCTTATTTGGAGAAAAGTGAGAGTTTAAAGGTTCCAGACGAATTACCAGTGCCTAATAGAGTAGTGAATGAAGAAGGTGAAGCAGAAGAAGAAAAGCGGAATAACTTCTGTGGATCAATACAAGAGCCTAGGAACACGTCAGTTAATACTGAGTTACAGGACTCGAAGAGGACGTCATGGTTGAATCCGGATGCCGCAGAATTTGTCCCGGTATCGTTCGTGAGGGATCCAGATCCGGTAAAATCATCATCGCCTACGCCGGGATGTGAGAAGTCACTTGAGAGTGTAGCCTTACCATCGCCAGTAGAAATTAATTTAGTCATTGCACATGAACCTGGACAGCTGGATTCCAGGGTGGAAAATGTTGAGGACGTTGTAGTTGCTGAGAGTGGTGAAGGAGTGGAATCGACAGAAGAGCCAGAAGAGCGGTCTGCGGATGCTGCACAGGGAAGTATAGTTTTAGGTGTTAGGGAGACTGAAGAGTCTGAGGTTGCGGAGGGACACAGGGATGTCCAGGCTGCAAGTGTTTCTGAGGTTGTGGATGGACAAGGGGATGTCCATGCCGCAAGTGTGGTAGAAGTAGATGAGGTAGAAGTTGAGGAGAAATTTGGTTGCAGCGTTGTGGAGTGTGTGAGTGAGAGTGATGTAGTGTGTGAAGATGTGCAGACGCCTTCTGTAAGTAGTGTTGAGGATTCCGAAGAATGGAAAGAAATTTCAGGTGGACCAGGTGAGCAACTAGAGGATGAGGATGTGCAGTGTTCAGATGGTGGTAGTGGACGTGATGGCGATGATGTTGATGATGAACGTGTTGATGAAAAGGAGGATGTCAATGAGATTGGAGAGGAAGTTAGTGAACAAGTTTGTGAAGGAGCTGGTGACGAGGGTGATGCAGAAATCGGTGAGGAGCTGGGAGAAGAAGCGGTGGAAGATGGATCAGCCGAGCAACTGGAAGGTGGTGAGGAGGTGCAGTGTCATGAGGTTGATTTGGATTATGGGGACAAAAAAGGGGAAATTGCGGAAGAGGAAGAAAGAGAAGCAGGGAAGGCAGAAGCAGAGGAGTTAGATGATGAGGATAATCCAAATCGGGGTGAAAGTAGTGAGGTAAGTTGCCTTGATCCTGATTTCGAGGAAACAAGTCAGTACAGCTCAACACGAAATAATCTATCAGAGAGTGGTGTACGAAAGGAACTAGTCACTAAGGTCCGTCACAGAAAGGTAAGAAGAAGAGGTTAACGGGTAGCGGGTAGATGTTCACCACACTCCCAGTGGTGTTGTCTACTTCAGGGTTGCGCCCCTGCCCACGCGAGCCTTGGTTTTCTCCAGTCATTCTCTTTTTCGGAGGGAACCATGTTCTTACCCTTAGTCCTAACTAGTGACCGCCAAATGATCCTTGCCCCGTTTCATCTTCCCGATTTTCCTATCCCTCCCCTCAAAAAAAAAAATCTATCAATAAGGAGTTAGAGAGACTTGCCGGAAGTGATTAGATTGTGGTCCTCGAGATTGTCAGTTTCCCCTGTTTTAAAAGTAAGATGGAGAGTGATAGCGTGCTGTTGTTTCTGATTAGTGGTTGACTTTGAATTTTGTTTAGTGTAGAGGTCGTGCCATGCCGCATTCTCCGGTTGTTTCCCGGATGTTTTTGTTGAGAGAGAGAATTGTATTTATTTTGTATCGACGTCGGTGGAAAAGTGACCCCCCCCTGCTAGTTACGCTGTTTTTGAAAAAGTAAGAGTTGAGATTAATGTTCGCGAGCCCTTGATGCGGTCTTCTCTGCCTGGCTAGGCGGGGCCGTCCGCCCTTGTGTAGGAATGTGGGCCAGCCATGTGGCAAGGATGGAGATGCCTTGTTAGTGCATGTGGCTGGTCGGTCCAAGAGATGGACGAGAAGTAGTACGGTCACTCACATACCAAGGTGGGAGATACCTTGTTTGGTCTTAGGACGGGTATGTGAGTGGGACCGGTGGGAGTAGGTGATGGTCACCGGAGAGGGTGACCGTGTTGGGGCGGTCCCGTGGGGTTGGCAGGGCGGAGAGGGTCGCATGGGGAATGGACGCAGTTGTGAGCCTCTGTTCTCCTGGGAGCCCTGACTGGTGGGAACACCGATAGCAACGCGAGTTTCATAGACTATAGGGGGTACACTGCAGGGTACCCCTGAGTTCCAGTTGGGCAACCAGGTTGCCCTTTTGGGGTGGGGGTGTGCCGTGTTTTGCTAAAAACCCGGCGTGCAATAAACGGAATAAAAAAAAAAAGATATATATAAAAGGGTCTAACTCCCGACATTGGTAAGTGCGCGCATGCGGGCGATATTGCGGCCGTGATTTGAACGGGCCTGCTTAATGCTGCTCTCTGGTGGAGGGGAGCGGAGTCGCGGTTTCCAGCTTGTAATTTGTAGCTACGTTCAGTTTCGACGGGACAGCTGATTCGTTTGGATCAGACGTTTCTTGCCAGCCGACCTTGTTGCTTGATTGTACAAAACTATCTACTATGATTGAGTAGATTTTACTGTGATCCTCGGGTTTTCGCACCGCCGGGTGATCCAACCCATTCCAGCAGTTGGCAGTACAGCGGCCACAAGCAACAATCACAGACTCGATGCGGGTTCGGCTGGAAGAGCGTCTCACGTCATGCCGAAAATGCCCCTCATAAGACATATCTGGACTATAAGGTGAAATTTAATCTTTTATACACATTTGGCCTCTGTAGCAAACCTCCTGTGTGCAACATTTTGCCGTTAACGAGCTTTACGTTATGGTGCCGCGGCTAACTAGACATAATTGGGCGGGGTGATGAACTTTACTGGAATAATTTCTTGATGTAATTACGTCCCAATCTTATGTAGGCCTTGCCGAAGGGACGTGACCGGCGTTCAAGTAAATTTTTTAATAATTTTGGGGTAGCAAAATTTGAGGTTGCAAAAGTTGTGACCATTCTGAATTCTTTCTTGTATCGGTGTCTAGTTCTCTTTATTCTACACTAAATTACGTTCTTTAATAAGGGAGCGGGTGATCTTAAGGCATTTTGATTTCTTTAATTGATTCATGTACCTGCGGCAGGGGCAGTTTTATGCAGGTTCTGGGCGTGTTGTTAATTGTTCGATCAGGCCAGGCGCGTCTACTCGGTCAGGCCAATTCAGGTTGTAAAGCCATATACCAGCATGTATACATATGTATATCCAGTTATTTGCTCCTTTAAGTAAATGTATTTTGTAATTTTATGAAAGTATGAAACATATAACACGATTTAGAAATCTTATCACTCCCATTATTATTTCAGAATGTGTTAAGCTATAATAATGTGTAGTATTTCTATACCTTATAAGAGAATTTTTACTACTTCATACCGGATTTATAATGTTGTAATTTTAGCTTCAATTTATTTTTTTTATACTTAATTGCTGGTGGTCATGTCTACTTGGGAGTTTGTAAATGCCTGAATTTTTATCTCTATAAAACTTACTATTTATAAAAATAAAATACAGCTATGTTAACTTCTTGAAGGCATGCTTCTAAAAGGGGAATTTCTGAATTTCGGTTTGTAATTACGGATATGCGGGGCGACCTTGCCCACGTAAATTTTGTAATTTCCTGACTCCACCTTTTATTCAGGTTGCTTTACTTTCGGTTACTAATATTTTTCTTTCCGTTATTTCTTTTACTCGCTCTTGTGAGTTAATGGGTTTTGTTTTTTTTTACTTGGAGGCTATATAAGGAGGTGTTTGCCATTTAAACGATTAATTGAGTGTTGCTACAGGATGACGGGTCCTGTGGTCTCCCATTCAGGTATGGGTGCAATGGGAAGGTACAGGCTGCCTGTCGAAATTAACCAGCTGTATTCCGTTATGCTGTGCTATAACTGTGATATGTGTTTTGTGTATATGTATTTTTTTATGTGTGATTAGATGTCGTAATGTTGAGTAGTTTTAAGGATAATCTATATAATTACATATTTCATTCGCCCTATGTATAAGATTAAGCGTTATGGAAATAATATGATTGTTTATAATTACAAGGTGAGGAGTATTCATGAAACTATGCATTTATCCACATTTTAGATAAAATGAAGCTTTCAGAATGGTGAGATGGGTACTCACTTATGATGTTAATTTTTTTTAATTGCGAATTTGGGAAAATGTATTACACTTTGAAGTTTATATTTTATATCGTGAATTAGATTATCAAGATCCAAACCTTATACCTTGCATTAGTATCGGACAGAAATTAAAGTTGTAATTTCAGCTTAAAATTGTATTATGGAAATTAAACAAAAATTACATTTTGTATCAAGATTGAATGTCAAGACTTGAAATTTCTAATAAAATTGGTTATTGTTGTTTAACCACTGAGTTTAATTGCAAGTCCCGTCCCACTGGACCCAGCGCATTTTTGGGCTTCTCTAGGCCCTAGGCCTAGTTTTAAATAACTAGTGGCCCCTCTTTCAAAAAAAAAAAAAAAAAAAAAAAAAAAAAGGAAGTTTTTTTATAAAGTCTAAAAAATTGAAAGAGGGGTTACAAATGGTAGCAGAGCGCGATCGATTCTAGGGTCGAACCCTTGGGTCCTTTGGTGTGACGGGGCTTGCAAACTCGGAAATATAGAAACATGGCAAACTTCAAAAATTTTTTTTGAAGAACGATAATGGTTAGCCTGCCACCGCCATGCGGCATGCGTTTGTTGTTTTGGTGTACCTTTGGTGACTTTGACTTACCGGGTATCTGGGGGGGGGGGGCATGGCTGGGAATTCGGCTGGTTACTCGATCGATGTGTGAGTATTGCGTGCGTGTTTGGCGGGATGCAGTATGGCCCGACCGACAGTCGGTCGTCTCCGACTGGACTTATTTTCAGAATATTTCTGACATTATGATGATTAGATGTTGCGGGTTAGCTACGTGTGGTTGAAATGTATATGTTGTGATAGGTGTTCGGTGTTGTGCATTGTAGGTCTATGTTAAATTTGTCGTTGTTGTTTCTCTTCTTGTGTATGATGTCGACAGAGAGCTGGAATGGGTTGGGTCCCCGCAGCGCTAGGAAACCCCGGGGTCCTCTCAATGGAAGGCCTAGTACTTGAGATTTTCCTTTTGTAAGTCAAGTTTGTGTGTTAGGTGTTTCGTGGAAATTTATGTTTGTTGTTGTGGGTTTTGAATTGTGCAATTCTGGCGGGGGTGTGCTACCAGAAACTGCCCCACCCTCTTTCCGGAGTTCTCCAGAAATTTTCGGTTTTGGATGGAGTAGATGAGGACAGGTTGTTGGTCTTCTTCGACCTAGTCCTGCAGTTGGCAGATTTCCCGGGTGTGTCCGATGAGGAGGTCTTGTCCCTTATATACCCATATTGCCGGGGTTCATTGGAATGGCTGGTCACCAGCATTCTGCGTCGGGGCTGCAGTGTCGACACCTTCCATGCGGAGGTGTTGGACTTCTTCATACCCCGTCGACGACAAGACCAGTTGAAGTTTAAGTTATTCTATCGTCTACAGGCCAACGGAGAGGCATTGGGTGACTTCGTGCATGACGTAAGGAAAGCTGCCCGTATATTAAGACTGGGGTTGCCCGAGACGGAAGTCATACAGGTAATACGAGAAGGTCTGACTCCCCAAGAGAGATCCCGGGTGGTTTTCGCAGAGCCTCCACGTTCTTTTGCGGACCTGGACCGGTGGTGTGCGCATGCCAGGACTGTCCAGGCGAATGACGAGTCCCGGGGAAGAGCTGCTACAGATGTCCAATACTCCAGTGGTTTATTAGGAAGAGCTAAAGAAGACAAACAGGGTGGTCGGTGGAGAACACAAGAGACTGTCAGAAAGCCTGAATATTCCAGAAGTAATGGAGGCTACAGGGGGGCGGCAAGCAGGGAGCCTGTAGTTAGGCGTTATTCTTATTTGGAGAAAAGTGAGAGTTTAAAGGTTCCAGACGAATTACCAGTGCCTAATAGAGTAGTGAATGAAGAAGGTGAAGCAGAAGAAGAAAAGCGGAATAACTTCTGTGGATCAATACAAGAGCCTAGGAACACGTCAGTTAATACTGAGTTACAGGACTCGAAGAGGACGTCATGGTTGAATCCGGATGCCGCAGAATTTGTCCCGGTATCGTTCGTGAGGGATCCAGATCCGGTAAAATCATCATCGCCTACGCCGGGATGTGAGAAGTCACTTGAGAGTGTAGCCTTACCATCGCCAGTAGAAATTAATTTAGTCATTGCACATGAACCTGGACAGCTGGATTCCAGGGTGGAAAATGTTGAGGACGTTGTAGTTGCTGAGAGTGGTGAAGGAGTGGAATCGACAGAAGAGCCAGAAGAGCGGTCTGCGGATGCTGCACAGGGAAGTATAGTTTTAGGTGTTAGGGAGACTGAAGAGTCTGAGGTTGCGGAGGGACACAGGGATGTCCAGGCTGCAAGTGTTTCTGAGGTTGTGGATGGACAAGGGGATGTCCATGCCGCAAGTGTGGTAGAAGTAGATGAGGTAGAAGTTGAGGAGAAATTTGGTTGCAGCGTTGTGGAGTGTGTGAGTGAGAGTGATGTAGTGTGTGAAGATGTGCAGACGCCTTCTGTAAGTAGTGTTGAGGATTCCGAAGAATGGAAAGAAATTTCAGGTGGACCAGGTGAGCAACTAGAGGATGAGGATGTGCAGTGTTCAGATGGTGGTAGTGGACGTGATGGCGATGATGTTGATGATGAACGTGTTGATGAAAAGGAGGATGTCAATGAGATTGGAGAGGAAGTTAGTGAACAAGTTTGTGAAGGAGCTGGTGACGAGGGTGATGCAGAAATCGGTGAGGAGCTGGGAGAAGAAGCGGTGGAAGATGGATCAGCCGAGCAACTGGAAGGTGGTGAGGAGGTGCAGTGTCATGAGGTTGATTTGGATTATGGGGACAAAAAAGGGGAAATTGCGGAAGAGGAAGAAAGAGAAGCAGGGAAGGCAGAAGCAGAGGAGTTAGATGATGAGGATAATCCAAATCGGGGTGAAAGTAGTGAGGTAAGTTGCCTTGATCCTGATTTCGAGGAAACAAGTCAGTACAGCTCAACACGAAATAATCTATCAGAGAGTGGTGTACGAAAGGAACTAGTCACTAAGGTCCGTCACAGAAAGGTAAGAAGAAGAGGTTAACGGGTAGCGGGTAGATGTTCACCACACTCCCAGTGGTGTTGTCTACTTCAGGGTTGCGCCCCTGCCCACGCGAGCCTTGGTTTTCTCCAGTCATTCTCTTTTTCGGAGGGAACCATGTTCTTACCCTTAGTCCTAACTAGTGACCGCCAAATGATCCTTGCCCCGTTTCATCTTCCCGATTTTCCTATCCCTCCCCTCAAAAAAAAAAATCTATCAATAAGGAGTTAGAGAGACTTGCCGGAAGTGATTAGATTGTGGTCCTCGAGATTGTCAGTTTCCCCTGTTTTAAAAGTAAGATGGAGAGTGATAGCGTGCTGTTGTTTCTGATTAGTGGTTGACTTTGAATTTTGTTTAGTGTAGAGGTCGTGCCATGCCGCATTCTCCGGTTGTTTCCCGGATGTTTTTGTTGAGAGAGAGAATTGTATTTATTTTGTATCGACGTCGGTGGAAAAGTGACCCCCCCCTGCTAGTTACGCTGTTTTTGAAAAAGTAAGAGTTGAGATTAATGTTCGCGAGCCCTTGATGCGGTCTTCTCTGCCTGGCTAGGCGGGGCCGTCCGCCCTTGTGTAGGGATGTGGGCCAGCCATGTGGCAAGGATGGAGATGCCTTGTTAGTGCATGTGGCTGGTCGGTCCAAGAGATGGACGAGAAGTAGTACGGTCACTCACATACCAAGGTGGGAGATACCTTGTTTGGTCTTAGGACGGGTATGTGAGTGGGACCGGTGGGAGTAGGTGATGGTCACCGGAGAGGGTGACCGTGTTGGGGCGGTCCCGTGGGGTTGGCAGGGCGGAGAGGGTCGCATGGGGAATGGACGCAGTTGTGAGCCTCTGTTCTCCTGGGAGCCCTGACTGGTGGGAACACCGATAGCAACGCGAGTTTCATAGACTATAGGGGGTACACTGCAGGGTACCCCTGAGTTCCAGTTGGGCAACCAGGTTGCCCTTTTGGGGTGGGGGTGTGCCGTGTTTTGCTAAAAACCCGGCGTGCAATAAACGGAATAAAAAAAAAAAGATATATATAAAAGGGTCTAACTCCCGACATTGGTAAGTGCGCGCATGCGGGCGATATTGCGGCCGTGATTTGAACGGGCCTGCTTAATGCTGCTCTCTGGTGGAGGGGAGCGGAGTCGCGGTTTCCAGCTTGTAATTTGTAGCTACGTTCAGTTTCGACGGGACAGCTGATTCGTTTGGATCAGACGTTTCTTGCCAGCCGACCTTGTTGCTTGATTGTACAAAACTATCTACTATGATTGAGTAGATTTTACTGTGATCCTCGGGTTTTCGCACCGCCGGGAGATCCAACCCATTCCAGCAGTTGGCAGTACAGCGGCCACAAGCAACAATCACAGACTCGATGCGGGTTCGGCTGGAAGAGCGTCTCACGTCATGCCGAAAATGCCCCTCATAAGACATATCTGGACTATAAGGTGAAATTTAATCTTTTATACACATTTGGCCTCTGTAGCAAACCTCCTGTGTGCAACATTTTGCCGTTAACGAGCTTTACGTTATGGTGCCGCGGCTAACTAGACATAATTGGGCGGGGTGATGAACTTTACTGGAATAATTTCTTGATGTAATTACGTCCCAATCTTATGTAGGCCTTGCCGAAGGGACGTGGCCGGCGTTCAAGTAAATTTTTTAATAATTTTGGGGTAGCAAAATTTGAGGTTGCAAAAGTTGTGACCATTCTGAATTCTTTCTTGTATCGGTGTCTAGTTCTCTTTATTCTACACTAAATTACGTTCTTTAATAAGGGAGCGGGTGATCTTAAGGCATTTTGATTTCTTTAATTGATTCATGTACCTGCGGCAGGGGCAGTTTTATGCAGGTTCTGGGCGTGTTGTTAATTGTTCGATCAGGCCAGGCGCGTCTACTCGGTCAGGCCAATTCAGGTTGTAAAGCCATATACCAGCATGTATACATATGTATATCCAGTTATTTGCTCCTTTAAGTAAATGTATTTTGTAATTTTATGAAAGTATGAAACATATAACACGATTTAGAAATCTTATCACTCCCATTATTATTTCAGAATGTGTTAAGCTATAATAATGTGTAGTATTTCTATACCTTATAAGAGAATTTTTACTACTTCATACCGGATTTATAATGTTGTAATTTTAGCTTCAATTTATTTTTTTTATACTTAATTGCTGGTGGTCATGTCTACTTGGGAGTTTGTAAATGCCTGAATTTTTATCTCTATAAAACTTACTATTTATAAAAATAAAATACAGCTATGTTAACTTCTTGAAGGCATGCTTCTAAAAGGGGAATTTCTGAATTTCGGTTTGTAATTACGGATATGCGGGGCGACCTTGCCCACGTAAATTTTGTAATTTCCTGACTCCACCTTTTATTCAGGTTGCTTTACTTTCGGTTACTAATATTTTTCTTTCCGTTATTTCTTTTACTCGCTCTTGTGAGTTAATGGGTTTTGTTTTTTTTTACTTGGAGGCTATATAAGGAGGTGTTTGCCATTTAAACGATTAATTGAGTGTTGCTACAGGATGACGGGTCCTGTGGTCTCCCATTCAGGTATGGGTGCAATGGGAAGGTACAGGCTGCCTGTCGAAATTAACCAGCTGTATTCCGTTATGCTGTGCTATAACTGTGATATGTGTTTTGTGTATATGTATTTTTTTATGTGTGATTAGATGTCGTAATGTTGAGTAGTTTTAAGGATAATCTATATAATTACATATTTCATTCGCCCTATGTATAAGATTAAGCGTTATGGAAATAATATGATTGTTTATAATTACAAGGTGAGGAGTATTCATGAAACTATGCATTTATCCACATTTTAGATAAAATGAAGCTTTCAGAATGGTGAGATGGGTACTCACTTATGATGTTAATTTTTTTTAATTGCGAATTTGGGAAAATGTATTACACTTTGAAGTTTATATTTTATATCGTGAATTAGATTATCAAGATCCAAACCTTATACCTTGCATTAGTATCGGACAGAAATTAAAGTTGTAATTTCAGCTTAAAATTGTATTATGGAAATTAAACAAAAATTACATTTTGTATCAAGATTGAATGTCAAGACTTGAAATTTCTAATAAAATAGGTTATTGTTGTTTAACCACTGAGTTTAATTGCAAGTCCCGTCCCACTGGACCCAGCGCATTTTTGGGCTTCTCTAGGCCCTAGGCCTAGTTTTAAATAACTAGTGGCCCCTCTTTCAAAAAAAAAAAAAAAAAAAAAAAGGAAGTTTTTTTGTAAAGTCTAAAAAATTGAAAGAGGGGTTACAAATGGTAGCAGAGCGCGATCGATTCTAGGGTCGAACCCTTGGGTCCTTTGGTGTGACGGGGCTTGCAAACTCGGAAATATAGAAACATGGCAAACTTCAAAAATTTTTTTTGAAGAACGATAATGGTTAGCCTGCCACCGCCATGCGGCATGCGTTTGTTGTTTTGGTGTACCTTTGGTGACTTTGACTTACCGGGTATCTGGGGGGGGGGCATGGCTGGGAATTCGGCTGGTTACTCGATCGATGTGTGAGTATTGCGTGCGTGTTTGGCGGGATGCAGTATGGCCCGACCGACAGTAGGTCGTCTCCGACTGGACTTATTTTCAGAATATTTCTGACATTATGATGATTAGATGTTGCGGGTTAGCTACGTGTGGTTGAAATGTATATGTTGTGATAGGTGTTCGGTGTTGTGCATTGTAGGTCTATGTTAAATTTGTCGTTGTTGTTTCTCTTCTTGTGTATGATGTCGACAGAGAGCTGGAATGGGTTGGGTCCCCGCAGCGCTAGGAAACCCCGGGGTCCTCTCAATGGAAGGACTAGTACTTGAGATTTTCCTTTTGTAAGTCAAGTTTGTGTGTTAGGTGTTTCGTGGAAATTTATGTTTGTTGTTGTGGGTTTTGAATTGTGCAATTCTGGCGGGGGTGTGCTACCAGAAACTGCCCCACCCTCTTTCCGGAGTTCTCCAGAAATTTTCGGTTTTGGATGGAGTAGATGAGGACAGGTTGTTGGTCTTCTTCGACCTAGTCCTGCAGTTGGCAGATTTCCCGGGTGTGTCCGATGAGGAGGTCTTGTCCCTTATATACCCATATTGCCGGGGTTCATTGGAATGGCTGGTCACCAGCATTCTGCGTCGGGGCTGCAGTGTCGACACCTTCCATGCGGAGGTGTTGGACTTCTTCATACCCCGTCGACGACAAGACCAGTTGAAGTTTAAGTTATTCTATCGTCTACAGGCCAACGGAGAGGCATTGGGTGACTTCGTGCATGACGTAAGGAAAGCTGCCCGTATATTAAGACTGGGGTTGCCCGAGACGGAAGTCATACAGGTAATACGAGAAGGTCTGACTCCCCAAGAGAGATCCCGGCTGGTTTTCGCAGAGCCTCCACGTTCTTTTGCGGACCTGGACCGGTGGTGTGCGCATGCCAGGACTGTCCAGGCGAATGACGAGTCCCGGGGAAGAGCTGCTACAGATGTCCAATACTCCAGTGGTTTATTAGGAAGAGCTAAAGAAGACAAACAGGGTGGTCGGTGGAGAACACAAGAGACTGTCAGAAAGCCTGAATATTCCAGAAGTAATGGAGGCTACAGGGGGGCGGCAAGCAGGGAGCCTGTAGTTAGGCGTTATTCTTATTTGGAGAAAAGTGAGAGTTTAAAGGTTCCAGACGAATTACCAGTGCCTAATAGAGTAGTGAATGAAGAAGGTGAAGCAGAAGAAGAAAAGCGGAATAACTTCTGTGGATCAATACAAGAGCCTAGGAACACGTCAGTTAATACTGAGTTACAGGACTCGAAGAGGACGTCATGGTTGAATCCGGATGCCGCAGAATTTGTCCCGGTATCGTTCGTGAGGGATCCAGATCCGGTAACATCATCATCGCCTACGCCGGGATGTGAGAAGTCACTTGAGAGTGTAGCCTTACCATCGCCAGTAGAAATTAATTTAGTCATTGCACATGAACCTGGACAGCTGGATTCCAGGGTGGAAAATGTTGAGGACGTTGTAGTTGCTGAGAGTGGTGAAGGAGTGGAATCGACAGAAGAGCCAGAAGAGCGGTCTGCGGATGCTGCACAGGGAAGTATAGTTTTAGGTGTTAGGGAGACTGAAGAGTCTGAGGTTGCGGAGGGACACAGGGATGTCCAGGCTGCAAGTGTTTCTGAGGTTGTGGATGGACAAGGGGATGTCCATGCCGCAAGTGTGGTAGAAGTAGATGAGGTAGAAGTTGAGGAGAAATTTGGTTGCAGCGTTGTGGAGTGTGTGAGTGAGAGTGATGTAGTGTGTGAAGATGTGCAGACGCCTTCTGTAAGTAGTGTTGAGGATTCCGAAGAATGGAAAGAAATTTCAGGTGGACCAGGTGAGCAACTAGAGGATGAGGATGTGCAGTGTTCAGATGGTGGTAGTGGACGTGATGGCGATGATGTTGATGATGAACGTGTTGATGAAAAGGAGGATGTCAATGAGATTGGAGAGGAAGTTAGTGAACAAGTTTGTGAAGGAGCTGGTGACGAGGGTGATGCAGAAATCGGTGAGGAGCTGGGAGAAGAAGCGGTGGAAGATGGATCAGCCGAGCAACTGGAAGGTGGTGAGGAGGTGCAGTGTCATGAGGTTGATTTGGATTATGGGGACAAAAAAGGGGAAATTGCGGAAGAGGAAGAAAGAGAAGCAGGGAAGGCAGAAGCAGAGGAGTTAGATGATGAGGATAATCCAAATCGGGGTGAAAGTAGTGAGGTAAGTTGCCTTGATCCTGATTTCGAGGAAACAAGTCAGTACAGCTCAACACGAAATAATCTATCAGAGAGTGGTGTACGAAAGGAACTAGTCACTAAGGTCCGTCACAGAAAGGTAAGAAGAAGAGGTTAACGGGTAGCGGGTAGATGTTCACCACACTCCCAGTGGTGTTGTCTACTTCAGGGTTGCGCCCCTGCCCACGCGAGCCTTGGTTTTCTCCAGTCATTCTCTTTTTCGGAGGGAACCATGTTCTTACCCTTAGTCCTAACTAGTGACCGCCAAATGATCCTTGCCCCGTTTCATCTTCCCGATTTTCCTATCCCTCCCCTCAAAAAAAAAAATCTATCAATAAGGAGTTAGAGAGACTTGCCGGAAGTGATTAGATTGTGGTCCTCGAGATTGTCAGTTTCCCCTGTTTTAAAAGTAAGATGGAGAGTGATAGCGTGCTGTTGTTTCTGATTAGTGGTTGACTTTGAATTTTGTTTAGTGTAGAGGTCGTGCCATGCCGCATTCTCCGGTTGTTTCCCGGATGTTTTTGTTGAGAGAGAGAATTGTATTTATTTTGTATCGACGTCGGTGGAAAAGTGACCCCCCCCTGCTAGTTACGCTGTTTTTGAAAAAGTAAGAGTTGAGATTAATGTTCGCGAGCCCTTGATGCGGTCTTCTCTGCCTGGCTAGGCGGGGCCGTCCGCCCTT
The DNA here is from genome assembly GCA_034769895.1 of Magicicada septendecula. Lineage (NCBI taxonomy): Eukaryota > Metazoa > Arthropoda > Insecta > Hemiptera > Cicadidae > Magicicada > Magicicada septendecula. The sequence goes on from CM068367.1 coordinate 267,324,201, forward strand.
GTGTAGGGATGTGGGCCAGCCATGTGGCAAGGATGGAGATGCCTTGTTAGTGCATGTGGCTGGTCGGTCCAAGAGATGGACGAGAAGTAGTACGGTCACTCACATACCAAGGTGGGAGATACCTTGTTTGGTCTTAGGACGGGTATGTGAGTGGGACCGGTGGGAGTAGGTGATGGTCACCGGAGAGGGTGACCGTGTTGGGGCGGTCCCGTGGGGTTGGCAGGGCGGAGAGGGTCGCATGGGGAATGGACGCAGTTGTGAGCCTCTGTTCTCCTGGGAGCCCTGACTGGTGGGAACACCGATAGCAACGCGAGTTTCATAGACTATAGGGGGTACACTGCAGGGTACCCCTGAGTTCCAGTTGGGCAACCAGGTTGCCCTTTTGGGGTGGGGGTGTGCCGTGTTTTGCTAAAAACCCGGCGTGCAATAAACGGAATAAAAAAAAAAAGATATATATAAAAGGGTCTAACTCCCGACATTGGTAAGTGCGCGCATGCGGGCGATATTGCGGCCGTGATTTGAACGGGCCTGCTTAATGCTGCTCTCTGGTGGAGGGGAGCGGAGTCGCGGTTTCCAGCTTGTAATTTGTAGCTACGTTCAGTTTCGACGGGACAGCTGATTCGTTTGGATCAGACGTTTCTTGCCAGCCGACCTTGTTGCTTGATTGTACAAAACTATCTACTATGATTGAGTAGATTTTACTGTGATCCTCGGGTTTTCGCACCGCCGGGAGATCCAACCCATTCCAGCAGTTGGCAGTACAGCGGCCACAAGCAACAATCACAGACTCGATGCGGGTTCGGCTGGAAGAGCGTCTCACGTCATGCCGAAAATGCCCCTCATAAGACATATCTGGACTATAAGGTGAAATTTAATCTTTTATACACATTTGGCCTCTGTAGCAAACCTCCTGTGTGCAACATTTTGCCGTTAACGAGCTTTACGTTATGGTGCCGCGGCTAACTAGACATAATTGGGCGGGGTGATGAACTTTACTGGAATAATTTCTTGATGTAATTACGTCCCAATCTTATGTAGGCCTTGCCGAAGGGACGTGACCGGCGTTCAAGTAAATTTTTTAATAATTTTGGGGTAGCAAAATTTGAGGTTGCAAAAGTTGTGACCATTCTGAATTCTTTCTTGTATCGGTGTCTAGTTCTCTTTATTCTACACTAAATTACGTTCTTTAATAAGGGAGCGGGTGATCTTAAGGCATTTTGATTTCTTTAATTGATTCATGTACCTGCGGCAGGGGCAGTTTTATGCAGGTTCTGGGCGTGTTGTTAATTGTTCGATCAGGCCAGGCGCGTCTACTCGGTCAGGCCAATTCAGGTTGTAAAGCCATATACCAGCATGTATACATATGTATATCCAGTTATTTGCTCCTTTAAGTAAATGTATTTTGTAATTTTATGAAAGTATGAAACATATAACACGATTTAGAAATCTTATCACTCCCATTATTATTTCAGAATGTGTTAAGCTATAATAATGTGTAGTATTTCTATACCTTATAAGAGAATTTTTACTACTTCATACCGGATTTATAATGTTGTAATTTTAGCTTCAATTTATTTTTTTTATACTTAATTGCTGGTGGTCATGTCTACTTGGGAGTTTGTAAATGCCTGAATTTTTATCTCTATAAAACTTACTATTTATAAAAATAAAATACAGCTATGTTAACTTCTTGAAGGCATGCTTCTAAAAGGGGAATTTCTGAATTTCGGTTTGTAATTACGGATATGCGGGGCGACCTTGCCCACGTAAATTTTGTAATTTCCTGACTCCACCTTTTATTCAGGTTGCTTTACTTTCGGTTACTAATATTTTTCTTTCCGTTATTTCTTTTACTCGCTCTTGTGAGTTAATGGGTTTTGTTTTTTTTTACTTGGAGGCTATATAAGGAGGTGTTTGCCATTTAAACGATTAATTGAGTGTTGCTACAGGATGACGGGTCCTGTGGTCTCCCATTCAGGTATGGGTGCAATGGGAAGGTACAGGCTGCCTGTCGAAATTAACCAGCTGTATTCCGTTATGCTGTGCTATAACTGTGATATGTGTTTTGTGTATATGTATTTTTTTATGTGTGATTAGATGTCGTAATGTTGAGTAGTTTTAAGGATAATCTATATAATTACATATTTCATTCGCCCTATGTATAAGATTAAGCGTTATGGAAATAATATGATTGTTTATAATTACAAGGTGAGGAGTATTCATGAAACTATGCATTTATCCACATTTTAGATAAAATGAAGCTTTCAGAATGGTGAGATGGGTACTCACTTATGATGTTAATTTTTTTTAATTGCGAATTTGGGAAAATGTATTACACTTTGAAGTTTATATTTTATATCGTGAATTAGATTATCAAGATCCAAACCTTATACCTTGCATTAGTATCGGACAGAAATTAAAGTTGTAATTTCAGCTTAAAATTGTATTATGGAAATTAAACAAAAATTACATTTTGTATCAAGATTGAATGTCAAGACTTGAAATTTCTAATAAAATAGGTTATTGTTGTTTAACCACTGAGTTTAATTGCAAGTCCCGTCCCACTGGACCCAGCGCATTTTTGGGCTTCTCTAGGCCCTAGGCCTAGTTTTAAATAACTAGTGGCCCCTCTTTCAAAAAAAAAAAAAAAAAAAAAGGAAGTTTTTTTGTAAAGTCTAAAAAATTGAAAGAGGGGTTACAAATGGTAGCAGAGCGCGATCGATTCTAGGGTCGAACCCTTGGGTCCTTTGGTGTGACGGGGCTTGCAAACTCGGAAATATAGAAACATGGCAAACTTCAAAAATTTTTTTTGAAGAACGATAATGGTTAGCCTGCCACCGCCATGCGGCATGCGTTTGTTGTTTTGGTGTACCTTTGGTGACTTTGACTTACCGGGTATCTGGGGGGGGGCATGGCTGGGAATTCGGCTGGTTACTCGATCGATGTGTGAGTATTGCGTGCGTGTTTGGCGGGATGCAGTATGGCCCGACCGACAGTAGGTCGTCTCCGACTGGACTTATTTTCAGAATATTTCTGACATTATGATGATTAGATGTTGCGGGTTAGCTACGTGTGGTTGAAATGTATATGTTGTGATAGGTGTTCGGTGTTGTGCATTGTAGGTCTATGTTAAATTTGTCGTTGTTGTTTCTCTTCTTGTGTATGATGTCGACAGAGAGCTGGAATGGGTTGGGTCCCCGCAGCGCTAGGAAACCCCGGGGTCCTCTCAATGGAAGGACTAGTACTTGAGATTTTCCTTTTGTAAGTCAAGTTTGTGTGTTAGGTGTTTCGTGGAAATTTATGTTTGTTGTTGTGGGTTTTGAATTGTGCAATTCTGGCGGGGGTGTGCTACCAGAAACTGCTCCACCCTCTTTCCGGAGTTCTCCAGAAATTTTCGGTTTTGGATGGAGTAGATGAGGACAGGTTGTTGGTCTTCTTCGACCTAGTCCTGCAGTTGGCAGATTTCCCGGGTATGTCCGATGAGGAGGTCTTGTCCCTTATATACCCATATTGCCGGTGTTCATTGGCATGGCTGGTCACCAGCATTCTGCGTCGGGGCTGCAGTGTCGACACCTTCCATGCGGAGGTGTTGGACTTCTTCATACCCCGTCGACGACAAGACCAGTTGAAGTTTAAGTTATTCTATCGTCTACAGGCCAACGGAGAGGCATTGGGTGACTTCGTGCATGACGTAAGGAAAGCTGCCCGTATATTAAGACTGGGGTTGCCCGAGACGGAAGTCATACAGGTAATACGAGAAGGTCTGACTCCCCAAGAGAGATCCCGGCTGGTTTTCGCAGAGCCTCCACGTTCTTTTGCGGACCTGGACCGGTGGTGTGCGCATGCCAGGACTGTCCAGGCGAATGACGAGTCCCGGGGAAGAGCTGCTACAGATGTCCAATACTCCAGTGGTTTATTAGGAAGAGCTAAAGAAGACAAACAGGGTGGTCGGTGGAGAACACAAGAGACTGTCAGAAAGCCTGAATATTCCAGAAGTAATGGAGGCTACAGGGGGGCGGCAAGTGTGAAGACGGTAACAACAGCTACAGCACAGAAAACAAATAAGGGTGAAATTAACAGGGGAAGAAGAAATTATGTTAGGGAACAAACAGCGGCAAGCAGGGAGCCTGTAGTTAGGCGTTATTCTTATTTGGAGAAAAGTGAGAGTTTAAAGGTTCCAGACGAATTACCAGTGCCTAATAGAGTAGTGAATGAAGAAGGTGAAGCAGAAGAAGAAAAGCGGAATAACTTCTGTGGATCAATACAAGAGCCTAGGAACACGTCAGTTAATACTGAGTTACAGGACTCGAAGAGGACGTCATGGTTGAATCCGGATGCCGCAGAATTTGTCCCGGTATCGTTCGTGAGGGATCCAGATCCGGTAACATCATCATCGCCTACGCCGGGATGTGAGAAGTCACTTGAGAGTGTAGCCTTACCATCGCCAGTAGAAATTAATTTAGTCATTGCACATGAACCTGGACAGCTGGATTCCAGGGTGGAAAATGTTGAGGACGTTGTAGTTGCTGAGAGTGGTGAAGGAGTGGAATCGACAGAAGAGCCAGAAGAGCGGTCTACGGATGCTGCACAGGGAAGTATAGTTTTAGGTGTTAGGGAGACTGAAGAGTCTGAGGTTGCGGAGGGACACAGGGATGTCCAGGCTGCAAGTGTTTCTGAGGTTGTGGATGGACAAGGGGATGTCCATGCCGCAAGTGTGGTAGAAGTAGATGAGGTAGAAGTTGAGGAGAAATTTGGTTGCAGCGTTGTGGAGTGTGTGAGTGAGAGTGATGTAGTGTGTGAAGATGTGCAGACGCCTTCTGTAAGTAGTGTTGAGGATTCCGAAGAATGGAAAGAAATTTCAGGTGGACCAGGTGAGCAACTAGAGGATGAGGATGTGCAGTGTTCAGATGGTGGTAGTGGACGTGATGGCGATGATGTTGATGATGAACGTGTTGATGAAAAGGAGGATGTCAATGAGATTGGAGAGGAAGTTAGTGAACAAGTTTGTGAAGGAGCTGGTGACGAGGGTGATGCAGAAATCGGTGAGGAGCTGGGAGAAGATACGGTGGAAGATGGATCAGCCGAGAAACTGGAAGGTGGTGAGGAGGTGCAGTGTCATGAGGTTGATTTGGATTATGGGGACAAAAAAGGGGAAATTGCGGAAGAGGAAGAAAGAGAAGCAGGGAAGGCAGAAGCAGAGGAGTTAGATGATGAGGATAATCCAAATCGGGGTGAAAGTAGTGAGGTAAGTTGCCTTGATCCTGATTTCGAGGAAACAAGTCAGTACAGCTCAACACGAAATAATCTATCAGAGAGTGGTGTACGAAAGGAACGAGTCACTAAGGTCCGTCACAGAAAGGTAAGAAGAAGAGGTTAACGGGTAGCGGGTAGATGTTCACCACACTCCCAGTGGTGTTGTCTACTTCAGGGTTGCGCCCCTGCCCACGCGAGCCTTGGTTTTCTCCAGTCATTCTCCTTTTCGGAGGGAACCATGTCCTTACCCTTAGTCCTAACTAGTGACCGCCAAATGATCCTTGCCCCGTTTCATCTTCCCGATTTTCCTATCCCTCCCCTCAAAAAAAAAAAATCTATCAATAAGGACTTAGAGAGACTTGCCGGAAGTGATTAGATTGTGGTCCTCGAGATTGTCAGTTTCCCCTGTTTTAAAAGTAAGATGGAGAGTGATAGCGTGCTGTTGTTTCTGATTATTGGTTGATTTTGAATTTTGTTTAGTGTAGAGGTCGTGCCATGCCGCATTCTCCGGTTGTTTCCCGGGTGTTTTTGTTGAGAGAGAGAATTGTATTTATTTTGTATCGACGTCGGTGGAAAAGTGACCCCCCCCCTGCTAGTTACGCTGTTTTTGAAAAAGTAAGAGTGTGACGATTTTAAATGTATCAAAAAATCGCACAGATTAAAATTTTTAATTTTAATAAGTAAGAGTATCATACACCCTTACCTATTCCCAGATTCCTGTATCAACTTGAAACCTTCCAGTACCAACACGCCAAGAAAAGTATTAAGTAGTGAATAATAATAATAATTACTTAAATAATTAAAAATGCGACTAGAGAAATAAAGAAATCCCTAAGTCATAATAAAATAAACATAAAGTATTTATCTTCTAATTAATGAATAAATAATAATAGAAAAGGTACGAACTATTTTCTTAGCGCGTAAATACGCACTAGTTGACTGAGCCCTCTCCCCTAAACCGTACACGCATTCGGCCGTAGAACGTCGCAATGAGTAGACGTGAGTTTTGGTGTTGTACACATATACGTATGTGTATGTTCTCTAGAAGTATATCCAGCGTGCAATCTTGTTATTGTGAATAATGTAGTGTCTAGAGTTTGTGAGAAAATATATAAATAAAATAGAAAAAGGTAGCCAACACATCTCTTAAAAACAAAATCAAATGTAAGTGTAACATAGTTAACTACTAGACTGTAGTACTGCAAAGTGAGAACTATATCTGTAATTAAAATAAAGAAAATGTGAACTACAAGAATCTGCACTAAGAAAAGTGAAATTACAACATTTGGAACTTCAAGTAAACAACCTATCTTCGAGAGCTTCAAGTAAACTAAAAATCAACCCGATGTAGATACACCGAGAACAACGTACTCAACCCGTAGAAGACGACTGGAGATGTCCCAAGAATACAACAACAACCTCAGGTGATATCAAACCACAACTTTTGTAAATTTCCCTTAATAAGAAGTAACAAAGAACTTTAAAGAACTTTCGCAATGTAATGAACAAATTATCAGATTTGTATATTTTGTAATTTTGTAAGAAGTAATAGTAACCGTAATGTATATATTGATAAATTAATAATTTTGAGAAAATTGAGACCCGGATCCGTGGTATTAAAAGTAACAGTTATATGAATAAATTTTGATATAACAAGAATAATATAATTAAGATCTTTGAAGCAGTAAAAGCACTATTTACTAAAATAACGTTCTTTAAAATCAGTAATAATGTTTGATTAATATTTCAATAGCAATAAAGAGATGTTTTAGCTAATACCTAGTGAGTGAATAAGTTTATGCAAACCTTGTCAGTTTCCTATACCATACTTGTTTTGTAATTTGTTAGTAAGAGTTTTACTAACAACGGCAGCTGGTTTAGTTTACTGGTAAATAATTAAACTAGTTCCCGATTTTTGTGTTGTCTTGCCAAGGGGCGGCACAAAATTGCGCCACTCTGCTGAATTTAAAATTGTGTAATTTACTTGGTAAAACAAAATATTGTTTACAGAGTGTCACGTACAGAAAATTGCAACATAATTATGTAATTGTTGTTGTGTAAGTTTATAAGTCGTTAACGATAAAATAAAAGGTAAACATAAATTTATTCACTCAGAAATAAACAAAAAATAAATAAGTAAAATTTTAAATTATATTATAATAATATTAGTATCGCTAGTTTGCCGTGTTAAGCAAGTCATAGCTGGTAAGTATTAAATTCCAAACTAGTTTGTTCATGTTAAATACGTGTTGTGGAATGTAAACTCTCCCCTTTGTATATACCCTTCTCATTCATAACCCCTCCTCCCCATAAGAAAACAAAACCATATTAGACAAGCTCTTTCCTGTTTTACATTGTCCTGAATTACCACCCTATGCAACTAGACGACACCCCAAAACAGCTGATTCTTTGTGCTGTTTGTTAAATCAATGAACTTTCCGTATATGAAATTTCTCTCTACTAAAATAGTATTATCGTTTTGTTTTGATTAATTATATATGTCAATACTGAGAATTTAATTGTTGTGAGATAAGTTATGTTGATTAATTAAGATAAGATTACATCCCAAAGCTTAATATGAAATAAGATATATGTGTATGTGTTTAAATGAATTAATGTTATCTATTTTTAAACATTGTGAAAACGAAGTAAAGTAAGTGACATAAGATTTGTCGTTCGTAATACGTCGTGTGTAAAGTGGTTATTATCAAAAATGACTCAATTTAACCCCGATTTCTTGTTGAAAGACGAATTAAGTTATGAAGGATTATTGCGTGGTCTTCCCTACTCTGATGTAACTGTCGCGGAACTTCGCAAGACGTTACGCGAAAATAAACCGGACAAACCTTCATTATTAAGTCGTTTGAGTGTTTTAGATTTCAATAGCGAAAAAGAAACGTGTTATCGTAAGTATACAGAACTAACTTCGTACGCACAAACCCTGCGTGATGAAAAATCCCCCGCAGTAATATTACGCACCACCCAAAGAATTGAGCATCTATACCGTCGTATCACCAATTTGTTGACCTGGCCCGGTGATAAAGATATCCCTCCTGATGTAAAAAAATTCGGCGAGGAAGCATTAAAACAATTACCTGAGATAATACGCGAATTACGTAGACGATCCGAATTGTTTAGATTAGACGAAATCGAAGAAGCAATGACGAAATTAAATATTTCACCTACCCAATCGCCGACTCAAGAACAACCAAACGGTACTGCAAAAATTCAGATTCTGCAGGAATCCAATATAGATCCATTCAAGGAACGGTTAAGTGGTAGTCAAGTAAATATTCAACCAGTAAACGTTACGTCACTCCCTAATGAACTAGAAAATATGACCCATACCTACGAATTACCTTCTCATTCGCGGACTAATCAACCTGCGGAAAATCCTAGAATGATGAGCCAAATAAATTTAACTCCCGAGCTCTATGGAAAAATAACCCACCCTGTAGAAAGTATTTTGTCCAATATACAAATCACTGATGGATTGAATATTACAAAGCTCCTTAATTTTATCAAACATATCTTAGAATTAAAGGAACTGCAACAACTAAGAGATAACCAGATTTTGCAAGTTATTTTGCCTAAGTGTAGATCTCCATTAAAAGATAGAGTGTTAGAATCCCTAAGGTATAGTCAATCGGTAGAAGAACTTCATACCACACTAATAAGACATTTCATTCCCACCGGTATCTACGAAGAATTAAAGCGAAACTTAGTACTTCGTGCACAAGGTACATACGAGAGACTAGCTCATTATATTTCTGAAGTAAGAGAATCTGCTTTATTGTTACAAGTTAAATGGAGCGAACAACAGTTAGTAGACAATATCATAGTAAGACTATCCCCCGAGGAGCGATCTCGACTAGCACTCGTGAAGCCACCTACAACTTTTACGGAACTAGAACTATGTTGTATACATTCGTCCGACGTCTGGTATTCTGACCAGAATAGAAGTGTTTCTATGTCCCAGAGTCAACAAAGAAATTCATTCCAAACTAGACCTATTGGAAATGATACCCGAAACTACCGCGATAAGCGATTCGTAAGTACACATAAAACCCAAAACTATCCCCATGTTTCATACTCTAAACCAAAATCCCGACAACCTACGAGCGAAGTAAGTGAGGAAAGAAGATGTTATAACTGTGGAAAGGCCGGACATATTAGCAAGTTATGTAAACAAAAGCGTTATCTACAGAAAACCGAGCAATCAAAAAATGTGTGAAGCTGGAAGACCGAAAATCCTACGTCTTCCGAAGCATCAGAAGGAAAGGTAACAACAATACTAAGCGTCAAATAAAGATGAGTAAAAATAAACGCAGAGATCCTTATTTAACAAAATTTATCGAGAAGTGCAACTCTATTGGTGCATGTAAAACAAGTATATGCCAACTACCCTATGTACAGATAGACCTTGGAGCAACGAAAACCCTTGGTTTAATTGATTCAGGATCTACCCGTAGTATAATTAGTAAACAGTTAGCCACCTTATTAGTTAATCATAAACTGATTAAACGTAGCCAAATGGTGAACATAAAGTGTACCACCGCAAATAAACAAAACCTAAAGATATCTCACAGTATTACTGTGAAATTAAAAATTCAGAATTTTACTTGGTACATTCCCCTACTAGTAGCTGAAGAGTTAGGACAGAACTTAATATTAGGCGCGGATTTTATAAGAAAAACTGCTTTAATCCTTGATATATATGCAAAACAATATTTTTTCAGATTTGATCGTACTCAAAAATATCAGTTCGACTCCGAATTAAGTAACGACACTGTTAGTGAAACCTCAAATATTCATTCAGAGCCTAATGAATCGAGTCTAAGTCATTTAAAAGGAAATGAGAGACTAAGAATCCAAAAGTTAATAAAAGATTTTTCTGCTGTACTCACCCCCAAGTTAGGATTAACTCATTTAATTGAATATAAAATAAATCTTAGTGACAACAAAGTAATACGACTCCACCCATACAAACTATCTCCACCCAAGATGGAAATCATGAGAAACCACATTAACAAACTCCTTGATCAGCACGTCATTGAACCCTCAACGTCTCCATATTCATCGCCTGCATTCCTAGTACCAAAAGGAACTGACAAACATAGACTAGTCGTGGATTATAGACAACTAAATAAGAGTATAGAATTTGAATCGATACCACTGCCAGACATACACAGTGCGTTTCACTATTTTACAAAAGCGAAAATCTTCACCATAATGGATCTTAACCAAGCATTCCATCAAATTCCACTAGCTGAGGAATCGAAACATTTAACTGCTTTTGCTGTCCCATTTAATCTATATCAATTTACGAGAGTACCATTCGGTATATCACAAGGAAGTTCAGTATGCAGTCGACTGTTAGAGAAAATTTTCCATGATGTTAAATTTAAATTTGTATATCATTATCTCGACGATATAGTAGTATATAGTGAGTCAATGGATCAACATATTGATCACTTGCGTGAAGTATTATCCCGGTTAAAGAAAGCCGGACTGACCGTAAACCCTAGTAAAGTTAATTTCGCAGTGAAACAATTCTCATTTTTAGGTCACATAGTATCAGCCGAAGGTAAGGTCCATCGATCCCGAACGTACACGCGCAATCCGAGAATTTTTACCTCCCAGAGAAGTCAAAGGTATAGCTAGATTTTTAGGTATGATTAATTATTTTCATAAGTATATACCCCACTTAGCAGATATAGCAGCCCCATTGAATGCCTTAAGAAAGAAAGGAACGAAATTCGAGTGGACTACTCAACATCAAGAAGCGTTTGAAATACTTAAAGAAAGCATTATATCCCCACCTGTATTGCAGTTAGCGGATTTCAGTAAACCATTTATCGTACAGACCGATAGTTCAAGTGTAGCATTAGGAGCCGTAATATACCAGGAAATAAATAATACTAGACTCCCGATCAGCTATGCATCCCGTACGTTGACTGAACAAGAAAGGAAGTTCTCAGCCTACGAACTTGAATGTTTAGCCGTAGTATTTGCTTTTGATAAATTCAAACCATTTTTGGAACACAAAGAATTTCTACTAGAAACCGATAATCAAGCTTTATCATGGTTATTAAATCACCCAAAGCAATTAGGTCGTATCGGACGATGGGTGTTAAGATTAAATTGCTACAAGTTCAAAGTGCAACATATTCGTGGAACTCAAAATGTAGTGGCCGATACTCTATCCCGCATGTTCCAACTACCCAATACAAGATCTGGAGAAGACAATATTGAAACCACTATCGTTAATACACTAATTACTAATTTTCCCCTTGCATTTAAGGATATAGCATATCACCAACAACAAGATCCGAAATTGTGTAAAATAATCGAACAAATAGAAAAAGGAAATAACTCTGACAAATATATCTTGAGTAAAAGAGTACTTTGTTTTAAGAAGGCAAACGGAAAATTACTAAGAATAATCGCCCCGGAAATAATCAAACCCATGTTAATGGAGTACTACCATTCATCTACAATTGGAGCTCATATGGGAATTAGGAAAACGATACATCGTATTCGCAAGGAATACCACTGGGAAAACATGAATAGTGAAATAAAAAAGTTCGTGAAAGAATGCGAAATTTGTGCGCTGAGCAAACCAGCAAGAACCAGTCAAGTCGGAAAACTAATCTCCGAAATACCTACTACTCCCTTCTCGAAAATATACATCGACTATTCTGGACCTTATCCCCGCTCTAAATCCGGAAATACTATGCTGTTAATTTGTGTAGACTCATTCACTAAATTCGTGTGGATGTATCCTATGCGTCGTGCATTAGCATCTACGACAATTAAAATTCTACAAGAACAACTATTTAAAAACTATGGCACACCTTTAAGCTTAATATCTGACAATGGACCCCAGTTTAAATCGAAAGAATTTAATGACATGTGTTTTAAATTAGGTATAAATCATATTACCGTGACCGAGTACAAACCGCAAGGAAATATAGCAGAAAGATACTTGCGTAACTTAAAATCAGCATTAATATCTTATCATGCTAAAGACCAGACAACCTGGGATCAAAATATTTCGTGGATACAATTTGCATTCAATTCAGCGTATCATGAAGGTCATAAATCAACACCATTTGATTTACTGTACAAGTACAAACCCAACCATCCTTTAACCACAAAGTGGAAAATCAATGAGTTATTACCCCGCGACGTGAATGGGAATAACATACGAAAAATATGGAACGAAGCTCGTGCAAATCTGAGAGCTAATTTACAGAAATCAAGGAAGTATCATGAGAATAATAATAAGCTAATAAAGTATAAAATAGGTGATTTAGTCATGTATAAAACTCATCCTATGAGTAAAGCAGTTGATAGGATCACTTCGAAACTATCTTATCGATGGTGTGGCCCCTACCAAATTCGTAAGTTCATCACCCCCGTTACTATAGCTCTGTATGAACCCAGTACAGAAAATTACGTTCGCAGAAGTCATTTGTCTCAAATAAAAAAATGTTTTTCGTGTCAAGATACAGAAGGAAGACTACGAGAAAGATAGAAAACCTAGAATACTATCTAAGTATTAAGAATAAAATATGTTATATAGACTTATACCGAAATAGGATAAGATTGTGTAACATCCTATACTATAGGTAACTATAAACTCAAAACCCCCTCGTACGAATACAAGCGAGGCCTGATCAACCTTAGCTAATGTCCTGCGAAAATGGTATTATACATGAGAAATTTGATGACAAGTATAATGAAGAAGAGAGAGAAAGAAAGAAAGAAAAGTAATCCTTAGCGCTGTAAACTAAAAGTAATTCTATTGTTCTTACAATACGGTATTATTATTAGTAAAATACTCATGAGTATAACTCCGTAAAACGAGTGAGCAATTCAAGAAAAAACCGGTAGTAGATATAAGAATTAAAATAAGGTAGATTTACGTTTTGTGTATTTTGTATAGTAGATGTAGTAGAATTTAGATGTGACATAAGTATAAGATAATCGATTGATGAATAGAAATAAGCTGAGAGAGAGAAATTTCAGTATGAAATATAATTGTTTATTAGAATTATATTATTACACCCCCCCGTTTTTCATAGTTAAGTGCAGGAGGATGTGACGATTTTAAATGTATCAAAAAATCGCACAGATTAAAATTTTTAATTTTAATAAGTAAGAGTATCATACACCCTTACCTATACCCAGATTCCTGTATCAACTTGAAACCTTCCAGTACCAACACGCCAAGAAAAGTATTAAGTAGTGAATAATAATAATAATTACTTAAATAATTAAAAATGCGACTAGAGAAATAAAGAAATCCCTAAGTCATAATAAAATAAACATAAAGTATTTATCTTCTAATTAATGAATAAATAATAATAGAAAAGGTACGAACTATTTTCTTAGCGCGTAAATACGCACTAGTTGACTGAGCCCTCTCCCCTAAACCGTACACGCATTCGGCCGTAGAACGTCGCAATGAGTAGACGTGAGTTTTCGTGTTGTACACATATACGTATGTGTATGTTCTCTAGAAGTATATCCAGCGTGCAATCTTGTTATTGTGAATAATGTAGTGTCTAGAGTTTGTGAGAAAATATATAAATAAAATAGAAAAAGGTAGCCAACACATCCCTTAAAAACAAAATCAAATGTAAGTGTAACATAGTTAACTACTAGACTGTAGTACTGCAAAGTGAGAACTATAACTGTAATTAAAATAAAGAAAATGTGAACTACAAGAATCTGCACTAAGAAAAGTGAAATTACAACATTTGGAACTTCAAGTAAACAACCTATCTTCGAGAGCTTCAAGTAAACTAAAAACCAACCCGATGTAGATACACCGAGAACAACGTACTCAACCCGTAGAAGACGACTGGAGATGTCCCAAGAATACAACAACAACCTCAGGTGATATCAAACCACAACTTTTGTAAATTTCCCTTAATAAGAAGTAACAAAGAACTTTAAAGAACTTTCGCAATGTAATGAACAAATTATCAGATTTGTATATTTTGTAATTTTGTAAGAAGTAATAGTAACCGTAATGTATATATTGATAAATTAATAATTTTGAGAAAATTGAGACCCGGATCCGTGGTATTAAAAGTAACAGTTATATGAATAAATTTTGATATAACAAGAATAATATAATTAAGATCTTTGAAGCAGTAAAAGCACTATTTACTAAAATAACGTTCTTTAAAATCAGTAATAATGTTTGATTAATATTTCAATAGCAATAAAGAGATGTTTTAGCTAATACCTAGTGAGTGAATAAGTTTATGCAAACCTTGTCAGTTTCCTATACCATACTTGTTTTGTAATTTGTTAGTAAGAGTTTTACTAACAACGGCAGCTGGTTTAGTTTACTGGTAAATAATTAAACTAGTTCCCGATTTTTGTGTTGTCTTGCCAAGGGGCGGCACAAGAGTTGAGATTAATGTTCGCGAGCCCTTGATGCGGTCTTCTCTGCCTGGCTAGGCGGGGCCGTCCGCCCTTGTGTAGGGATGTGGACCAGCCATGTGGCAAGGATGGAGATGCTTGTGTTCCTTGTGTGGATGGTTGTTGCATGTGGCTGGTCGGTCCAGAGATGGACGAGAAGTAGTACGGTCACTCACATACCAAGGTGGGAGATACCTTGTTTGGTCTTAGGACGGGTATGTGAGTGGGACCGGTGGGAGTAGGTGATGGTCACCGGAGAGGGTGACGTGTTGGGGCGGTCCCGTGGGGTTGGCAGGGCGGAGAGGGTCGCATGGGGAATGGACGCAGTTGTGAGCCTCTGTTCTCCTGGGAGCCCTGACTGGTGGGAACACCGATAGCAACGCGAGTTTCATAGACTATAGGGGGTACACTGCAGGGTACCCCTGAGTTCCAGTTGGGCAACCAGGTTGCCTTTTGGGGTGGGGGTGTGCCGTGTTTTGCTAAAAACCCGGCGTGCAATAAACGGAATAAAAAAAAAAAAGATATATATAAAAGGGTCTAACTCCCGACATTGGTAAGTGCGCGCATGCGGGCGATATTGCGGCCGTGATTTGAACGGGCCTGCTTAATACTGCTCTCTGGTGGAGGGGAGCGGAGTCGCGGTTTCCAGCTTGTAATTTGTAGCTACGTTCAGTTTCGACGGGACAGCTGATTCGTTTGGATCAGACGTTTCTTGCCAGCCGACCTTGTTGCTTGATTGTACAAAACTATCTACTATGATTGAGTAGATTTTACTGTGATCCTCGGGTTTTCGCACCGCCGGGAGATCCAACCCATTCCAGCAGTTGGCAGTACAGCGGCCACAAGCAACAATCACAGACTCGATGCGGGTTCGGCTGGAAGAGCGTCTCACGTCATGCCGAAAATGCCCCTCATAAGACATATCTGGACTATAAGGTGAAATTTAATCTTTTATACACATTTGGCCTCTGTAGCAAACCTCCTGTGTGCAACATTTTGCCGTTAACGAGCTCTACGTTATGGTGCCGCGGCTAACTAGACATAATTGGGCGGGGTGATGAACTTTACTGGAATAATTTCTTGATGTAATTACGTCCCAATCTTATGTAGGCCTTGCCGAAGGGACGTGACCGGCGTTCAAGTAAATTTTTTAATAATTTTGGGGTAGCAAAATTTGAGGTTGCAAAAGTTGTGACCATTCTGAATTCTTTCTTGTATCGGTGTCTAGTTCTCTTTATTCTACACTAAATTACGTTCTTTAATAAGGGAGCGGGTGATCTTAAGGCATTTTGATTTCTTTAATTGATTCATGTATCTGCGGCAGGGGCACTTTTATGCAGGTTCTGGGCGTGTTGTTAATTGTTCGATCAGGCCAGGCGCGTCTACTCGGTCAGGCCAATTCAGGTTGTAAAGCCATATACCAGCATGTATACATATGTATATCCAGTTATTTGCTCCTTTAAGTAAATGTATTTTGTAATTTTATGAAAGTATGAAACATATAACACGATTTAGAAATCTTATCACTCCCATTATTATTTCAGAATGTGTTAAGCTATAATAATGTGTAGTATTTCTATACCTTATAAGAGAATTTTTACTACTTCATACCGGATTTATAATGTTGTAATTTTAGCTTCAATTTATTTTTTTTATACTTAATTGCTGGTGGTCATGTCTACTTGGGAGTTTGTAAATGCCTGAATTTTTATCTCTATAAAACTTACTATTTATAAAAATAAAATACAGCTATGTTAACTTCTTGAAGGCATGCTTCTAAAAGGGGAATTTCTGAATTTCGGTTTGTAATTACGGATATGCGGGGCGACCTTGCCCACGTAAATTTTGTAATTTCCTGACTCCACCTTTTATTCAGGTTGCTTTACTTTCGGTTACTAATATTTTTCTTTCCGTTATTTCTTTTACTCGCTCTTGTGAGTTAATGGGTTTTGTTTTTTTTTACTTGGAGGCTATATAAGGAGGTGTTTGCCATTTAAACGATTAATTGAGTGTTGCTACAGGATGACGGGTCCTGTGGTCTCCCATTCAGGTATGGGTGCAATGGGAAGGTACAGGCTGCCTGTCGAAATTAACCAGCTGTATTCCGTTATGCTGTGCTGTAACTGTGATATGTGTTTTCTGTATATGTATTTTTTTATGTGTGATTAGATGTCGTAATGTTGAGTAGTTTTAAGGATAATCTATATAATTACATATTTCATTCGCCCTATGTATAAGATTAAGCGTTATGGAAATAATATGATTGTTTATAATTACAAGGTGAGGAGTATTCATGAAACTATGCATTTATCCACATTTTAGATAAAATGAAGCTTTCAGAATGGTGAGATGGGTACTCACTTATGATGTTAATTTTTTTTAATTGCGAATTTGGGAAAATGTATTACACTTTGAAGTTTATATTTTATATCTTGAATTAGATTATCAAGATCCAAACCTTATACCTTGCATTAGTATCGGACAGAAATTAAAGTTGTAATTTCAGCTTAAAATTGTATTATGGAAATTAAACAAAAATTACATTTTGTATCAAGATTGAATGTCAAGACTTGAAATTTCTAATAAAATTGGTTATTGTTGTTTAACCACTGAGTTTAATTGCAAGTCCCGTCCCACTGGACCCAGCGCATTTTTGGGCTTCTCTAGGCCCTAGCCTAGTTTTAAATAACTAGTGGCCCCTCTTTCAAAAAAAAAAAAAAAAAAAAAAAAAAAAAGTTTTTTTATAAAGTCTAAAAAATTGAAAGAGGGGTTACAAAGCTTCTTCATGAATAAATTTTTTTTGACTAACGCGCGTTTTCCAGACTTTTGTATACAATATTAGACGCTGAATCTATCAACGAATCAGAGGTGCCACAGGTCTGGGCATCGTCTGGATCAATTCTTCCCCCAGAGCTATTAAACATTTCTGCAAAATTTTATAATCACTTAACGTAGGCCTCATTCTAACCCATTTGCATTTGTTGTATATGGTTTATATACTTATTACTTAAACAAACACTTATACTTACTTATATTATCACAATTAAACAGTTTGTAATCAACAAGGTGGTCTCTTACAACAAATCAAATAAAAATGGTTCACACCCAATAAAATGTCAACTAATATAAAACACAATTGCATCACAATTGTCCCGCACGATTATAAAACACATAATACTTCGCCGCAATACTTTGAACCGCACTGTGTAAATCGCCACTCAAACGCACTGTGTAATCGCCCAACAATAACTAACTTGACCGTCACTGAATGGCTGTATTTATACCCCGCTGATTCCCAGAATAATCTGTCACTTTGTTAAACAGACGCTCTCGAGAATCCACTAGAAACAGTGTTCTTGAACACACTGCGCTGAACGGTATGGTCCGGTATAGACACGATAGTTGACGCGTAATTGTCTTTCACCGTAAAGTAGCAGCATTATGCACACACACACACACACACACACACACACACACATTATAACAGGAATATTCAAGATACTTATAGAACGTCCCGCATTACGTAATAGTATGTTTAAAACGGGAATCATAATCACAATGTGGAAGGTAGGATCACATAAAAATTTAATAAATCTTGAATGTCAATCACCATCATGAAAGATACCAAATATTACGTAAATATTACGTTTTTTTTCAAACTTAGTATAGACGCCCAGCCCAGCCCAGCTTAGTATCTGTAGTGATAGACGTAGTAGTCGCCTTTACAGTTCACCAGAAATATGACTACCCTTCACGCCTTGAGCTAATATAAGTGTTCCTGAGCTACAGTACTCTGTTCCTATCTTATTTCTTTACTTTTCTCTTCATTTACTGCTTTTTTCCTTTGACTGTAATTTTAAATTGTGATGTAAACGGTTTTCTGTGGTACAAAGTGAGGCCTAACATAAAAGCCATCACTTCACTACCTCGTGGACCTTTACTTTTGCAATACCCGTAGAAATTATTACTGTTAAATAGTCACATAGATTGACTAATCAGGTGAATACAGTAACAAAATTCGTGGAAATCGTTGACGAATCAAGGATTTAAAGTTGTTTCTGAAGGACCCCAAACAACGGCGAAGCACTAACCCGTCCCTTCAAGTACCACTGTGTTCCCGCGTGTTGAATGCGACAGGCATAAAAATCGTATACCTTCTTTTTTCCTGTCCGAGTAGAGAAGATGGAAAATAATAATGAGATCCCCGAATGTCACTAAAATGTAAATGAGAGGTCAAACTACCTGCAGTGGCTGTTAAAATTTGGTTAATGAACGGGTAGCGTCATATAATAGGGGCTGATAACACTGGTCAACCAAATTTAATTTTTTGTTTGTTAAATAAAAGTGAATAACTGATTCTTATAGTATTTTTAGTGCTGATTTCAAATATGTTAACAGTTTTTTCCTATCGGACATAGTTTTTTAATAATTAACATTTTTCTTTTGCAAAAAGAAAATTATGTTACAATATGTTACATGCACTTTGTATGTACCTAAAATCTACTTCTCTTGGATTTTGTGCTGTTTACACATGAAGCACAGCAAATATGAGGAACCCAAGATTTATCCTGAACACCTAATTTACATACAAAATACAGTTCATATGACTTTTTTATCAATGCAATTATATTTCTTCTCTGAGACTTCAACGTTACCTCGCCACATACTTAGCAGAAATTGTTTAGATGACTGATGCAATTGCGAGGCATTGTTAATATATGATAGCTAACACTGTATAAAAACAAACACTTTATAAACACACACTAATGTAATATATACTATACACATATATATGGAGTAATATACACACTAATGTAATATACTCCAAATGCGTATGGAGTTTATGCATGGTACTTACTGAAAAATAAAAAGGGCAGTTACAAAAAAACTGAGGCTGATAGAGACATTCTGACTACATATTCAGAATCAGCGCCCAACAATACATAGGGATTAGCATAAATTGAGAATTTAAGAAAATCATTGTTGACCAGTGTAATTATCAACTAAATCATGCGATTCAGAGGGTACAAGAGAGTCGAGTTTATTTAAATTCTTATATTGCAGGACGGATAATGTTTTGTAAAACATTGTCTTGATTTATCTTTATAAGACATTCAGAAGGAGTAAATTTCTAAAGGCTAAAGCACCTAACAGGGCAGGATAGTTTAGGATTGTGAAGTAAATCAAGATATACAGAAGGCTCTTTCCTAAATGGAGAAGTAGAGAAGACGATACATATAGTATCTACAGTAAATAAATTTTTCTGTGCAACGTAAAATTAGTACCTTCACCATTAACAAATTATTTGATTTTACTTCTAACAACAGGTTTTCTCACATATATTACTTTCATGTTTTAAATTAGTATTATTCTGGGAACAAAAAGAAAATGTCCAACTTCCACGTAGTCTCTAAAATTTTGGTATTCATTTTTGAAAATATAATTTTTGTGCCAAAGCAAATCATTACGATTCCTGTAGTGATTCGAATGACAAACTTACAATCCTGCACAAATCAGTTATAAACGGGTAACCCTACTGTTAACTGTTAAGAAAGTTTTACCAGATTTGAATTTAAAATTGCGACAAGTTTGTACTAATTAAAAACGTTCTTCGATACGGAACGCTTCCTCAGTTAGCGAATATGCAGACTGTTTTAAAGTCACAGTAACTTTTAGAATATCAAATCTGTTTTAGTGAATTTCACTTGTGTCTGAATAGTTTACTTGCTTGATAGTAAGTACAGTCTTTTTGTAGTTACAATTAAGCATGGAATTTATTTTATTTACTATAAATGTAAGACTCAGTATTTTAATTTTAATATAGAAATTATTTTATGAAGGTAAGTAAACCTCAACACAAACCTACAAATGAAGATTAATAAAAACAGTCGATATAATTATTATATATCAGAAAATATGCTGAACACGGAAATACGAATGTTCTACTATTCTTAGGAATATACGAAACATTACCTTAAGTATTCTAGTTAAAATTATTGCTCCGTAAAGAAGGAATTTAGATTTCTCATCTTTACATAGTGTTTGTCCATTACCTTGTTCAATAGTATATTTTGCCTTACTATCACATTGGGCTTAAGTAATTACTACGAAGGAGCTACTCAAAATTTTTGCAAAACTACTCTACAGTGCAAAACATTTTATTAACAAATGAGCATTAGATATTAAATTAAAAATTATTAGGAAAACAGTAACAGAGACAAAATAAAAATGAGTCTGCTAAATTAATGAACAATTTTGTTCAATAGTTACGATTTATAAACGTTTTAAACAATTTGGAGTAGAGAGAAGGCCAAGTACGTGTTGATACAATGAATTAGGTTTATTGTAACTCTCAAGTAACGAATATAAAGTACATGCGAAGATTATAGCGTTAGAGAACATGACAAATCTAAAGCCGAGTATAAATACTGTACACTACTATGGATACATTATCTGTCCACTATATCAGGTAAATTTACAATTTGTTAAAAGCTACCGACTCCCAGAAATACTTTTAAAGAAAATGAAAAACTATCAAAAAATGAATGATGCATATTAGTTGTTTGTTAAATAATAATATTAAGACTTACATTTAACTAAGTTGTCAGTGTCATGAATTGTAAAGAACTTTTAGTGACGTATTTACATATCACAATTGAGTACATCATAAATGTTGTCGAACTATTAAGCCGAATAGAGATGTGTGTTACATTATCCTTGCTGTTGACAACACAAAACCGTGATTGCTTTGATTGGTTTTTTATTAGGTTTGTTAATATCAGCAAATAAGTAATAAGCATATCTAAGCAAATTGATTTTGTAGTTGTTAAAAACATTAAAATTTTGTGATAATGTTAGTAATTTAATTTATATTTTGAAAACAATTAATATTATAATAAGGAAATATAATATTAAAAATTGATACTCACACTCACTCACTCACACACACACACACACACACACACACACTGCTTAACTTAATGTGTAGGCTGTCATGTTTGATCCATTAAAACGCTGTTACTGAATAAAGTTTCATTTGACAACATTCTTTATTTTTCAGTCAAAATACTTTGAGCAAAAAACCGTTAGTGCAATTCATATCGTTTCTTATGTTTGATGGAGGCCTGAATGTTTAATAACAAGGGCATCTCACAAAGCTTGTAATTATTTTGTTTAAAAGGGTAACACTTATTATGTGCTTCTTAGTTTAAATTTTGTTTGTTTATGTGTGATGTGACTTTTATATAAAGTCTACAACAGTGTCTTGACCCTAGTAAATACAGAGCACAGGCCCTAAACTGTAACTCTGACTTCATTTTTTATAATTCTTTTTAACAATAATGCAGCTGTTTTTTCCGAATGGTCAGTCAAACAGGCCACATTGTTTCCTTTTAAATATGTTTTCCTCAGAATAATTTACCAAGAACTTTACTTAATGATCAATCTAATAAAACAACCTTATTACATAATAAAACTTCTTTTGGTTTAGAGCTTATAATGTTTAATTTAACTTTTATTGTATAGTGATACCTGTAAACCAGGCATATTGCTCTCAACATGCCATGAATATACGCAAACAGGTCCAGACATCTTTGGATTTTGACGAGAAAGGACAAAGGGAGAGAGAGAAGGAGAGAAAATGAGAGAGAGAAAGCGAGATGGGAGAGACAATGAACGAAGCGAGTATACATGAAAAAAATTTTGTTTTGTTCTTAGATGTTATGTTAGTGTTTTTTCTCTATATACTCTCGTTGTATTATTTATAATCGCCTTGTCGCTGCAACCGCTTGCATCTGACTTTATTTGAAAGTAACACTCGCATTTCATTCTTATCTACACATGTTCAAAATACTTTACCCACGGTATTCCTCATCTGATTCGTGCGAGGTTACGAAAAACCCTGTGTTTTCCAGACTGGCTGATATAAATTCATCACGACTTAAGGTATGTGATATACATTTAATCCTTCGTATTTGGATGTCTTGTATAACTTTTTGTATAACTCTTTCATTTCACCCCTTCCTTTATTACAACTGAATCAGTTTTCCTTCCAGGCTAACCGATTCTTCTCACTTTTCGTCATATCCACGTTTTTGCTGCTTGGAGACTGACACTTGTTGCCTGACATTACAATGGCCAATTCACTCCCATAAAAAATTTTCGTAGTATTATCCTATCTACCTACTAATCAAAAACGAATTGTAACATCTAAATAGCTCTAACTACAGGGCAACCATTAAGTAAAGTTTAGGACACAAGACATTTTTTTGAGATTTCATAGTTAAAAGTATCACGGCATTTTCAATTATTGTATTTCATAATCGCCACCTGTTAAGCGCTGGAAAATTAAAAATAGTTTGCATCTTTGATGTAATCTTAGCTTATTAATGTAGTGACATGTAGAAGTCGTTATACTGTCTTGTAAGGTTTACATACGGCAGATTTCTTTGTTTTGAAAGAAAAAAATTAATGCAGAAACATATTGGTGAAAAACGTATACTGGTGGTCTTAGTATTATTTTTTTAACTGTGTTAACTACATATAAAACATCATAGAAAAATGTATTCTTCTTTGCATAGTTCAAACCACATTTTTTTGTTTGGGTCAATCTAACTTCAATCTACTGGCCTTTCCGAACATACAAGTTTAGTGGAAGAAGAGAGTCGCTGTTTCGAGCGTGACATGTATCTCTGATTGTATAAACTCCCAAAAGTCAGAGCGCTCTGACAGTTGACACAGAAATCCCAAGTGTAAAAATTAATTAGTTCGTACCCAGTTTCTGAAATCCATTTCACATTTAATCATGCTGTCAGTTTGTCATGTTTTGATATTATTATTATCTGGCAGCTTATCATTTCCGTGCAACCACGCTTTGCCCACCAATTTACCTTAGTCTAAGAACCGGTTCCTTAATAAGCCGCATTCATCTATCAGCAAATTACTGAAGCTATTCCATAGTCTGCGGTATCCTTCCTTTCAGTAGATACCTATCTACTTTAACCTATCCCCCTCCAGTTGCTTTTTCTCCGTTGGGACAATCCTTCCTCCGCTGGGACCTCACGAGACCGAGAACCTATCCTTTAATTTCACGTTGCATACCAACGCCTATATTTTCTGTTACTTTAGTGCATTACAGAACCCTTTAAAGTGTTACTTCATTTTAACATAATTAAATTTACTTTTTCATACTTATACCTTGTACTTACACATATAGTTACTATAGCCCACTCAGGTTTAATTAAATGTACAGCTCAGTGGTAACATCGTTAAGAAAGCTTTACAGTAAGCGGTAAGAGACATCCTTCTTCTTCTTCTTCATTAGCACTACAGCCTAACGTTATCCCTGACTTCCAACAATAATTTCCTCCAACGTCTCCTATCCATTGCCACCTCTGCGTAACCCCTCACATCCATTCTTCTAAGATCTTCCATCACATCATCCAACCGTCTTATCCTAGGTCGACCCCTCTTTCTGCTTTCTGCTGTACCCTCGGGTGTTTCTTTACCACACCTGATCGTCTATCCGTTCTAGGTGACCGAGGCATTGCATTCATTGAGCCTTTACAAATCTTACAATGTCCTCATGCTTTAGTAGCTTATCTATCTCCTGGTTATTTATTATTCTTCATTCATTATATTCTTTATTCATATTCTTTATTATGTGATACATACATCATACAATATTTCTTTCGAATCTCCTTATAAGAGATAACGAGGGTGTATAAAATCAAGGAGACACATCAAGCCTGTGAGGCTGAAAGAGGTACAATCAATTCCTTACCCCTGAAAACAAAAGATGGTGATATTGATGGTGACGACACGAAATATGACATAACATTGTCAGGTTAAAGGTGTAAAGAGAGCAGTTTTTTTTTCAATTGTACGTTATATTATAACAAGGTTAGAGCAGTTATGCTTATTTGTTCATTATTTTTCACGCATCTACTCTTATGCTTTTTGCAAAATTTTGACAGAAGTAAACTGTTTATTTAATTTTGAACGTCCAATGTAATGCGTGATGCGCAAAAATTAAAATGATACAAGTAATAAAATCTCCCTCGGACTGTTGCATGCAGTATACTCTGCTCGTCTCAGCTTTATTGACTGAAATAATGTTGTTACTAAAAAATTTTAAGAGAGTGCTTAATTTCAACAATACATGGTTATATAGTATCTATGGAAATGTATACAATGGTTTTGTGATAAACGACTAATAATGAAATTAAATTTTACTTTAAAATACAATAATTAATGAAAATTCTAAATAAAATTGTGATTTTTAATTTAAACAATAAGATTATTGGATTATTTTTATATTTAAGATTTTATATTAATACCATAAATATTTGTTTAGTTATTCATTTCTAACAGGATTTTGTAATTTGTATTTTTGTAATCTGAAGATTGTTACTTACATAATCAATTACAGTTACAGTATATGCCTATCTGCGTCCTTCAATACGTTTGTGTCTTCATTTTCTATAAGTCCAAACATGAAGACACAAAATAAACTTCACATATTTTTGTCGTTTTTCTTGAAATCGTTTGATTACGTCTTCACAGTGACAGCTGACTCACCTATAAAAGTGACACATCAGTAAAAAAACGACGCGCCGTAAACGTAAATTGAATTCGACATTTTGTCTCGATTGCTGCGATACGCGCAGTTTTGTCCAAGACAACTATAAATTTACGTTTTTGCAGTATATAGAGTGAAATCAATACTTACACTCTCAACACAATAGAAACATTTAAGGAATATAAAATTTAATTAAAATCAATAAGTTTATTAAAACTTTAACTTATTTCTTGTACTTATAACTTTAACTTAATAATTGTTGTAACAAGCACAAGTTATCTTCAATGAATACTGATAATGAACGTTAACTAATATAAATATAATGTAATACTAATATAGATACTAATATGTACAAATACTAAACACTAATAAAATGTTAACATGTTTAATTCATTCCTAGTGTATTTAGAATTAAAGGTTTTTAGATTATAGTATCAATTTAGATATTGTCATGGTGTTTAACATGTACGGTTTTGGTACAACGATTACAGTGCAGTACAGAATATGTTTCAGACTAAAATAACATTGTATATATATTTTTACTTTGTCCGTAGTATATCTGTATGAATACTTATGTATATCTGTACGAATTACCCAACGGTAACCAAAGGTGCTTTTTACTTTCAGAGTCAAGGTCTGTAGTTTTGAAATTTCAGTTCATTTTATTACAACTACAGTAATGTTTAGAAAGTTTGTTAGTAGAAATATTTCTGGTGAAATAAGCAAAATCGTGTTCAAAATGCTTTCCCTTTAGGACAGTAGGGTACATGTTTTACAAGAACGTTGGTTTATAGGTCTTTGAGGTTTACCCACGTCTGTAGTTTAACACACCGACTGTTGAAACAATTCTCTTTAGTACTATGAAGGTAGCATAAAATTTTAGATACACCCGAGTGTGTAATAAAGTTTACTGTCCGGTTGTACGTACCACTAACGAAACTTCACACGTATGACTTCAAGTCTGTAACGTTTGTTGCTTTTCGATGAATGTTTTTGTATTTGTGCAGCGTGCTAAACACAGTAAAAGTGTTTGTTGAAAAAGTTAATGTACTCTCTTATTAACGCTACTGAAATTAATGTTAATATTAGTAATATTTGGAAAGATTCTTGTAACTACAGAGATTACAAATTTAATATTAAAAAGTAAAGTGAAAGTTAAAATTCAATATTTTTATATGCACCACTTATATAAATGAAAAATTCATTTTTTCCTACACAATTGCCTCCTACTTCACTGCACTCTGTATGACTGTTTATCTACTTTATCGATCTCTTAACGAGCTTTTGACTTCCTTCTTGAAAGAAACGTTTCATTATTGAGCGCAACCAATTTTGAACCTCTTCTATTACCTCTTGGTCAGAACAATACTCGTAGTTCTTGTTTGAATGTGTCAAAAAGATAACAATTGCTTGGAATCAGGCAAGAACTGTATGGGGGTTGTCCAGCAACTCAAAACAACTACCTTGAAGGCAAAGTGTTGTTTTGTTGCCAGTATGAGATCGAGCGTGGTCCTGAAGTAAAATAGCGTCCTCTGAAAATTTACCATGTCTTTTGGTCTGGATTTTTGGCTTCAGTAATCGCAACAACTTACAATAGTTCTCCTATTCACTATTTTTCCTGTAGGTGTGAAATTAACAAAAACTGGATCTTCCATATTGCAAAGTATTGTCGTCATCAATTTACCTGCAGCATTGTCAGTTTTGTAATTTTCCTGTGGGAGATGAGAGATGTCGTCAGACTAAACTTTGTCACTTACTCTCGAGTTCAAAGTGGTGGACCCATGTGTCATCCACGTTAATTACCCGCTACAGAAATAAACCTTGTTCGCCTTCATAACGTTTCAAAAGCTTACGGAAAATTTTCCAAGCGATTCTCCTTGTGGCTATCTTTCACTTGACGTGGAACTCGGCAACCACAAATTTTTCTAAAGTTTAAAGGACCATGAAGATTGAAAATTCTGAGCCATGACTAGTACTCAACTCACTTGCAACTTCATCAACTTTAATTTATCCGTTACAATAAATCATTTGTTTAACACCTTTGATTTTACATTATTCTCCGAAGTCGAAGACGCAAAGAATTGCTTTCCCCTGTTCATTACAAAGAGAAATTGGGTCTTTTTTGAAGCAACTATTCCATTCGTACAATTTATTCCATTTAAACGATTACTTCCGTAGCTTTGCTTGTTTCACGCCTTCTGAATTAAGAAAACGTATCACTGCTTGCATTTCTTCCTTGGTGCAATCGGACAAAGGAGTTCTAATTTTAAATTGACTTTAAACACAACAAACTGCTGGCAACGGATAGATGATATGGATGTTATGATTTCTAAAAAGACAGCCCTGCAAGCCAGCTAAATTTCCCTTTACTTTCTGACTTTGCTCGTAGTTGATGCGACAGAATACTTTGATACCGTAAATAAAAAAAGAGAAAAAATACTGACATTTTAAAGGTAAGGTCATTTGTCTAAATTAAGTTTACTTAAGTTAAAGAAAACTCCAATAAAAACATGGTATGAAAATATTATTTATTTCACAGATTTCAATACGTTAAAAACAAGAATATTGTTAACTTACATAAACTTAAAACACGCATGTTGAAGTAAACAATCTTCAATGTAAGAATTATTGTTACTATTATTATTTCGGAAGTGCAGTAATCAACCATTTAAATATAATATGTTTTGTTTAAACAAAAATGCTTTAAAAAGTGAAATTACAAAATTTAACTACTTTTTATATTTTGTAACGGATATTGACATTTGATTATCACCATATCTATAACAAGTTTTACATAATTTAATTTTAAAAAATGAAAATATTCAACGATATTCGAGTATTTCACTACTTTATATATGAAATTTTAAAGTAATTGAGTGTTTCATTAAATTATTGTTTTAATCGCGGCTGATTATTATCAGCTCAGTAGATAAATATAAATTTTAATTTCCTTCACATTCACGGATATGAGTAACTACAGAATAGTTTTCATTACTTTAGGCATGTTATTAACATGTTCTTTAACATTTAATTACTTTTTAAAGCTTTTAAAAATGCTTTAGTAATGTAATAAAAATTATTTTTGTTTGTTTGAGATCCTCTGCGATGTCTTCAATAAGGTAGCGTAACTGCTGTAAAATAATCTTATTATGTGTTCAAGTGCATATTTTTCTTTTGGAATACAAAATATAAAACTTACGAATATATAATATTTTATATTTTTTGTTACTGATTTAAATAAAAATTAAATTTTGAATGTCGTTATATCAACTGCAAAACAAGACACAAAACAACAGTGTTATGACGAGAATATATTTTTGTAATTTTTATAAAAACGAGATCTATTATGTAAGGTTTCGAAACTGCGTTTTGTGGTTTCAGTTGTTAGTTACAGTTTCTCTGTTGTTAGTTACAGAGGATCGTCGATAGTCCTCTTGACTGCGACTTCTCCTGGTGTCATTTCTGGGGATACGCCTGTCATCGTAGCTGCGACTTCTTTGTGGGCTACTGCATCGGTTGGAATGTCTCACATATGGACGTCTTCCCCCTCCGTAATTTCCGGCATGTACATAGTTGACTCTTCTGTACTGTCGATTCTGTTGATTGTAATCATTATTTGGGTTACGATTATTGTTGTAACCTGAGTTATTCGCCCTGTTCGGCGGATAGGTTAGACCATTTGCCTGGTTGTTAAAGTTATTGTTACCGCTTGGTCGGTTGTTATTATTACTTAAGTTATTGTTGTTGTTCTGGTTTGGGCTGGCCGGAAGAATTGTCCTCCATTGTCGTTATTGTTGTTACGATCAATAAAGTTAGGGCGGTAATTCCCACGACTATTGTTCCCATTAGCCTGGTTCGCTGAATCATTGTACCGGTCGTTTCCTTGTCGACTCTTGCGGTAATACCCCTCATGCTCGTACCCTTCAAGTAAAGCCGCCATCGCTTGTATTGTCTTTACTTGTCCGGTAAGTCTGGCCCTTGCGATTCCTCCTTCATAATGAAAAGCTAATTCGGTGACCAGGCTTTCTTCGGGGATCCGTGGCTCCAAATTTCTCGCTAGACAGACCTTTCCGAGGAAGTAGGCCGTCAGTGTCGATCATCTGCCTGTTTCGTATCTGCCATAGCAAATATTGTCCCGTACGATATTCTGGGTACTCTCGGACCAATATTTTGCTTTGAACAGCTCCTTGAATTCGGCGTAACTCTGGATATCGTGCCTTGTCACCGTCCACCAATTGTCATTTATTTCTTTGAAATACTCATCAATTTGTCCTCTGATAATTGGCCATCTGATCTCCCGGTTCCTGCTCAAGGTTTCATCTATGCGTGCAAGGAATTCCATAGGGTTTCGTTTGTACGCCCTAAAATTCATGGCTTCCCGGTTGTCAGCGTGTTGAAATGTTGGCACTACTGCTGGTCGGTTTCCGATATTTTCAATCTCTTCCCGTATTCTTAGGTTTTCCCGTCGCTGTATATCTTCAATTCGCTCATAATTGTTGTTGGCCCGTGTTTGTATAGTGTTCACGGTCGTCTCGATACCTGTGCACCGCTCTTCATTTTTCTGTTGCACGGTTGTGATCTGGAGTTGATGAACTTCCTCCAGGCTGTTCACTCGAACATTAATATCTTCTTTAGTTTGTTGCATTTCGTTATTGGTCTGCTTCCACTTCTCATTTATTTCAGATATTTCCTTTCTGACTTCTGTCATCTCCTCCTCGATTTTTTCGTTCAGGGTTTCCATGTTTCTTTGGCTGTCTTGTTTCAGCTCATCTATTTTTTTCTTCCATCTTCCTGCTGCTGTCATCTATTTTTCCGCTTAATTCCTCTTTCAATGATTCCATGTTCTTTTGGCTATTTTCTTCCATTTTCTTGCTGTTGTCGTCCATTTTCTGGCCTAGTTGTTCGAACATCTTCATCATGGTTTCTCGGAACTTTTCCTCCTCGGTTTGTACGGGTCGGTTCGGTTCCATGGGAGGTGGTACCTCTTCGACGTCTTCCACCGGCGTCGCCTCCTTTTCGCCCATGTTTATTTTTGGATCCGCGTCCGCTGCGCGTTTCTTGGATTTCGATCTCTTTTGGTACATGTTCTATTCTTTCCGGTACTGCAGCTGCTTGCTCGAAATTAGGTAAAACTGATTTTGTTGTTTTTATTTATTATTAGTTGTCCTAATTTAAGCCTCTTACGTTGAGCGCCAATTTGTAATAAATCCATTTGTGGTAGGTTTTATTCCTCACGTTGTATGCGTCAATTTGTAATAAAACGTCGTTTGGGGTTCTCGGATGCTAACTGCCCGTTTATTTTTGTTTAAAATTTGCAATAACTTTTGTTTAATATTTTATTATTATTGACTTATTTAGTCCAATTCAACCTAGCGTTGAATCCAACTTGAATAAGTCCGGTTGATGCACTTGAAATTATTTATCGAAGTAATTTTCTACTTCGGTTAGTTTATTTATATGGATGTTCTTCCGTCGACTCGTTGAAATGGTGGTGTATGTTCCGTACTGAAAACACAAATATTTTGCATTAACAATCACTTACTTGGTGAGTCTTGTCGAACTTGCAGGGTCGCTATCCCAATCCAAATTGTATACGGACTTACCGTGTTTGTATTCGCCGCTGCTTGTCGAGCTGACCAATGGAATTCGTTCACCTGTTTTCAACTTAGTCTATTGAAATAAACCAACTGACTCCGTTTTCTTGTGTCAAATAATATTTTATTCAGTTAATGTGATCTCTTTGAATGATCTGAAGTGTCAGTTATAATAAAATTCAGAATAAGTAACATGAGACTTTGAGTTTTATAAAATTTGCCTCAGGGTGGCAGAACTGTTTACAAAGTTAGTTTATCTAAATGTTCTTTTTGGTTAAAATTAATTTAATACCTTCGTGGATTCTTTGAGCTGACAGAATACCAAATCATTGAATAGAACTAATATTCAACCGTTATTAAGCAGTTTGATGATGACTACAATTCAGTCATCACTTATAATTAACATACAAAATAATAACCATGTGTCTGTTCTGGACATTACAGGTTAGCAGAATTATTAAATTCAATTGATAATAAATGGTTGAAAGTAAGTTAGTTGATGTTTAAATAATTCTTGATAAAATAATTAAGAATGAACAATAATATTATATATTGAAGCAGTGTTGTTGAGTGAAACATCTGATTCATTGGTTGGTTCTACATAAAGGTAATTGCATGGCTGTAAGTAATCATTTATCTTAACAACCTTGGTTATTATTCATAGTAAGTAAAAACATTGAAATGGTTATAATAATAGATTCTTTTCCTAATTTATAAAACATAAATAACATTGAAATCTTTTATTAACTTTCGTTAATAAATCAATCAGTTGACAAATCTCGGTCATTGGTGAATACTGGTTATTTCAATTGATATGTAATAATTGACAACTGTCATTACGTGTGGTTAAGTCACACGAAGTATTCGTACATAAAAATTAATTGAATGTTTAATAAATTCATAAAATTAGCATATTCAAATATCTGAGGATTTTCATTACTGTTGATTAGATACTATCATGAATACATCTTAACCTAGGATCATTGTTTGAAAATATTTCGACTATATCGTTTTTCATTTCTTAACTAAGAATGTAATAATCACTGTACTCCCTTTTATTTTAATTTAAATCCCGGAATTGCTCTGGATTATACACTGAGCAATCCTTGTTACGCACTGTTACACTTCACACCTCTGATACTAAAGTATTTACGCTATTTGAGGTTAGATTACACTGTTTACATCGGTGACGCGCACAAATCATATGATCAGCTGACTTTTTGCTCTGGGTTGTAGCAGTCTGTTCCCTTCTGAAGTTGATTAAAAAGTGATGAGAACGCAAGCCTCGCTCTGCCGTTCCGTTTTGCGATCGTCCAAAATTTTGTTAATTTCTTGGATTTGATTGGTTGACGATCTTTAATTTGATGCACATACCCCCCCCCCCGGCGAATTATTTCAGTTGTTGAGTTTGGCGTAGGGTATTTGGTGTCAAGAGTATAAATGTTTGCTCAATTTGACATGAATTCCTTATAATTGTAATAACTTTGTTAATATGGCTCAGATTTTAATTCTGAGCGTATCACTGGGTTGGTAATACTCGGCTCTTTATTTTGAGTCCACTCATGGTATGCTTTGGTCCATTATCGAGGAAGTTAATGTTTGTGATTATCTCCATTCACTATACACTATTATTTGTATTTAATTTTCGATTAACACTAATTAATGGCACTCATACCCACTTGAGGGCATGCCTTCCAAGTTCTCTTGCACTTCTTAGTTGCTAGTTACTTAAAACTACTGACAAAATACATCTCTTAAACTACCATTGTCTTAGCCTATGTTCCTATATTTGTATTTACATTTTTGACATAATAGAAAGTATTTATGCACTTTCTGTACGGCTCCAGTTGATAATAATAAATGGTTTCAACTACTGAGAACCTTTGCTAATTGGAATATTATGTATTCCTTGTCATTTCTTGTTAATAAAGTGGTCTCTATTTTGCATTATGAGATGCATACTTAATGTCACTCTTATTGGTATTTTTTAGCTCTTTTGTCATTATTATTTAGTTGCAATAGTTGAACAATAATAGTATCTCTGTAATGGGTTTGGTGTTTTTAGTACACTAGTCTGTTCCATATTGTATATGATTAAATAACATTACTTACACCTGGTGTCACATGACAGGTGTTCTTAATTACTATTATAATACATTATATCCTTTCTTATAATCTTCTTATGCTATTACAGTAGTGATATTACACACTACTTGTGGTATAGACATTAATCTTTTGTTTCTATTTGGTTTCATAATATGGTTTTATTCAGGTTTTACATAGTGAATTCCATTTTGGTTGGTTTTGGTTCACTTTATTTGCTTATATTCTTATTTAAAACTTATCTTGGGTATCTTATATTGGTACCTGTAGAAAGATTATTATTTCTACTTGGTTTAACACATAAAACATTTTGGTTTGGGTAGGTTTTTCCTACTGCTAGTGGTGAATTTAGGTGAACAGTACCTACATCTTAGGTTATGTGATTTTGTCATTTGTGCCAACAATGTGTATGTTAGGTTGATACAAATTTGTATTCTTTTAACCTAATTTTCTTAAGTTTGGTTTTATTAATGATAACTAATAACCTTTAGTTATTCCTTTTCTTGTCTTACATGATTGTTAGACTATTTGACTAACATTTGCTATTATTCTGAGACAAATGTGTATCGGTTTAAGGATATCTTTTTTAGGCTTCAATTTTTATCTTATTCTACATTGCAGGAGATAAATGTGATGATATACATGGTCTCAAAGGAAAAGAACATTGATTGTCAGCCAGCAAATTCTTGTATATTGAAACATTGAAATGCCCTATAGTGTCTACAGACATGATGGAAACATTTGATATATCTTTATGACAAATTTGATACTTCTTTATGTTACATTGGTGCTGGGCATAACATGTTACTATGCTTTTATTTACAGCTTCTATTCAATAAACAGTATTGTTATTTTCATTCTTTTTATAACATATCTTGTCCTATTCATGTATAATATTATTTGTTGTATATTGGTCATCTCAGTTAGTCATTTGTCCATCTCTTCAATCTGTAGGTTGTTTAGTTATTGCATATACGGGTAAGATGTTGATATATAGTTGACTGGCTCTTGGAATCTATACTTTATGCCATGGTTGTTAGGTGTCTTTCTCGTAGTATGTTTCTTCCTTGTCTTCCTTGGTTCTTCACTGATTCTTCACTGACCGAAAACTATTGGGTTGTTGGTTCCTGTGGTACAGTCATTGTGTGGTGCATCTTCTTTTCATTATAATGTCATTTCACTTGCTAGTTACCATCAGTTTATTAACTCTTATTGTTGTGAGTTTATCCTTGGTGATAGGTAGCTCATGTAGTTTTAATGCTTGGCATGTTAGATAAATTACTTGGTTTGTCTCTTTGACTCAATTATTGACATGTGTAAGTATTTTAGGCTACCGAAATCTTTGGGCTCATATGTCATGTTACAACGTCAAGACTTTGTGTGTCAATAAACATTTAAGAAAATAAATATCGGTAACTTATTTTGTTACCTAATATGTATACAACAAAAAAAGTACAGTCTCAATAAAGCTGTAAGAATGTAGGCCTACATACACAGCTTTGATACTAGGTCTTATACCCATTGTTTGTAATACGGATCAAGTGTTATCAAGCTTCGCTAGATTAGAAAAAAAAATGGAAACTTTTAAATTGTATTCATGTTTCATAATTAATAAGTATAAGTGATAACAGAGACCGCCATAGGATACAGTGCAAAGCAACGATACTGTGCGTGTACAGCGATATAACCATGTGATACAGTACAAAGCAAAGCGACAAACCGCATTCACTGAGCGTCGTGACAAATTATGTAAAGAACTAACGACTTCATACTTTGACTAAGGAAACATTCTATAATCTTAGTCACGTAACAGTGATAACAAAACTAACAGAATAAATTAAATTATAATAACCCAATTATTTATTCACTTGTTAGTGAATAACTCACTAAGATAAATTATTTTGAAAAATAAAAACTTCGTGGTATTCTCATAATAGAAAATTAATATATGATATTTTAACAATTTATTTTATTTATTTTATTTCAATTTAAGGGTATGTGTTTCCTCCCAGCTTAGTGCTGTTTTCATACATACAAACGTTGTTATGTTAACGTTTTTGTAGACGTGACAGCTGTAAGAGGATCTGTACTCGCACATTTGTCTCTGAATGTGTTTATCGGAGCAAAAACTGCATATCTGGCGTTTACGTTTCTCGCTGAATATCATATATGTTTAAACTGTACAAGATTTGTGAGGTTTTTTGCAATTTTAAAAAGATAATTTTCTATTATTTCGATATAATACAAAAATTATAAAATCCTTATGAGTATTTTCAAGTTTTTGTCTGTAAATGTCGTACGCAGCTTGTGTTTTTTGTCAATAAAGGAGTTAAAAACATTATTTTTGCTAATATCAAAATAAAAACTAATCGTTATAAACAGGCTTAAGTAAACTAACAGCAACCGACACTTATTCGTGATATACATGTCTCAAACCCTGTAAACTGTTACCATGTTTCATATAACTGACTCAGACAGTTCCCCTTGGAAAATACAGTGTAACACAGACGCTTTCATTTTCAACTTTAGACTAAGCAATATACGTGAATGTACTCTGTTGATGAGCTTATTTCTTCACAATGTGCACATGCACGATTTTTTACTTGACGCAGAATGGCAATTTATAAATCTCAAATTAAAAACATATCGTATCTGTTAATTTTAGTTATATGCTACAATTTACTATAAATCTTTTATAAATTCCATGCTTTAAATTAAATTTTACAATAGGCCTATACATGGAATAAAAGTGAAACAATTCTTCTTCTTCATCTTCTTCTTCTTCTTCTTCTAGCGTTACAACCTGTATGGGTTTTAGGCTATTCAACGATTTTTCTCCATTCAGCCCTTTCATTTCATTGTTTTCTCCATTGTCTCATCTCCATATTCCTCAGATACTCCTAGACATCGTCGATCCATCCCTTCCTTGGCCTTCGTCTTTATCTCCTACCTACTATAGTAAAACAGTAATAACCCTTTATGAGCAATAGGTCAAGGATTTGATACTGGGTGGAAACGTTTTGTGCCTCGGACTTCGCGTCCCCGTTTACAAGGGAAGTAGCCAAGAGCTATGATGCGCGTCTAGGAGTTTCTTACACGCATGGGTTTGAATCACTGTTACGCGGTAAGGAGTTTTAACCTTTGTATTTTTTATATTTTTTCACGCAGTACGTATAATACTCAACTAAATTATTGGTTCTTTTATGCTGCAAACAGGAGAAACTATTGTACTTGAGGCGAGTAGTCAACAACATTAAAAACGCATTCAAATGCTCAATAGATTAATTCTTATTTATTTACTAAAAGTTGTAATGTTACCACATTTCCCTAAATCTAACGAACCGCATAAAAGATGTCTTAGATGCCCTTAAATTTTAGGTGTTAAGTTAGGTTGAAAATATATCGAACGTAAATTTAAGTTACACTGTAAAGTAGTTGAACTGTAAAGCAAACACATTTTTACTCAAAAACAAAACAATATAATTTTTAACTTTTCAACGCCAAATCAGTTACTTTATAGTTAAAGAAGAAACATGATTCACAATAGGTGTCCACACGGCGTTGAGTCTGAAAATACACAAAGGCATAACACTTTTATTGGACAACAGTAACCGATTATGAAATAAGATATGCTGTAAGCACAAAATTAATGTCTGCTTTCTAATGTCACAAAACGTTTATGTTTGCGTTTCGAAACAATAAATAAATTTTGAAAACTTCAACTTAGTGTTACAGTCCTTAAGGCAATTTCAAATAACGCTTTTACAATTTGAAAACCAATTAAGGTAATTCGTTCATCGTGTAATGACCAAAAAATCCTACTTTTCACTCTAAAATTAGACAAATTTTTATTAATTTATTATTTTGATTAAACTTAGTAAATTTAAATTTTGTTGAATGTGTAATTTTAATATATATGTATATATATATATTTGTTCTGAAAGTAGAAATAGAATGTCACAGGCAGATATATATATATATATATATATATATATATATATTTGTTCTGAAAGTAGAAATAGAATGTCACAGGCAGCCAACCGACCAGGCAAAGGTTTCAGTATAGTAAATGTAGTTCTATTGTTCTCATTGATTTTCTGCCACCTAATCTGCTAGATGATTTGCATGTAATCAAAAATAAAAACTAGATTTCAAGAAACGCAGTTCTTGAATTTACCAGTGTTGATAAGACACTTACGAATATTTTACTGACTCACATGTGCACACCCGTCCTTACATATTTCACTTTTCAAGTAGAAACATGAAGAAGACATGTAAACAACACGTTACCACGGACAAAAGAACTCTATCGTTACCAACACATTATCCTTATGTGGAAAACACCTGACAAGTTAATAGTTAAGATGAATTATTACTATATCTGAATAAGGATAACATGTAGTGTACACAGACACTAATTAGTGCAGTAATTAACGCGTACTGCTCGTGCCAGTGTATTACTATATTGTAAACTGTCAGCCACATGCAGTCTATCTGGTGGTAAGTGTCCATTTAAATGTATACGTATTACAACATCAATTAAATTGATTAGGTAAAACAGAATTTATATACAGGGCTTATGTACATGCTCAGTGATTCGGTAAGAAATTTTAATCATATAACGTATCGAATATTGAAAATGTAAAAAGAACTTCTCGTCGCTAAGTTTGCTCACTGTACTAAGCCTTAAATCGTTTAAAACTTCCTGCCATAACTTAAATTAAGTATCGGTATGGAGAACCATACATGACTTCTATGTTATAAGATTTATATTTAAAATCATTTTCGAAATGAAATGTTTCCATAGAAATTACTTCTTTCTACTTCTTGCTTCAGCCTGAACTACAGTACTGTGGTCACTAATGTATACCACCTCACGTTAGTGCACTCGATTTTCACTGATGATGGCAGTCGATGGCTCTGCCGAAACATCTGGTTTTGTAGAAAACATTTTACCACGGCCAAATCAGGGAAGGAATTCTAACAACAAACTACTTCTTTGTTGCCGATAACGTAGTACAGATATAAAAAATCGGTATGGAGAACCATACATGATTTCCGTGTCTTAAAATTTATATTTAAAATATTTAAATATTAATTAAATAAGTGGATGCTTGAGTTCTGAAGAAATTATGTATCAGCTAAAATGGTACCACCAAGTCAGGTGGATTAAGACTATCCTCAACCTTCGTGAGGAAGGACTGTACTTTTGGATAAAATGTCTGTAGGTCGAACGAAGAGCTAGCTAAAGGTAGCTGCGATCTGATTCCTGTAATGAAATTGGACTCTCGCTGCGAGGGGCCGAGGGATGTCTATGGTGTTATCAAAGTCTTTCCTGTCAATACTATACTAGTCATTTTTCTTTTTTAAAATCGAGTCTTGATTTCTTTCTTACCTCCTGATTCTTTCTTGTCTTCTGATTTCCTGAACGACTATTCTGGTCACTCGTATAATTATAAATTTCTCAGCAAAAAAATGTCTTCCTTAATACGTTTGTGTCTCCTGTTTAACACCCACCATTCTGATCCATGTCATACGCTATATTCCACACAGGCTAGTAAATAACTAGCCATCAGGGAGGTCAAAATAGTTTCAAGGAGAGGCAAACAATTTTCCAAAGGAGAAAAATATTTATATATTTTTCATACATACACACTTGCACATATTAGTTTATAATTATCATATCATAATAGAAATAAATACATAGAGTGTATTAATTGCTTTAATACAACAACACTACTCAGCGATCCACAGGAAGCAAATCGATGTCCACCTTTTCGGCTTGCACGCGTTGATGTGGGTTTTGGCACTTTCCATTTAAAAAGCTGCAAACATAATAAAATAAACATGAGTGAGGCCATAAATAACGCGAATTGTGTGTGTGTGTGTGTGTGTGTGTGTGTGTGTGTGTCCTGCCGGCCTTTTTATTGCTGTAATCACAATAATAAAACTTGGAAAAGTAAACATTACATAATTAAGATATGCTTGCCTGCCAGGAACGATATATTATCACTCATACGTGATTTAAATTAAAGTGAAAAATATAGAATTTTGTTAAAGTGAAATGAAATGTTTCCATAGAAACTACTTCTTTGTTGTCAATTACGTAGTACACATATAAAACTTATAAAAATTTACCTCCTCCATCATCAACTACCATTTTAATTTATAACAAAAATTACCCCCTCCCCCTTCAACTACCCTTTTAATTTATAGATATTTCATCTACCTTTCTACAGTGGATTATTATGACCTTCTTTTCAGGATACTTTATTTATCAAAATTAAGCACTTTACTCTTGTTAAAACGTAAAACGTTGCAGGTAAGGGTAGCCCTTACCCTTAACCGATCTTCACCAAAAACAATAGGCCTTGAGTCCTCTACAATTCAGGGCTGTATGCAAAACATTATTTGATTCTGTTTGAATTTGATGCTGTTATCGTTTGCCAGAGAATAAATTCTACACACAGACACACACACACACACACACACTTTTCGAAAAATGACTTTTTTTCATGTTTTGATGGTAGTACAGTCAGAATCTGCCGTTAACTCGAACACGATTTTTTCGCCATGATCATACTTCCATTTCCTTATGGAACATGGAAGTAACAATTATCCACTCCCCCTTCAACTATCATATTCATTTATAGAAAATTAGCCCCTCATCTTCAACGACCCTTTTCGTTTATAGATATTTCATCTACCTTTCTACAGTGGATTATTTTGACATTCTTTTCATGATACTTTATTTATCAAAATTAAGTTCTTTGCTCTTGTTAGAACATAAAACGTTGCAGGTAAACTACCTTTTCCCCTTAACCGATCTTCACCACAATCAATAAGCCTTGAGTCCTCTTCAACTCAGGGATATATACACAAAATTATTTGATTCTGTTTGAATTTACGGCAGTTATCGTTCGTCATAGAAAAAATTACTCTTGTTAAAACATAAAATGTTGCCGGTAAACTACCCCTTCCCCTTAATCAATCTTTACCAAAATCAATAAGCTTTGAGTCCTCTACAGTTCAGGCACATATATACAAAAAATTATTTGATCTTGTTTGAATTTGCGGCAGTTATCGTTCGCCAAAGAAAAATTTCTACACATAGACACACAGACACACAGATACTTTTCGAAAAACGACTTTTCTTCATGTTTTGAGCGTAGTACAATCAGAGTCAGCCCTTATCTAGAACACGATTTTTTGCCATCACCATACTTCCATTTCCTTATGGAATATGGAAGTAAAAATTAATAAAATTTATGTTGAAGCTAACGTTAAAATTTTGTAAAATTTGCTCCATGAATTAGATCTTGGAGCATTACGAAATTTATGCGTTGAAATACACACGTACAAGGTATTCAGGTAATATTCTAACGTATCAACAGTCTGTTAGTGTCTGAGGTACGATAATTTCTTCCTTGTCTGCTTTGTTTAAAACGGACTCCAATATTAGCTGCCAAGAGCTCCCTGCGTTATTTCGGTTATACGTGACTTGATTAAATAAGCTACAGATGTTTCACATTATATACTGGGATTTTGCTTACCTAGTTTGACTTACAGGAAATATCGGTGTGGAGAACCATACATGACTTCCATGTTCTAAGATTTATACTAGGTGACCCGTGCGAATACTTCGCACCCTTAGTGGTCAGTTACGTAATATAATAAAGCGGAAATAAGTAAATGTAAATATTTATCAATCCAAAATATTTTATTATAAAAAACAGTAACAAAATCAGTCTTATTGTAAATGATATTAACATTATATACAGTATTATATACGCATTTGTTTTTTTTTTTTAATTAATTTCACAAAACTTCTTTAAAAACAATGTTGGAGGTTATGACGTGATCATCGTTCACTTTTTGCCCGTATGAATCTTCAACACAAACAAAGATATCTTTAAACATACGGACTCGTGAAAAAGCCACGTATAACTGTCCATGCGAAAAAACAGGTTCTTGTAAATACAATCCTGCCCTTTGAAGCGTCTGACCTTGTGCTTTGTTAATGGTCATAGCGAAAACAACTTTTATGGGGAATTGTTTTCTTACCATTTGGAAAGGCACAGTAGGATCAGAAGGTGTAAGGTTAATCCGGGGTATGAGCACAGTTTTATCGGAGTGAATAATTGTAGCAGTGATGATGTACTCGCCTAAGTGAGTTACCACTAACCTTGTACCATTAATTAATCCCTGTTTAGCGTTAAGTTTCTAATTAACATTATGATTGCATTTTTCTTCAAAATCAATTTATGAGGTGGTAAACCGGATGGATTCAAAGAGTTTAAGAATTCTATGAGGTACAATTGAGCATTGTCTGTTTCTTCATGTTGGACACAATCAGAACTGAAGTAAACCGTTTCCTCTCCAAGTAACAAATTGGAAATGATATATTCATTAATTTTTGTACACTCATCGTTTTTTGGACATAAAATCGCCGTTGAATAAAACTGCGAAATATTTTGTTCATTGATTTCTGTGGCATTGAATATGGTGGTAATAATACTATCATAATTACAATAACAATGTTTCGGGATTTTGATCGCTTCATTCTCGTAATCTGTTTGAACTTCTAAATCACCGTTACCCAATCTAAGCAACCATTCAGTGAAAACAGGATCATCATTTGCCCTCATATTTTGAGTCAACTTATGAATTTTAACATGAGACCATAAGGGCGATCGTTTAACTGTATTTTCAACGATGGCTGTTCTATAGCCATGTCTAACAACGGGTAACACCTGACGAAAATCTCCACCAAACAGAATGATATTCCCTCCATAAGGAAGATTATTATTCATAATGTCCTTTAAAAGTCGATCGACCACGCTTAGCGCATCTTTGGGAACCATTGAAATCTCATCCCAAGTCACGAAGAAGTTGTGCATCCTTTGTGTGAGTGCGAATCGATGTGGCCGATGTGTCCAAGATGGGTACAGGTAGTTTGAAAATCGAATGTGATGTGCGTCCCCCTGGTAGGAGATTGGCAGCAATGCATGTCCATGAAACTGGTATAACAACCTTGTTTTCACCTCAATAATTGTTTCAAATGTGGCACAATGTTTTGTAGACAAACGTTTTACCGGAGCCCCCTGGTCCGTCAATGAAGTAACAATTCGGAATTTTATTTCTTACTGCATGTAAAACTTCGTCAGCTATTGCCTTCTGTTCTAGGTTTAACTTTTCATAAGCTGCCTTGCCGTTCGTACTTTCTTCTTCTACGTTGTAGGTTTCTTCTGTTGTATGTTGTGCGACGGTTAGGACAGGAGTCGGCAGTTTGAATTGTTCGCAAGATCTACCATGATATTTAAAAATATTTTCCAATTCGTGCAGTGTGAGGTTGTAAGCTTCAGGTGGCGTGTGCTGTCTCTGAAAATCTTCTGAAAGTGCGTCCTGAAATTTTGTCCACAACTCAGGTATATTAGCAGGAGAACAGAATATGCAGATGATAGCGAAAAGCCATCTCAATTGCGTTGGCATTTTGTGACTGACAGCCTCCTGCAAACATTATTTCCATTCGGCGTCGTTAATGACTAAATGTAATTTTTCTGCAGCTTCTTGAAATGAGTTGCACAGAATTCCATCAACTGTACGTAAATCGTCAAACGACTGCGGTCCTTTGACGTGCAGAAGTAGTACACGGAGGAAATATTTTTCGATGTCGACTGGATTGACAGTGTAGATCCGTCCAAAGCACTTGGTATTTTTTTTGCGAATATTCTATCGTCCATTTGACCACACAAAATGTTCTGGAATTTCGTGGTAAAGGTAATTGCGGGCGGCAATATTTTCATTGCACAATTTAAAAAATGCCGTGAGTTTGGAGACTCTATCACGGTTAGCATCAGCTTCGAATCCGGCCTGAAAGTACACCATTTGTTCTTCCGGTAAGTGAACAGGAAGTCGCTCAATTGTATGAGATCGGTGGAAAAGTCGGCGTTCGTGTAATCGCCACATAGCCTCTGGTGGGCTCACATAACGACAGTTCAAACAGATGTCCACTTCGTCAACAATGAGTTGTTGTTGACCTTCAGAATCTGAACGTAATCGTAAAGCTGCGCAGTCATGTCCTTTATACACGTATTTGTACAAATATTTAACAGATTTGATTGAAGAACAATGCTCGAGATTGATATGGGAACGATATTTTCTACTGAGAAATCTACAATATGGTACAATCCACCAATTATCAATAGTAAATGATCGAACTGTCATTGTAGCGCCATTATCACGTCGTCTATACATAGGGTAACCATTAACATTTAAATTTGTTTCTTCTTG
Organism: Magicicada septendecula; assembly: GCA_034769895.1. Lineage (NCBI taxonomy): Eukaryota > Metazoa > Arthropoda > Insecta > Hemiptera > Cicadidae > Magicicada > Magicicada septendecula. The sequence goes on from CM068367.1 coordinate 267,367,464, forward strand.
AAAATCTTTTGGATAATTTTTAATACATTTTTGTTCTTGCATGCATGGACTGTTTGGATTGATCGTACCGCAAGGTCCGTGTACCATGCATTCCTGAATAACTTCGAAAAGTTGAGGATCTGTTTCCTTATCTGGAATTTCTGCACAAATTAATGAGTCTACATCTTCAACTGAACGTAATTTATCTTCATTAGACAAAATGAGCAGCATGTGAGCATGGGGAAGGCCTCTTTTTTGAAATTCAATTACACAAACATAACCAATGACTACGCCTAGTACATGTTTTTTTAAAAGATCATCTAATAACGCTTGCAATTTTAAATGAAAAACTCTAGACACTAAGTCAGGTCTGTGTTCAACTCTTTCATATGGTTTCAATTGAGAGGTAATTTCAATCCACTTGGGGTTGCAAGTAATTGTAAGGAATAGATCAGGCTTTCCTAGACGGGCAACAATAGCCATCGCGTATTGATAATTTTGAAGCATATTTCGAGGACTGCCAATATAAGGTGAAGGAAGAACAACTGGAATTCCACCAACTGCTCCTCTTTGTTCAGCATCAGAGTTAAGAAAGTCCATCAAACTTTTGTAACTATCAGCTCTGAGTTCTTGTTGATGGGCTCGAACGAATGCCAACCTGGAACCTTCTACTTTGACATAACTGTCAACAATGTAGTGTTGAAATAATTTACCAGAAGCATGAAGTAAACTGAAACCATCTCTAACTGCTAAACGATAGCAATAGTATTGTAATTGAGTTGTGACTGTTCTCGATGCAGTACGATTAACTTGAACATGTGGCTGACCAACAGTCCATCCAGAATCACCACATGGGAAAAGCAATGGATAGCACATTGGATCAGAATGGGGGTTCAGGTAAGATATTTTAGTAAGTGCACCAGTTGTTTTAGAATACATAACAAAATCAACATTGCCTGGTGGAGTTCCGTCATTGGTGACAAAAACAGCAGCCACCTCACTGACTGCAGGTTCATTCGATCTTCCAGGATGAAATGCATTGGTAGTCGTAAATTGTAGATGCAAATCCAGTATAGTTTGATCCAAACCTTTTATATATTTAAACAACTGTGCGTAAGGATTATGTGTATCGAGCATTGTTTGCAATGTAACCATTATTTCTGCGCAACAGTTTTTATTAGCTTCATTCACTACACGATGTTGTAATGCAGTATCAAAATCTACAACGAAAAGGCCAGCGTAAGATGGTGCAACTCCTGTAGGAGGTTGTAAACTTCCTACCATATGATACACCTGCCCATGTAACTTAAAACAATATGGACCCCTGCCAGAAATTTCAACCGATTTGATGTGAATTGAAGCAAATGCCAGAGCATTGTTGAATTGCCTAATATTTTCTAGGTAAAATATTACCTAGAAATTTATTAATAGGTTGGTGAAGTCATCATTTTGCTCTATGAGGTTTTGAAGTTCTTCACAAACTTTAATGGGCTCTAACTTAACCTCTCCCTTGTGGCAACACATGGTAGCTGAATCATCACTAAACTCCCCTGCAAACAACCTTGCAGAGCAATAAACGCACTTTTTATCCATATCACCAACACTATGTGTTTGCACTTCATTGTCTTTAAGGAAAAGGCGGGCAGTACAATATGTTTTTGGAAGTTTATATAGTCTTCTTCTTGTACTGATATTTTGATGGAGATGAAGTAAATAAGTTGATGACACAAAGTTGTTAACTTGCACTAATTGTTGTCGCTGAGTATTGTTTATACGTTATTTATACGTTTATTTTATTCTATTCTATTCTATTCAGAGACTTCAGCGCCACCACGACACTTTATATCACCGACAACTGTTAAAATAAACAGATTGCCACCAGATGGCGACCCTTGTTTTTTAAAATGTAATTTTTTTAAATGAAATTTTTAAAATGTAATTTTTTAACGAAAACATTAATTTTAAGATATTTACTTATTTTTCGTCATTAGAGGGAAAAATAATCTTCAAAATGGCGTATCAAACATTAATTTTGATACAGTATTAAGGAGATATTTCATACCGACAAAAAAACACCTTTGAGAAATAATATATAGAGAAAAGTTTTAAAATGTAATTTTTTAACGAAAGCATTAATTTTAAGATAATTACTTATTTTTCGTCATTAGAGGGAAAAATAATCTTCAAAATGGCGTATCAAACATTAATTTTGATACAGTATTAAGGGAGATATTTCATACCGACAAAAAAACACCTTTGAGAAATAATATATAGAGATTTTAAATCATTTACGAAATGAAATGTTTCCATAGAAACTACTTCTTTCCACTTATTGCTTCAGCCTTAACCACAGTACTGTGGTCACTAACGTATACCACCACACGTTATCGCACTCAATTTTCACTGATGATGGCAGTCGACGGCACTGCCGAAACGTCTGGTTTTGCAGAAAACATTGGACTACAGCCAAACAGCCCGGGAAGGAATTTTAACAACAAACTACTACTTTGTTGCCGATAACGTCGTACACATATAAAAATTATCCCCTCCCCTTCAACTATAATTTTCATTTATAGAAAATTACCCCCACCCCGTTCAACTAGCCTCTTCATTTATAGACATTTCATCTACGTTTCTACAGTGGATTATTAAGATCTTCTTATCAGGATACTTTATTTATCAAAATGAAGTACTTTACTCTTGTTACAACAAAAAATGTTTCTGGTAAACTACCCTTTCCCCGTAACCGATCTTCACCAAAATCAATAGGCCTTGAGTCTTCTACAACGCAGGCACATGTGTAAAAAATTATTTGATTCTGTTTGAATTTACGGCAGTTATCGTTCGTCATGAAAAAATTTCTCTTGTTACAACATCAAATGTTGCAGGTAAACTACCTCTTTCTCTTAACTGATCTTCACCAAAATCAATAGTGTCTTGAGTCCTCTACAATTCAGGGATGCATGCAAAACATTATTTGATTCTGTTTGAATGTGCGGCAGGTATCGTTCGTCATAGAAACAATTACTCTTGTTAAAACATTAAGGGTGGCAGGTAAACTACCCCTTTCCCTTAATCGATCTTTGCCAAAGTCAATAGACCTTCAGTTCTTTACAATTCAGGAATGTATGCAAAACATTATTTGATTTTCCTTTAATTTATGGCAGTTATCGTTCGTCATATAAAACATTACCCTTGTTACAACAAAAAACGTTGCAGTTAAACTACCCTTTCCCTTAACCGATCTTCACCAAAATCAACAGACCTTGAGTTCTCTATGATTCAGGAAGGTGTGCAAACAAGTATTTGATTCTGTTTGAATTTATGGCAGTTATCGTTCGTCATAGAAAAAAATACCCTTGTTAAAACATAAAACGTTGCAGGTAAACTACCCCTTTCCCTCAACCGATCTTCACCAAAAGCAATAGATCTTGAGAACTCTTCAATTCATAAAAGTATGCAAAATATTATTTGATTCTGTTTGAATTTAGGCAGTTATCATTCGTCATAGAAAACATTACCCTTGTTAAAACATAAAACGTTGCAGGTAAACTACCCCTTTCCCTTAACCGATATTCACCAAAAACAACAGGTCTTGAGAAATCTACAACGCAGGGCTGTATGCAAAACATTATTTGATTCTGTTTGATTTTGCGGCTGTTATCGTTCGCCATAGACAAAAATTACCCTTGTTAAAATATAAATCGTTGCAGGTAAACTACCCCTTTCCCTTAACCGATCTTCACCAAAAACAAAAGGTTTTGAATACTCTGCAATTCAGGACTGTATGCAAAAAATTATTTGATTCTGTTTGAATTTGAAGCTCTTATCGTTTGCCATAGTAAAAAAAAAACTCTCTTACCCTTTCCCCTCAACATTTTACTGTTGTGAAATAATTGATTGAATCAATGCTTCTCCCTTGTTTTTGTCCTTACTGAAACAAACTCTTACATCCCAGACGTAGTTTATACTACGGACACATGATACGGTGTTATAAACGTTAAATTACCGTGTGATAAATGCTGGAATCAGGTTTGACAGCTGACTGTTACGAAGTGAGGATAGGTATCTTAAACGTCACGATTTGTTTTGGAAACTGCCTTAGAGTTACAAACTACCATGGTCGGAAAGTATTAGAAAATGCTTAAACAATACTCATTACAACAAATAGGAAAATACGAGCAACTGACTAAAAGTGTTTTAAAGCTATTGGCAAGATTTATAAAGTGAATTATTTAATTAGATTTAGACATACTTAGAAAATATATTTGCAGTTACGGAGAAGTTTTGTACGTTGCCGAAAAAAAAAGTACTTCTCATAACAAATGTGTACTTGTGATAAACACCCGCCGATTTGGTCTCTTCATAAGGTTTATGAAATTTCTGCAAAACACTGGCCACGTTTCATCACGAAGAACAAAATGTTATGCTTAAAATATACATATACGTCAGTGTTATTGTTTAGTATACGCTAACACGTAATGAGCAATACTTAACGGCTAAATAAAGTAAATAAATAAATATGTAATGGTAATATGTAATGTGTAATAAATGGCGTAATGGTAAATAAATATTTCACGCTGGCTACGTAAACAAAAGTGCTTAAATTAAAGCCTTTATCAGTCGTTCAAACAAAACCGGTTAAAAATTATAACCATCAGGTAAACAGGATTTCAGTGGTTCGGAACACGATAACACGATTTATAAGGGAAAAATATTTCGTAACAAGTAACATTTGCTGTAACCCTCTCTGTCCCTACTATATCGCGTCTGTTATCAAAATTCGTGTTGACTCTAACAAATTAGAAGGTCGATAAGTGTATTTTTACCAAAAAATATTTTTAACGCGTCAACTAAACTGTCAATGAAATTTTATAAATTGTAACGACCCGGCTCAGCGATAATGCTTACAGTTGTGAAGTTATTGAAAATAAACCAGAAATTATCATATAGCTTTGTTGAGAATAAAAAAGAATTAAGTTGTAATATTCAAATCTTTAAATAAGCCTATGAAATTTAAAGAATAATTTTTTCAATTTTATTTATAATCTTTAACTTAACCTTAAAACCTTAAAACGCGTCTACTCATCGCGCGAAGGATCGTCTCTTACTGTACTCCTACACTTTCTTCCTGGGTAGAATACTTGAGTTCAGCAATTGAATGGGGTCGACGTTTGAAAACCTTATCTTTGAGAAAGCCTCGCAAAATTTATGTGAATGTAAGGTCGGGCAACCGCGCACACTTGGGATTCCATAAATAACATAAACGCACAAGAAAGAATTGTTTAAAACCATCACAAAAACTCTTGCAGTAGTGCCACCGTTTTTCGACCAAAACGGTTGATTTCCTTATTCAGTTACAAGCCATGCAAAGTCCGTTATGTTTTGATTACTATAATCTTACGATTTTGTTCCTCAAAAATGTATAAGTCAATGATTTCCAGTAATTCGGAAGTTTTAAACTGCAAACCGTATAGCCATACAGCTGCTATAATGTGAATTCCCTTAAGTTTATGTCAGACTAGCAACAAAAATTCTTGTTCAATACATAACCTTGAGATGAAAAAATTGGTTGATCACTCGAAAGAACTATAGTGTCAATTTGTCAATTTATAGCAGAACTGGTGTCTCTAAAGTAACATATCTCTGATAATATCGAATTCCTTGTTGAAAAATCAAAACAGCCGCTATTTGATTTGAGTGCAAATGTCAAAAACAATAAAGTTGTCTTACAATGACTTATATTAAATTGCGCAAATAGTCATTATCTGTTAACAATAAACTCAATAATTCTATTCAGACACAATAATACTTCTTTACGTCATGAAATTTCATTAATTGTTTGACTTCAAATAGCATGTTTTCTCTACTACTGGTAATTGGCTATTCTAAAACGGTTTTTCGTTTGATATTCCTTCTTTTACATTATATATTTTACATATATTGTTCTACTTCAGATATTGCAATACCTTTTTTATTTCTCATCTCAATGTATAGTAATTTTTGTTATATTAATTAATTCTTACAAATGATAATAGTCACTAAGTTAATAAATTTAATAGTCCAAATAACAGATAGACAACACTTGCTAAATACAACATGCACTAACCGCTGTAAAACCACTCCTAAATGACTACATGATTTCGTTGTCCCTTCACATGTTTACACAGCCTTTTTATCTTGTATACTGCGTAAAATACAACACGGAATCCCTACGGATTCCTTTGCTAAAAATCTGTAACACAGTCTTCTGTTACCTAATGGATAGGATCAGTGGCGAAGTTACATGGAGGCAATTGAGGCAATGCCTACCCTAAAATATTCTGTAGAATAAAAATTATAAATACGTATGAAGTATGTAACGTAAAGATTATACATTGTTACTGTAATTGTCGAATTTACTAATTACATGCTTTACTCAGCGACCGCTAGACGGTGACAAGTGACAGCAGACATAGTTAGTTTAAAGCGAATGAGGCAACGTGAACCTGCCTCAGCGTTTTTTGTATACATCGTATGTAAGCAATGTGTTGGCCGAGACTGTGCAGTGCGGGGAGCGGGGGATTGACCAGCGCTCCACACACTGTAGCGTTGAGGCATGTCTCACTGCTCACTGCTGTTGTGCGAGTTTTAAAGCGCGCTGTGTTGTTTATAATCGTGTTTATTTTGTGCGGTTATTAAAAGTGTGCCTGTGATTCCGGTGTCCTAATAGACAATCAACACTGTCATTTAAATTATTTGTGACATTAAACATATATATAGAAACTAATCAAGTTATAAATTTGGAAGTTCAATTAGTTATATTATTGTGTATGAATATAAGTGTGTCGCCCGAAATGAGTGAACGCGGTCCTTTTAATACTTTGTCAGGTTTTTTAAATTTATTAAAAAGTAAGCCGTTTTCTTCTTGGAGTTACGAAGAAAAATGTGGTGTTAAAAACAAGAGATTTACGCCTAATTTACAAATTAAACATTTTGATGGTAAAGTATCTAGAAAATTTCAGTTTTCTTGGTACGAGCGATATTCGTGGTTGACAGGCTGTTCCGAAAACAACAGACTTTTTTGTTATACATGTATCTTGTTTTCTGGTAAAAAAGAATGGATTTTATATGGAGTGACGGTAACAAAAAACTTTCTTAGAAAGGCAGACAAACACCAGAATTCAAATAAACATATTCAAAATGAAGAGCGGTACCGTTTGCTGGGACGCGTGAGGATTGAACATACTCTTTCTGAAGGGGCTAGAATTCAAGCTGTTAAACATAATGAAGTCGTGAAACAAAATAGGCTTGTTGTTGAAAGACTTGTTGATATTGTGTGTTTTCTCGGGAAACAGGAGCTTGGATTTCGAGGTAATTTCGAAGGGGAAGACTCAGTCAACCGGGGTAATTATCTAGAATTCTTAGATCTTCTTTCTAAGCAGGAGCAGTACATTCGAGATCATCTCCAGTCTACGTCAGGATTTAAAGGTACATCAAACGATATTCAGAATGAATTAGTTGAATCTGTAACTGATATAATTCAAGAGAAGATTAAGGCGGAGTTAGATTCTTGCGATTTTATTGGAATTCAGGCAGATGAAACTTTAGACGTATCAAGTAGATCTCAAGTCAGCATAATTTTTAGATTTTGTTCAAAAGAAGGTCCAGTAGAAAGTTTCATTGGGTTTTATGATGTTTCAGTAGATAAGACTGAATCAGGCTTATCAGAATTAATTTTTGACGTTTTAAAAAAGTGGGGTGTAACTGAGAAGGTAGTCTGTCAAACATTTGATGGAGCCTCTGTAATGGCTGGAAAGCATGGAGGTGTTCAGCACTTTGTAAAACAGACTTGACCAAGAGCATTATTTTTACATTGCTATGCTCACAAGTTAAACCTCGTACTTCTTCATTGCACTAAAACAATAAAATCGGTTAGGCTCTTCATTCACAATCTGACAGCATTTCACACATTTTTTGTAGATCCTCAAAGAGATCACAGCTTTTAGAATCTAGAGGATTTAAACTTCCACAAGCATCCACTACCCGTTGGAACTTTCATTCCAGAGCAGTTCATACCATCTTTTCCCACTATGGTGACTTGAGACAAATTTTTGAGGACATTACAGAGAATGATGAAGGATGGGATAGTGATTCGTACAATTCTGCTGTTGGATTGCTTAACATACTCAAAAAGACCCATTTCATTTACTTACTTTGTTTTTATAGGGAAATATTCGTTTATACTGACCATCTCTTTTCTCTACTGCAACACAAAACTATCTCCGATATAATTCTGTGCAACACTGAAATTAAGAAAACTACTGCTATCCTCAAGGACATGAGATCAGAAAACACTGTGTCGTCTTGTATTGAAAAATCTCACCAAATAAGCAGCGAGGTAAATATAGATGACAGTAACAGGAAACTGCTGAAAACGTTAACTTATGAAGTTCTTGACATTTGATTATGCAGCTGGAGGTACGGTTCAGTGATTTCGAAAGTATCCAGTTTGTTGAGTTGTTGGATCCAAATCACTTCATTTCTTACAAAGAGAGTTTTCCTTCTACTAAACTGAACAGCCTTATAAATAAATATCCTTTTTTCAATAGTGAAAGACTGGAAAATGAATTAAAAAACATTTACTCAGATACTGGAAAACATTTGTTCCCTCAAAGACTTTTACATTTTATAATTCTTAATGACTTAGAACCAGTGTACGTGGAAGTTTCAAAATTAATTCATTTGATTTTAACTTTCACGGCTTCTTCAGAAAGGAGTATGAGTACTTTGAAAAGAATAAAAAACTACTTGCGCAATACAATGACTAATGAAAGACTTAACTCTCTTAGCACCATTGCTATTGAAAAAAAATTGGTGAAGGAATTGATGAGTGACCAGTTGTTCAAAGACCGTGTAGTTGACAAATTTGCAAGCAAGAAAACTCGCCGTGTTGAACTACTCTACAAAAAAATTTAAGGTAAGACTTTTGCCTACCCGTTCATTAACTACTACCTTCGCCACTGGATAGGATTCACAGATGATAGCTTATGTATGATCTACGTAATTATATATAATTTCTTATACGATTCTTACATAATTTTTATGAACGTGTGTATTTGTAAGAATACTGTGCCCAGAAGAACTATATAGAATGCTGTAGGGTTTTTCCTTCTCACAGCCGTCAATTAACGGTGCCTGACTGCAGCTTTTCTTTTAGAGACTTACTACTGTTTGTTCTGTACTTAGTTAATCCTAAAAAAAAATAAATAGTTAAAAATTAGACAAATCCTCATCCTGAATTTAAGAATTATTAATAATTTATAATTTGCTTAATAATTTATTATTACAGGAAACAAATTAATTTCTTAATTTAAGTGATTCACATCATTAGTTAATAATAAACTTTAGACCGTTAAATTTTTAAGCTTTAACTTACAGTAGTTGTTTTACAGAGCAAACCACATGTCCTGACAATGTTTGTTACAATTGTAGCTATTGGAGAGGTACGTTTAACTACCATCTATTACAAGGACATTTTACTTCCATGTTCCGTAAGGAAATGGAAGTAAGGTGATCGCGAAAAAAATCGTGTTCGAGATTAGGGCAGATTCTGATTGTACTACCATCGAAACATAAAAAAAAAGTAATTTTCCGAAAAGTGTCTGTGTGTCGACTTTTTTCTATGCCCCAAATTCAAACAGAATTAAACAATTTTTTGCATATGTGCCCGAGCTGTAGAGGACTTAAGGTCTATTGATTTTGGTGAAGATCGGTTAAGGGGAAAAGGGTAGTTTACCTGCAGCGTTTTACGTTTTAACAAGAGTAAAGTACTTAATTTTAATAAATAAAGTATCTTGAAAAGAAGGTCATAATAATCCACTGTAGAAAGGTAGATGAAATATATATAAATGAAAAGGGTAGCTGTAGCGGGAGGCGGTAATTTTTTGTATTAATGTTATAAATTTATTCGACCGAAAACTTAAAATTTTCAATAAAATATTAACAATTGATATCGTTCCATGCTATGTAACCACAGATACGTAATCAAAATAATTTTTCGTTTTCAGAGTCACAGAAAACAAACGCTGGGCGGTATTCACTTTTTTCGCGTTGTATAAATAAAAGATAATTTACCAAATTAATTCTTTATTTTCAAAATATTAACAACTATGTGCAATTCGTATTTTGATTATCATTCTCAGCGTTTTTACCAAAAGCATGCTGATATATTTGGTTTTGTTCTGAGTTTTTGTTTACATATTAAAAATTATTTGATAATTAAACAATTATGGTTCTGCATACAGATTTTTTAGTAATTAGTTGCTTTTGTGAGTTGTTAAATTAATTTTGAGAAAGCATCTTAACTCTAAAGAAGAATATGAACTTTCTTTATCTAGTGTAATATTGGAATTGGAATTTTACGTTCTTAAAGACACAAAACTAAAGATTAAGACTTTTTTCTATTTCAGAATTCATAATTCTATTTTAAATAGAACACATAAAGTACTAAGAAACAAACAGTGAATTTAATAATATTAATTTTATAGTTTAGTACTCAAGACATGTTAAAACAATTATGCTAGTTTATTACTTCGCATAATGACCTTAAAATAATTGTAAAATTACAATATTTAAAAACAGAAAAATTACGGCCTTTATAAATAATCGTTTCTGAAACACGCAGGCCGCGCGCTATTATTGTAATTACACCAAGCTCAAGAGAACCATGTACACAACTGATTTTGTCTGCTGTAGGGTATAACATTATGCACATAGTTATATAATTATGTACGTTTGTGCGTATGCGTGTGTGTGTATGTGTGTGTGTGTGTGTTCGTATATTCGTGTTGGTGTTCAAAACAAAAACATTTTGCGGGCTCAGTCCAAAAGTTCATAGTTAAAGCTCGTTAGTATGGTAAATACGCTACCCAAAACTTTGCAGTGAAAGTTACAATTTGCGTTCAGCTGTGATGTTCTGTTAGAGTTTGCTGTACGATGTACAAACACTCTAATATGATGTAATGCCGATTCTGTCAGAGAACTAGAAATGTACACATTGACACAAAGGCACGCCCTAAAGCTGCGTAGTTTTTACGCAAGGCAAGCATTCTACAAACTCGTATACTGAAGAAACTGTTATTTAAATAAGAATACACAACTGACATACATGTATACTTGTATGCATGCGTGTATACATGTATGCTTTTAGAACGACAACAAACGTACCCAGCACACGATTGTTTGATACAAGATTGTCAAAATGTTTGCCATTAGCAGTGAAAGGCAGGATAATGCGAGTATTATACATAGTTTGTTTATTCCTACGCCAATTTTTTGTTGGTTTAGAAGACAAAAGGGAAAATAATTTAGTTCTAATTTATCACATTTATGAATAGATTTGTAGTAATTACATTGCTGGTCCCCAATAGATATGTGACAAATGGCAGGATATACAATTTTCGTTATAAATTCCTTGATTATTACGTCTATTATTTATATCCATAGACTGTTATTCGCACTAATTTCATTTACGTAAATTATTAGGCTGTTATGTATTGGTCTACCATTGAACACATAAGATTAATATATATCCGGAGGACCTTATCTCCGGATCAAAGTTTCTTAAATCTTTTGCGTTGTTTTACAAGTAAAGACAATTCCTAATAATGTACAAATTTATTTAATTTTTAACATTTACTTCTTCATAAGATTTTCATTAAATATAAATCTTCTAAATTGTTTTCTACTAACATTTTTGATAGCGTTATTTCCTGGATTGGATTTCTCCGTACGATTTTAATATTAATGGCGTTTTTAATTTTCATGATTTTTGACCGTACGAATTTAGCTTTACTTTATTTATGATTTTATTTGTGATTTACATGTCAGGATACGTACAACGTATACCCCTGACGTATCACGAGATTGGCTCAATCCAGGTAAAGTCGTGACATCATGAGTATCGCCGAGTGTTGACACGAGATTACCAAGCAAAAACATTAGACGTCAGGATACGTACAACGTATACCCCTGACATTATCACGAGATTGCCTCAATCCAGGTAAAGTCGTGACATCATGAGTATCGCCGAGTGTTGACACGAGATAACCAAGCAAAAATATTAGACGTCAGGATACGTACAACGTATACCCCTGACGTATCACGAGATTGCCTCAATCCAGGTAAAGTCGTGATATCACGAGTATCGCCGAGTGTTGACACGAGATAACCAAGCAAAAATATTAGATGTCAGGATACGTACAACGTATACCCCTGACATTATCACGAGATTGCCTCAATCCAGGTAAAGTCGTGACATCATAAGTATCGCCGAGTGTTGACACGAGATAACCAAGCAAAAATATTAGACGTCAGGATACGTACAACGTATACCCCTGACGTATCACGAGATTGCCTCAATCCAGGTAAAGTCGTGATATCACGAGTATCACCGAGTGTTGACACGAGATTACCAAGCAAAAACATTAGATGTCACGATACGTACAACGTATAACCCTGACGTATCACGAGATTGGCTCAATCCAGGTAAAGTCGTGACATCATGAGTATCGCCGAGTGTTGACACGAGATTACCAAGCAAAAACATTAGACGTCAGGATACGTACAACGTATACCCCTGACATTATCACGAGATTGCCTCAATCCAGGTAAAGTCGTGACATCATGAGTATCGCCGAGTGTTGACACGAGATAACCAAGCAAAAATATTAGACGTCAGGATACGTACAACGTATACCCCTGACGTATCACGAGATTGCCTCAATCCAGGTAAAGTCGTGATATCACGAGTATCGCCGAGTGTTGACACGAGATAACCAAGCAAAAATATTAGATGTCAGGATACGTACAACGTATACCCCTGACATTATCACGAGATTGCCTCAATCCAGGTAAAGTCGTGACATCATAAGTATCGCCGAGTGTTGACACGAGATAACCAAGCAAAAATATTAGACGTCAGGATACGTACAACGTATACCCCTGACGTATCACGAGATTGCCTCAATCCAGGTAAAGTCGTGATATCACGAGTATCACCGAGTGTTGACACGAGATTACCAAGCAAAAACATTAGATGTCACGATACGTACAACGTATAACCCTGACGTATCACGAGATTGCCTCAATCCAGGTAAAGTCGTGATATCATGAGTATCGCCGAGTGTTGAGACGAGATTACCAAGCAAAAACATTTGATGTCAGGATACGTACAACGTATACCCCTGACGTATCACGAGATTGCCTCAATCCAGGTAAAGTCGTGATATCACGAGTATCGCCGAGTGTTGACACGAGATACCAAGCAAAAACATCACATGTCTGGATACGTACAACGTATACCCCTGACGTATCACGAGATTGCCTCAATCCAGGTTATAACGATAAAATGTCTAAATAAAATTTTTTTTGTAAGTGGACGGTGTAACGAGGGTTGCTGACAGATATACGATGGCTCGGTAACATGTTGTTCAAGACAAGGGAAGGCAGAGTTTAGGCGAACAATGCCTAAAGTCGCAGCAGATGTACAGTGAAGCGAATTGCGGGTGATGCGCAACGGCCCAAGAGAGACAAAGGCGAAATATATCGCTAAGAAGAAACAATATATCGTTGACAAGGCGACATAGCGACGCTATCCCGAAGACAATTAGCCACACGCGTCGAGCTACACACCAAATGCAGTGTTACATCGCAAAAATAGAAAGGAAAAGCCTGACTTGAATAGACAATACGCTTGCACTATGAACGAACGACGGGACGTCCAGCTTTACCAGAAGGGTACGCGACGAAAAAAGGCTTGGAGAGCAAGATATAGCAGCTGTCTGGAATACTCAGAATTGACCACACTCGTCGTGGGAACGACTAGGAGAAACTAGTTGACAATACGAGCAATTGGTCACGGGTAAGAAGTAGGACACATGGTGAACAAAAAGAGCAGATGAATGTACCACACAACAATTAAAAGCACTTTATCTATAAAGGACAAGTACGCCAAAATACGAGGGTGATAGACAGCCGTGAAATTGGTCATCCGACTCAAGCGATGGGGTGGAGTCAACCATGAACTTGTAAGGGTAGGGAATAAGAAAGCCTATCAGAGTCGAGAGTTGAGGAGAATGTCTCTACAAGAAGTGGTTACCAAGGAAACGAACTGGAGGAACGAATAAGAAACGAAGGGAGATGAGAATCTAGAGTGTTAAGGCGGAGTTTTCACCAGAAAACAAGCGAAAACGAATAGAAGCGCAGAGGTTGAGAAATTAAGTGGGAATTAGAGAAAATAGTGGGATTTTGGGGTATAAACTAGAGTGTTGACCGCGAGCGGAGGTCTTATGTCTTATGTCTTATGTCTTATGTCTTATGTCTTATGTCTTATGTCTTATGTCTTATGTCTTATGTCTTATGTCTTAGGTCTTAGGTCTGGAGTTTTATTCTGATACGGAGAGTATGAACGACGGAGTCGTGTATCGGAAGCCTTATATATAATATCTAATAGCCGGAGTCGTATAACTTAGATATCGGAACTGACGGGAGTGCGGATGTTGTAACGGAAAAAGTCTTGTATCGGTTGAAGAATCGGTGTGAGTACGAACAGTCGAGAATCTGAAGCCGGTAATGGAACTTAGAGTTTGTTAAACGACATGACGAAATATAATTAAAATCGACTAAGTTGGTCGACTTGAGTAATAATATTATCAAGGACATTAAACGGAGCGAAGTGCGGTAAAATGAGTAAGAGATAGACAACAATTATAAACACCAGTAAATATAAACAAATGTCGGGTTAATAAAGTAAATCCACGAAAAACAGTGTGAATCAAATCACAAAACATACAGCACGTAGTAATGACACTTGAGTAGAACATTTCAATAAAAGTTAGAATTATTAAATATCATGTACGAAATTCGAAGGTCAAATCACCAGAACTAAACTAAAAATTACATACATTTGTGTCGAAGTGCGAGAAGAGAAGTGATAAGTGCGTCAGTGCTTGATACGAGGATATAATGCCAGCCGCAAGGATTCCCGGAACCTGGAGAGACAAGAAACAGGATAACAGCGCAGAGAACTTTTCGCCATAGAATGGATTAACGTATACCAAGTAAATTTTATATTCATGCACTAATTAAGTATAACACTGTCTGTTCATCTGAAAGTACCCATACGTAATAATATTTAGAGAAAGTAATATCAAGTAGCTAGTCAGGCAAATTCATAAGATAATTATGAAAGATGATGGTAATCGATATCAAATTTTATGAATCCATTTATTATGAATTGGTTAATATAGAATAAAAAGTGTAATAATGATGATTAAAAATCTAATAAGCCTCTAGATGAAGAGTATAAGAAAGTTATCAAGGGTTAACAAAATAATAATTGGTAGATTGATGTAGTCAGTAAGGATTCAAGATATATGTTGTATTTCTTTTCAGGGGAATAAGTAAATAATGTCAATGCTATTAATTGTCATAATTTAAGGAAGTGACATCAATGTTGTTAAGTATAATAAATTAAGTTAACCTTGCAAATCCTTGTGTATGTTGTCAATCATTTGATACACCTAAAGATAAAATTTAGTATGTAACATCAAAAACTTTAATAATTATATTTGACGCCGACACAATTGGCGTGCACACTTTAATTGGTCAACTTGGCACCACTACAAGGTGAGAATTAATTAAACAGAATCATTAATTAGTCAATTAATTAAATTAAAAGAACAATAAACACTATTTTAGTTACAATTTGGCGTCCCACCACGCGGGCCATAGATAATTTGACAGTAAACAAAATTTAATTATACATATTAATCGTAACTAATCAAAATTTAGTTATAAGGTAAAGTCGTGATATTACGAGTATCGCCGAGTGTTGACACGAGATTACCAAGCAAAAACATCACATGTCTGGATACGTACAACGTATACCCCTGACGTATCACGAGATTGCCTCAATCCAGGTAAAGTCATGATATCATGAGTATCGCCGAGTGTTGACACGAGATTACCAAGCAAAAACATCACATGTCTGGATACGTACAACGTATACCTCTGACGTATCACGAGATTGCCTCAATCCAAGTAAAGTCGTGATATCACGAGTATCGCCGAGTGTTGACACGAGATTACCAAGCAAAAACATCACATGTCTGGA
Source organism: Magicicada septendecula (assembly GCA_034769895.1). Classification (NCBI taxonomy): domain Eukaryota; kingdom Metazoa; phylum Arthropoda; class Insecta; order Hemiptera; family Cicadidae; genus Magicicada; species Magicicada septendecula. The sequence continues at coordinate 267,383,599 of CM068367.1, forward strand.
TACGTACAACGTATACCCCTGACGTATCACGAGATTGCCTCAATCCAGGTAAAGTCGTGATATCACGAGTATCACCGAGTGTTGACACGAGATTACCTGGAATATTACGAGGTTACCAAGCAAAAACATTGTTTCAAAACTTAATTAAAATAAATATAACATGTTATTTTATCCAAAAAAATTTAGTACAATCAAGTCTTTAGAAACATTCTTTGCAAAAATTAAAACAGAAAAAATAATTACAGGTTTTTGGTTGCCACTATTGGTATTTTATATAATTTATCACGCGTTTAAACTAGTTTAATATACAGGATAAAATCTGTCGAAATTTCGATGTTGTAAAAGTTATAAAATTTGCATTACGTTCTTAATGTGAGTATGATTAATAGTTTTTAATCAACTAAATTTGTGTTAACCGACACAAGTTTCTTTAAAACTCGATTGAATTCGTAAACTTATACACTCTGAAACTGCAGTAAGGAATAGATTAGGTCGTTTATGAAGCATTTCATGGATTTTTGTATACTTAGACCTAATGAGCAGCTGAGCAAATTAAGGTGCAATGACGAAGACGTTCTTAGCGCTGTACTAACCAGGGTCTGTGGGTGCTATACCGACAAGAGAAATCTAATAAGGTAACCCAAAGGTAAATTCTTGGTTTGTTTCTGACGATTTCTTAATTTCACAATAATGTAACGTATTTTATTTGTTTGAAGTCGTAGTAATAATATTACTAACAATAATAATTTGAAACCTAATTGTATATCAATCATCATTTAAGAACACAAAACCATTTAAAAATGGCATTTGCTGTGTATATTATTGCGTCACATTGAAGTAGTTTACAGTTGACGCTGTCTACCAATGACAGTAGTTGGATTACAGCCAGAAACCCTGGAAGCAATATCGGCGTTTCGCTTCACTGGTTCAATACGGACTGCACTGTTACAGACGAATTATTGGCCAAACTTCACTCTCTTTACTTGTTGAGAAAAATACCGATCAGTGTGTAGAACACATAAATTAGAATATAGTATGCTTATAAATAGTTTTACATATAAAAGTTGCCAACTTTATATGAAAGATTAACCTAGTCTATATATACAATTAGCAAATCAACAAATAAGTATGTAAAACTCTTTCTTGCCACATATTGTTGAATTCTTATAACATGCCATTGTTATTCAGAATCCGTTGTAGAACAATTTAACTATTATTATTAAATACAACTATTACATTAACGACTCGGAACAAAAAGTTTTTTATGAGTAAAAACATAAAATTATACCTTACAACCTGAACCGGTTTTCACTTTTAAAAAGCTTCTTCAGAGGTTTGCCGCTGGTAGCGCTGTCCGTCCTGTTGTGGGCGACGGAATCGAATTTCGAAAGATCGATGTTGTGTGTGTGGGGTGAGATATGTTCGAATAATGCGTGCGATTTGAATTGTGTCTGTTCGTTTAGGATGTCGTTTTTATTTGTTTTCGTGTGTTTGTATATTTCCAATTGTTCTAGAGTGTCTAGTTTTCCGCCTTTTGTGTGTACGTGTAGAATGTTCATGTTATTGTCGATGTTTTTGTATGTGTGGTTTGCTTCAATGAGGTGGTTTGCAAAGGTGGATTCCGTAGTGGAGTTGAGTGCCTTTGTGTGTTCAATGTATCTCTGTTTGAAGCTACGTCCTGTCTGGCCTATGTAGAATTTGTTGCAATTTGAGCAATTTAGTTTGTAAACACCGGGTAGATCAAATTTGTTTTGTGCTTTGTGTGTGTGTTTTGATAGTGTGTGTACTGTTTTGTTAGTAGTTTTGTAAGCGATTCTGTATCCTGCTTTTTTGAATTTGTGGACTATTTTTTCAGTTTGTTTGTTGATGTATGTTGTAGCATGACAGATAATCCACATAATAAAGATTACCATATGATCATAAGTAAAAATCAATTACATGGAATATCAAGAAAAATCCAAATGAAAACCAAATAAATATCAAAATAAAATACCACCATAACTTGAAAAAGTAAATATAAAGAAGAAACTCTGCAACAAAAATAAATGTACAGCAAAATAAAACCCCAAAAAACTAAGATAAAATAAGGATAATACCCAGGTAGGATAGGAGTAGGTAAGGAAGATACCCAGAACAAATCAACGGACAAAATAACAATATAATAATGAAGAAACCGAGAACGAAAAAGGAATATACCCAGAACAAATAAAAATAATAATAACGAAATGGTACTGAAGAAACCAAGAATGAAGAAGGACGATATCCAGAACAAACCAACATACCTAATGAACAGGGACAAGTTTGAAGATACCAGATAGTAGAGGGAGAAGAATACGACCAATACCCTAAGGAAACCCAGTAGGGAGAAAACAAAAACCCCAAAAGAAATTAAATGTCACTATTGAAAGTATAACACCCCAAAAAACCAGAAACTCATGTAAAATAAATGAAAACAAAAGTGTTTAAAGTGCTAAGTAAAAGTGCACCCAAGAAAGTTATTGTATAATTAATAAAGACAAATCTTAACAGTCCCCCCATGATTAAACATCTTGGTAATATAAAACTATAAAACTGACTAGTGATAGTATCAAGAAATAACAGGGGACAAGTGCAAGTTATTATATTGTAATAAATAAACTTTGAGAAAGTACATTTAATACTGTACCTTTAAATAACTTTAAAAGTTTTAATTTAGTATCATGAGTGCTATTTAATAAAATAGTATGGTGAAAGAGCAAGGACTAATAGTTCTAATAAAGTGCCACTATTTATGTAATAACATTCAATGGAGTGAATAAGATAAATAGAGAGCTGGGAGTTAATCCATAAAGTGGCAAGGGATACATCCCTAAAATTAAAGAAAAACAGATAAGACTGCACCCAAATAATTTTAAGTAAGTTTTAAAAATAAAGGAACAGAGATGTTAGGTTCCAATTATAATAAATGAACTCTATGCCTAAGGTTTGGAAATAGAGAGTAGTTTTTATAATTATAAAATGTTATTATGTTTAATAGTTTGAATCAGGAATGCAATGTCTGAATGTGGATACCATTCTTATATGATAAAATGTTTTTATGAGTTACTATAAATAATCAGTACTAAAAGGTATGAATTTAAATACCATATTTGATGTCAAATAATTGTTATGTATTAATTGTTTAATGTCAATAATAAATGTTATTGTAGTAAAATAAGGAATTATTAATGGATATTATATTAGAATAGAAGGTCAGAAAAGGGTATAAACAAACTGTATTTGTTAAGTATGAAGTGTTCGTGAATTGTCGATTTACTGTTGTAATTTATTCGCCAGGATGCAGAAATGATAAAGAGAGAATGGACTGTAGTTAATACATTTATTGAAAATTATTCACATTATTACAGCATTGAAATGGTTAGGTGTCAATTTTTAATATAAGATTGGCTAATGAGCGCATCGTAAATACAAGTCGTAAAATGTTACATTGAAGAATTAATTTAGTGAGAAAGCCTAGAAGGCCATATATAAAGTCTTGGGCCTAAGGCCTACATTAATTGTCGCAACAAAGAAGAAATGAATGTGACAGGATAGCAGCGAGCGCAAGGGCGACCGCCGATAGCGAACGTATGTAACGCACTGTCCAGAAGTACAGACATGAATTGAGCAAATTAAAAGCGCAGATTAGCCAACCTATGAATGCAAAAATTACCACGCTACTGTACATAACTGCCCGCAAAAAATCAATAGATTTTTTAATACATTTTAGTAACTTATTATATAAAATACAGAGTCCTTAATAATGAAAGTTAATCTCAATAGGCTGCATTGAACCTTGAGTTGTAATCTTAGATAACAGTTGTGCATTAATTGTTTAGCGATAAGCTTGAATAAAGATAAGCGTTTAGTAGGCCAAGGTTGGCGTGCAAAGTGATTTTATGCATGATTGAAAATGTAAGCGCTGGCAATGTATTGCCCAAATATATTGTATGTATACAATATTGAACGATATAAAACATGAAAGTACATAATTTGACAATGTTTAATAATGAATGATCGGAAACTCATCCCAAGATGGCCCGATAAATTGTAACACTATGCAAGTCATAGATGGTTAACGTGAAATAGTTGAGGCCAGTAGACCTGTACAGAGTATTGCATACAATGAACAAATAAATTGTCACAAATTATACATGTTTAGACGTAAATCTAGCGTGGCGTCATAAAGTTGAACGAGTCATGCTATACCTGAAGTTTCAGGAATTTACAATAAGATATATTGTTGTGTGGAAACAAGCTATAGATAGCTGACTGATTGCGAGCACATATAATTAAGCAGGAATAATAATTGTGCAATGCATAATCACAAAATACAAAATACCATATAAAAATACAATATAAAAATAAAATCTAGGCGTGGCGTGGTTACAGACAGTAGACGCAAAATCAATATGTTTTACATAAATGCAAGTTATATAACAAATACAATAAACACCAATTTAGTTAATTACAAATATGTATAAGCCCAATAGCATAAGTAACAAATACGACACTGTGGTTACAAATGTAATACATGAGTTGAATAATTGAGAAATACATTCATAGAACAATAAATCACACATATTAACAACTGTGCAAGAAATGCATACATGGTTGTATAACTGCAAACCATGCGAATATTATGTAACAAATTTTTATAAAACAATACCACCGATAACATGACACATACCCAATACCAATCAAAATGTAAATGTGTAGGACATAGTATGCCACACAAAATATTAACATATAAATACAAAATAGCAAATATACCACCATGAAACTATGATGAGTATAGAGATGACAGCACAGTGCATGGTTGTGAACTTACAAGTCACATGCAAATTTAGTATAGAAACACGCAATGGTGTAAATTGTCATGAAAATGTTGTGATGATACATATCACAATTAAGTTGACCAAATGGTCATATAATAAAGTCAATGGCCGAGTAAAATACCATTGTGCTAAATGATCATAATAACCTTGTGTCTAAGTCTAGTCCCGCGCTGGCAACAGACATAGTTTATATACTGGTATCCGCAAAACACCAGTAGGCGTGCGAATGTCTACGACTCTAATTAAGTTGTCTGGGCCGGGAAATGTGGCGGTAATTACACCAAATTTCCAGGCTAATGGAGGTAGGTTATCCTCAATAAGTAAAACTAGGTCCCCAATGGAAACATTATCCTTTGCGAATTTCCATTTGTGACGTTGTTGTAATTGGTGTAAACAGTCGCGAGTCCAAGCCTTCCAAATGACTTGGACAAACTTCTGGAGAAGTTGCCAACGTCTAAGACGAGAGATAGGAACATGAGATAAGTCTGGGTCCGATATCGCCGTTAATGGTGCGCAAATCAAAAAATGGCCAGGAGTAAGTGGCACCGGATCATTTACATCCGATGAGATGGCAAATAAAGGGCGAGAGTTTAGACATGCCTCTATCTGAGACAAAACTGTCGTAAACTCCTCGAAGGTGAGTATAGACTTGCCTACCACGCGGCGCAAATGAAACTTTAAACTCTTTATGCCGCTCTCCCAAAGACCACCAAAATGAGGTGACGAGGGCGGAATAAATGACCATGAAATACCCTGAGAGGCCGTGAATGATTTGATTGATGAGGTGGCATCCTTATTATGGCAAAGATTGTAGAGGTCATGTAAAACATTGCGGGCCTTCCTAAAGTTTGTGCCATTATCAGAATATAACTGACTGGGTATTCCCCTGCGGGACATAAAACGACGTAAGGCTGTAACTAGCTTTTCGCCGCGTTACAAATCCAGGGAGCCCTTCGTAATTAAACTCCGTTAATTAGAAGGGCTGCCTACGTTGTAACAGAATTGATCACAAATAATTAAAATAACATATTACTTACTAGCTGTGTAATTGTTTACTTTGTGTAAGGAAACAATGGCAAGGTATACAATTGATTTAAGCACTCCTCATATGTGTGTAACAAGAAGACTTCTCTTTATTCAACATTTAAGAAAAACATATACTGACTGATGCCATGACATTGCTAATTCAATTATTAAATTATCGAAAGGTTTCTTTAAAGTTTGGCATCAAACTAGATTCTATATAGTTATACCTCGGATCCGGGTGAACTTTCTGTATTAAAACTTTTAATTATACTCTTTTCATGATATTAGCTTGCAAGACTTTCTTTTAATTCAACATTTAAGAATGGTATTATTGCTTGAGTTATATTACTCTACATTAACATATAAACTGTTACAACGTATGAAGTTAGAATAGTTACATGAAATATTAATTAATGAGATATAATCTTATAAACATTAGATTTAATTTATAAGTCTTTACAAAGTTAATCATTTCTGAAAAGTCTCTTTCAAGATGTGTTGTGTAACAAATATTAGTAACCCTCGATAGACAGGCTATCGAGTCACCTTTAATTGGTATGCAGGAGACTCCTCCTGGGGTATCAGTCTTGGGAAACAGCTACGTCGTCATCTCGGTCTGGCTTTCCTCTGTAAAGGGCTCCAAAAGTTAGCAGGGAGAACACTAGGTCATGTAGTTATCTACGATGATCATGTAGATTCTCGGATGTCCTGATCTGCATATTCTGTCACGTGCAGTAGAGTTTGTGGCTTCTGCTAGTTCACATCTCCGGGTATTACTTTGGAATAGTTGTTATACGTTGAAGTACGTAGTCATCTTGTGTTACACTTTTTGTTACGTTTCAATACTTTTTGTTTTACATAACTTTAAACTTATTGTCTATTCACATGACTACATTAATTAATACATCCAGATGCTTTAAACAAACTACATCTGGTACACTTTCTGAAGATGAAACCAAATATGATACACATATTTGAAGAGCATAGCTCTTACGTCTACACTGTACGGAGTCGCCATTGCAAGAGAGAGAATTTACGCTCCCTTCGCCAGGTACTGGACAAAAGTTAGTGGGACAACTTCCGCGCGAGAATATAGTTCCTAACTATATTTAAGTTAACTTTTTTATTTATTTAAACTATCCCTAAACAAATATATACAATTTAAATCAGTTGTTTTAGCGACTTTTTATGTCTTCAGATTTTATTATTATTAACATTAGTTTTTTTTTTCTTATTCTTACTCACACAAGACTCTGAAAGCATGTCGAGTCTGGAATCAACAGGAAAGCGCCTGCTTACAAGCAAAGGGTTAAATACGATATTAATAACGCTTTACAATTTATCTTTTTATTTGAGTATCTTATAACTAATTAATTACTGCTTCCTTTCATACTGAGTACATACAGGTATCTTATATTAAAACAGTGAGATTTAAATAGCTTAAGAGCTCGCAACCTTAATTTTTAAAATTTTTTATTTTCTAGATTATTTCTTTTATTTAAATCGTCACATACTCCACCGCTTGAATTACACGCTACGGTTTAGCTTTTTTTTTTTTTTTTTTAACTCACTATTGGGCACTGGGATATTGAATGGGTTTAGTGTGTGTAATTTCTTTCACATACTTTCTTGTACACTTTACAACGTTCTCCACATAGTTATTACTTATAGTTACAACACAGTACACTTTATATTCGTATGAACTACCTTTTTTTTTTTACATACTATTTACACTAAATATTTACACAATTAAAACACAAAACTCTTTCTTATCTCTATCACTTAATTTTACTACCGGTTTTTTGTTTGTCTTACTCTCTCTTCTGTAGAGTAACTTTCTAAATCTCTACTATTTAGAATTCTACCTTTTCTTCTGTGAGTCCTATATAACTCATGTAGTTAATGAGTGTTAGTACCCATCTAGTTAATGATTATTCATTAATGCATGCTCTGCAGAACTGGAACTCAGGTTGATCAGGCCTCGTTTCCAAACGTTTAATTACGTTTTACATTTCTTACGCGGATTCAGAAATATAATTTTCTTTACTACCTAGTATTCCTTTTCTTTTTTTTTGTTTATACTATACCGTCACTTCTTCTTATACAACTTTAGTTGCGAAATATGCGTTCTCCGCACATATTTCTGAGTTGCAGGTTCGCACAGGGCTACTGTAACTGGAGTTAGGTACTTTTGGATTTGATAAGGGCCACACCATCTGAATGATAGTTTCGAGGTGGTCTTATCAATCGCACTACTAATGGGGTGAGTCTTGTACATTACCAAGTCACCTACTTGGTACCTGACTGAGTTGCTATGATTACCTTTCTCGTGGTATCTTCTGGATTTTTCCAAGCTTGCTCTCAAGTTAGAGCGGGCTTTGTTCCATATTCTCTTTATCTGCTTATCCGTTATTTGCGGAGGCAGCAGATCGTGTATATTCCATCTTGTGGACAAAGGGTGGTTTGGTCGATACTTGTATAGTAACTCGAACGGGGTCGACTTGTGACCTTCGTGGTAATTGGGGACGGGGAGTACGATTAGTGGCAGTGTGTGAAGTTATTTATTATTAGTGCACAGTTGGTTTTTCCTAATTTCTTTAAATGACATTATTCATTTAAATGATCGCCTTCGTGAAATTCCCTTTTTCTTACGTCTTAAGTACTAACTTACATTTTAATCTTAATCCTAATTTCCAAACCTTAGATTGGAATGATCCCTACTTATCCGTAACTCACAACATCCCGGCCCGACTGACACCAGCTTACTCTAACTACGGAAGTTAGCTTTCAGCAATTATTAATGATCTTTGGCACATTTCAGCCCTATCATTACCCTTTCAGTCGGCGCCGTTGTGACCTGTTACGTTACATATATAATCAATACTTGATTATATCTCATAAACTTACTTCTAATGTAATCTAAAGAGGATCCCATACTCCACTTTAGATCACTGGTTTGAGAGAAGCGGAATCTCACGAATATGATTCTCTTTTATCTCTTTTAACAATACTTAAACAAACTATGCGGGAGAGGAGACACTTCACAATACATTGTCCTACTCTCTAGGGGTGGTTTTTCAATTGTTCAGGCTAGCACCGGTTTAACACAATAGGGAGGGTGCGTGGCTGTTTACTACATTTCCTACAATACTGAACACGCTTTTATTTTTCTAACTTGCCACCACTGCGGTGTCTTCACTATGCAACGTTACTTTTTATTATTATTCTTTTCCTTTAATTACTTCTACACTTCACACAATTTTAGTATAACTTAGGATTTATTTAGCTCTAGTATTTAAATCAATTATTATTATTCACTTTATTATTTATTAAACTACTTTGGGGATTTAAGAAACGCTCCTAGAACTATCGTCTATTTAATCACCATATTTATTTAGCACACTTTATATTCACAGGTTGGTTCCGTTCCAATGGCTTACTTTTGCACTCTCTACTTATGTGCCCATATTTGCCACAATTATAACAGGTGGGTTTTCTGCGAGGTGGGTACTTGTTTCCGCTTTATCTGGGTTTACAATTAACTTACCAGCTTTGCGCACATAGTGAGGTCTACTAGAAACTTGACTTTCATACGAGGTTGTTACATCAGGCAGTAGTGCTCGCAATTGATGTCTATTATTTCCAGAGGTTTTCATTGCTTCTCTATTTTGATCTGAGTACCATACATTTGAAGAATGGATACTGCACTGTTCCAGATCAGCAATCGTATTGGGTCTATTCATCAATGATAGTCGAGATCTTTCTTCGGGTGACACTCCTATTAAAATGGTGTCCACTAGTTGTGTTTCATTCCAGTTTACACGTAGTAGTCGAGAGGACTCCCTAATATCGGAGATGTAGTGAGCTAATCTCTCCTGATGTCCTTGTACTCGGAGTACTGTCTTCCTTTTTATTTCTTCATAGATGCCGGTGGGAATAAAGTATTTTATTAAAGAAATATGTAGCTCTTCTACTGGGAAAGTAGAGGTTAGGGCTTCTAGCACACGATTTTTTAACGGGGGTTTACACTTTGGTAATAGAACTTGTAAAATTTGCCAGTCATTCAGCTGCTGTAGATCCTTTATCTGAAGAAGATAACTAATAAATGTTAGTAACTTGGAAACATTTAAACCATCTGTATAAGGGATTTCGGTTAAAATCTTCTCCACAGGCTGAGTCATTTTTCCGTATAGATCTGCATTATAGTTCATAGGGGTAATTCCTCGATGAAGGAGATTAGATTCATTGTTTCCGGGACGAAACTGAAAATGTTCGGGAGGAGGGGAATTTACATCTGTATCAGTATTTTGTTCCTGGTTCGCTTGCACTTGCGATACGATAGGTGAGTTCCGATCCGAGTTAGGCGGAGGTAAACCAGTGGTGGGGGATTGTACTGGGGAGATGTGTAATTTCATTAATGATTTCTCTATTTCCTCCATCCTGAATGAGTCGGATTTTCGTCTTAAATCGTTGATAATTGAAGGTAAGCGACGTAGAGCTTCGTCTGCTAGCTTTTGTACATCAACGGGTATTTCTGTAAGATTCGGCCAGATCGACAAATTTTTTATTCGCCTGGTTAAATGCTCTATTCTCTGGGTAGTCCGCAAAATTTTTGCCGGAGATTTCTCGTCTTGGAGTGTTTGAGACAATAAGTATAGTTCACTATACTTGGCAGTACAAATTTCTTTCTCGCTTTCATAATCGAGTTGGCTTAGATTGTTTAATTGCACGGGCGCATCAAATCCACATTCGCGAATTGAACTTCGTAATTCCGCGACTGTTACATCAGCATGGGGTAGTCCACGCAAAAGAGCTTCGTAAGACAGCTCGTCTTTCAACAACAAATCAGGGTTAAATTGGGCCATTTTGTTCTAACACATTAGCACGTACTTAAAATTAATACTATTATATTACACATATATTACATATAACAAATTCATAAGTAATCAATTTACACAAATTAGAAAAGAACCATTTCTCTTCTAAGGGAGAGACAGAAATCACACACACATATCGTTCAATGTTAAATAGCCGATCAGCTGTTTACTGGAATGTAGGTCAGAGGGTGGCCTACATATTTAGTTAACAAAGGAGGGTGAGCGTGTGTGACAATGGGGTGTTTGCTTTTACTTATTATTGTCTACACAATGCGAGTGAATAACACCAACGATTTGAAACCGGTCGTTTTAAACTTGAGAAGGGGAGCACACTTTTGTACAACACATTTATTATTATTCCGCTTAGACAACACTTTGGCTTCGTTCTTTCATAAACTTTTCTCAATTAAATAATTACTTATTTTGTTCACAAGTTTTAAATCACGACTTCTACTTAATTACTTTATTATTATTTACAAAGTTATTTTTATCAATTTTTTTATAACACATACTATTGTATGTAAGCTATGTAGTTGGACATACACTGTGCAGAATGATTCAGGAGACAACAGGTCGTAGTTTGTCGTAAACAAACCTGTTACAGATTGTTCGGTTGACCAAAATTGTTATGCTTGGTCACAATTCATGTATGCAAGTACTTACATCGAATTATTCAGGTTGTGCCGGTAGGAACCTGCATATAGCATTTTGCATTGTATTACGCTAATGACATTTTACTTATACATACTACCATCTACGTATTAATACATATTACGTTATTTAATAGTGTATTAAATATGTTTTGAACATTACATTTATTAAAGTAACTTTCTGAGTGCATATATCAATATTAAACATTTAGTTATTAATCATACTATTTATGTTTATCCACGCATAAATAGTGAATGCAATTTGTTTGTGACACATATACACAATTAAAACTCTTTCCTTTGTTTCCTTTATTTTTTTTTTTTTTTTTACAAGTAATGTAAGCAGAGTAACGCACTTTTGTTTGCGTCACGATGCTTAACAACCCTTTACATAAATTATTAGAGTGAATGAACTTTTGTGACACTCTGTAAACAATTACCCTTTTAATTTTTTACAATTCAGCAGAGTGGCGCACTTTTGTGACTAGCTTTTCGCCGCGTTACAAATCCAGGGAACCCTTCGTAATTAAACTCCGTTAATTAGAAGGGCTGCCTACGTTGTAACAGAATTGATCACAAATAATTAAAATAACATATTACTTACTAGCTGTGTAATTGTTTACTTTGTGTAAGGAAACAATGGCAAGGTATACAATTGATTTAAGCACTCCTCATATGTGTGTAACAAGAAGACTTCTCTTTATTCAACATTTAAGAAAAACATATACTGACTGATGCCATGACATTGCTAATTCAATTATTAAATTATCGAAAGGTTTCTTTAAAGTTTGGCATCAAACTAGATTCTATATAGTTATACCTCGGATCCGGGTGAACTTTCTGTATTAAAACTTTTAATTATACTCTTTTCATGATATTAGCTTGCAAGACTTTCTTTTAATTCAACATTTAAGAATGGTATTATTGCTTGAGTTATATTACTCTACATTAACATATAAACTGTTACAACGTATGAAGTTAGAATAGTTACATGAAATATTAATTAATAAGATATAATCTTATAAACATTAGATTTAATTTATAAGTCTTTACAAAGTTAATCATTTCTGAAAAGTCTCTTTCAAGATGTGTTGTGTAACAAATATTAGTAACCCTCGATAGACAGGCTATCGAGTCACCTTTAATTGGTATGCAGTAGACTCCTCCTGGAGTATCAGTCTTGGGAAACAGCTACGTCGTCATCTCGGTCTGGCTTTCCTCTGTAAAGGGCTCCAAAAGTTAGCAGGGAGAACACTAGGTCATGTAGTTATCTACGATGATCATGTAGATTCTCGGATGTCCTGATCTGCATATTCTGTCACGTGCAGTAGAGTTTGTGGCTTCTGCTAGTTCACATCTCCGGGTATTACTTTGGAATAGTTGTTATACGTTGAAGTACGTAGTCATCTTGTGTTACACTTTTTGTTACGTTTCAATACTTTTTGTTTTACATAACTTTAAACTTATTGTCTATTCACATGACTACATTAATTAATACATCCAGATGCTTTAAACAAACTACATCTGGTACACTTTCTGAAGATGAAACCAAATATGATACACATATTTGAAGAGCATAGCTCTTACGTCTACACTGTACGGAGTCGCCATTGCAAGAGAGAGAATTTACGCTCCCTTCGCCAGGTACTGGACAAAAGTTAGTGGGACAACTTCCGCGCGAGAATATAGTTCCTAACTATATTTAAGTTAACTTTTTTATTTATTTAAACTATCCCTAAACAAATATATACAATTTAAATCAGTTGTTTTAGCGACTTTTTATGTCTTCAGATTTTATTATTATTAACATTAGTTTTTTTTTTTCTTATTCTTACTCACACAAGACTCTGAAAGCATGTCGAGTCTGGAATCAACAGGAAAGCGCCTGCTTACAAGCAAAGGGTTAAATACGATATTAATAACGCTTTACAATTTATCTTTTTATTTGAGTATCTTATAACTAATTAATTACTGCTTCCTTTCATACTGAGTACATACAGGTATCTTATATTAAAACAGTGAGATTTAAATAGCTTAAGAGCTCGCAACCTTAATTTTTAAAATTTTTTATTTTCTAGATTATTTCTTTTATTTAAATCGTCACAAGGCAGCTATAAACGCATTGGCTGTAAGGTCGGAAACCAATTCCAAATGAATGGCCCTGGTTGCTAAGCAAATGAACAAAGACACGTATGCCTTAGAGAGAGTTCTGGATTTCTGCCCGCCATGACGAATCATGAAGGGACCACCATAATCAACCGCGCAGAATAGAAACGGCCGCGATGGAGTGACTCTAGGAGATGGTAAAATACCAAGCCTCTGAACCTGCTGTTTGGCACTATACCTGAGACACTTGACACACTTACGAATGATGGAGCGAATGACTATCCTGGCATTAATAATCCACCAACGTTGACGAAGTGAGTGATGCACGAGTTGAGCACCAGCGTGAAGTAGACGAATGTGTTCGCGTTCAATAATAAGGCGAGTAATATGAGCCGATGGATGCAAGACAATAGGATGCTTAGTGTCGTAAGGAAGTTGCGACTGCTGTAATCGCCCGCCAACGCGTATTACTCCAGACTCATCAAGAAACGGGTCGAGAGAAGACAACTTACTCCTGATAGAGACAAAAGACCCATTACGAAGACAATTAATCTCGGCAGCAAAGTGGATCGACTGAGATTGTTTTATGAAGAGATTAAGAGCATGATGAATTTCGACGGGGGTAAGAGCGCCCGTCATTTTGTCAGCACTGGAGAGTCTAAGATTTTTGATGAACCGAAAACAGTAAGCGTATACGCGTGTCAGACGGTGCAACGAAGAAAAGTCCTTAGAAAGGTCAATAGCCAGGGTAGACATTAGAGAAAGGTTGGGGGTTTGTTTCTCTTCCGCAGTGACTTCAGAAGACGACGGATTAGAAGGTAAAAAGGGTGGAAAAGGATTGGACTCGGAAGATTGAGACAAACAAGCGGGACCGTGCCACCAAAGCGAACATCGCGCAAAACGTCAGGGTGACACCCCCTAGAGATAATATCAGCAGGATTGTGTCTAGAATTGATGTGATGCCATGTATAGGCTTGCGTAAGACGCTGAATCTCGGCAACACGATTAGCGACGTAGGTTTTCCACCTCGTGGACTGGGCATGAATCCAGTAAAGAGACACCATGGAGTCAGAATATAAATGAACACTATTAATAAACGAATAAAGCGCAGGAACGACCTTAGATACGAGTCGCGATAACAACAAGCAAGCACAGAGTTCGATGCGAGGTAATGACACCTGTCGTAGGGGAGCCACGCGAGATTTAGAACACAGGAGATGACAAGAGGCCGATGAATCTTGATAAATGACTCTAATATAAATACAGCACCCAAACCTCTTTTCAGAAGCATCCGAAAAACCATGTAATTCAACTATACTTGCCTCAGACTTGCAACGAATAGAACGTGGGACAACAATTTTGCTAATCAGACACAATTTATCGCACAATGAATGCCAAGCCAAACGTAATTGCCCGGAGATTGGTTCATCCCAACCAAGATTGCAAAGCCAGAGTTGCTGCATAAACTGTTTGTACAAGAAAACAATGGGACCAATCAGTCCAAGTGGATCGTATATGCCTGCGATAATCGATAGAATTCTCCTCTTGGAGATGCTTGATTCAACAGGGAATGATTTAATGTCAAACAGGAATGAATCGGCAGTGTTATTCCAGAGAATGCCCAGGGTACGCACATTGCCCTGTTTGTTTAAGGGGAGTGATAAATTGTCATGACTTGAGACCACCCTGGGTTCATTAGATGCCCACTTACGCAGCGTGAGACCGTATTGACTCAACAACGTACCTAAGTCAGATTTCAACTTGGTCAGATCAGAGATGGTGTCTGCACCGGTTAGCAAATCGTCGACATAGAAATCATTTGTTATAGCTAACGCCGCATCAGGAAAAGAAGCTTCATGGTCCTTACCAATTTGAATAAGACAGCGAGTGGCCAAAAACGAAGCACTAGCCGTCCCGTAGGTTACAGTTCGCAAATGCAAAGTGTTTAAATTGTTCGAGGGGAGAGTCACGCCACAGAATACGTTGATAGTGACAATCCTTTTCAGATACCAGAATTTGTCGATACATCTTCTCGATGTCGGCGATGAGAACATAGTTATGCATACGGAAACGTAAAAGAATAGAAAAAAGGTCTTGTTGAACATTCGGGCCTACCAACAATATGTCATTGAGAGAAAGGCCATTGGTAGTTTTGGACGAACCGTCAAAAACGACGCGCAGTTTTGTGGTCGAGCTAGACTGCTTAAAAACGGCATGGTGAGGCAGATAGTAAGTATTTGACACCCCAGAATTGATAGAGAAATTATCGATAAGCGTCATGTGGCCAAGATCCTTATACTCATTAATAAAGTTTGCGTAATCGCGCGCAAGCTTAGAATCACGCCTGAATCGGCGTTCTAAATTCAAAAATCTTGCTTCAGCATTGGTATAAGATTCCCCCAACTGGAGATGGTCGGACTTAAATGGTAGTTACCATTTCAACGAACCTACCCTCTTGATTGCGATGAGTAGACCCCACGAAATGCTCCTCACAAGCTGACTCGTTATCAGGTGTATTATCAGGGATAGTTTCTGCTTCCCAGAATTTTTCGAGAGACTGCAAAATTTGACCGTCGTTGTTCCTAGCTAGGAACGAAACAGCAGGACCCTTATAACGGCAATGTTTGGGCAAATTGCCTGCCAAAATGTAGCCTAAGTTTGTTTCCTGAATAATGGGAAAATGAGGACCGCGTACGTATTTGTTGGCTAAAATTAAATCTAGGTAGAATGGCGCTCCCAAAAGTATGTCGATGTCAGCCGAAATGTTAAAATGTGGGTCGGCTAAGAACACGTTATCTGGAATGTTGAAATGATTTATATCAAAAGACTGTGCTGGCAGTTTATGGGTCAATGCAGATAAAACCGCACAATTTGCCTCGAAGCTAAATCTTTGATAACGAGAAATAATGCGTATAGACGCGAGGTTAGTGGCATGACACGCGGTATTATTTATAGCCGTAATCGGTATGTTGGATTTAGTCAAGTTAAGCCGTAATTTCTTGGCAAATGATTACGTACAAAAATTTATTTGTGAACCCGCATCCAAAAGAACTCTTGCGGTTTGTCTGTTGCCAGCCTGGTCAATGACAAACACAATTGCTGTTGATAAAAGAATATTATTTGTGGATTGTAATTTGAGTGAACAGTAATTACTGCTGCTGGCAGAGACTGGCTTCGGCACATTGTTTATGTGCAACAATGTATGGTGTCGTTTTGAACAGATCTTACATGATTGTTTAATCTTACAATTAGATACAAAATGATCTGATCTAAGACAATTGGTACAACATTTGTGATTTGATATAAACTGTCCTCGCTCAGCGGTGCTTAGTGCACGAAATTTATCACACATGTAAGTTGGATAATTAGATTTACAGCACAAACATGAATAATTACTTGACGCTGAGTGATAACTCTTAAATGTACTGCTGGCAGCAGCACTTCGTGAATTATGTTTGTCAGATTTTTTGAATCTTAAGCTTACTTTGTTGAGTTGCTGTCCGGCATCGATAGGCAGTGTATTTTCTAACAACTGCCTACGTGCGTTTAAAAAGTGAGTAAAATCTTGAAAGTTGGGAAGGTTATCCGGGTCTATAGACTCCTTCCATAATTTAAACGTAGTGTGGTCAAGTTTTGCTGATAATAATTGTATAGTGATAAGCTCGAATGAATTCACTGACAGTTGCATTGCCGCCAGTGAATTAACGGAAGACGTTATTGTATTTGTGAATTCTGCCAAACTTTGGACAGAGTCTTTAATTGTTGACTTGACTTCAAGTAAATTTTGAATGTAGTACTTTGCTAGTATGAACTTGTTGTCATACCTTGCGGACAGCAAACTCAACGCTATCGAGTAGTTTTCATTACAAATAGGTAGTGATTTAATTAAGTCTAACGGCTCATTTTTTAGAGAAAAATGCAAATAATGTAGTTTCTGCACTGACGTTAGATCGGATCTTGCATGCACCAAGTCCAAAAAAATTGAATAAAAATGCTGCCATTCCAAGATATTGCCTGTGAAGCAGGGCAAACTTATCGGTTTTAATTGCATATGGCCCGTTAATACGGGAGGTACAGTCTGAGCAATAAAGGTATCAATTAATTGTAAAATATTAGCTTCTGTGGAATATAACATTTCTTCGACCTCAACTCGGTCTTCTTGAGCAGCGTTTATGTCCTTGCAAATAAGTTCGATTTCGGACTGTACCTCATCGTATTTCGTTGCCAAGCTTTTCAAACTTTCAAGTCTGACTGTTAAAAAGTGTTTGGTATTAGAGTTTCTATCAAAGTTACTGACAGCTGATTGTATACGCACTATTGCGGACTTTAAGCCGCCTCTCTTTCTGACTAACACTTTGAGGCCTTCTTCAGCCATTGTACGCACCTTGAAATGATGTTAGTGAGGTGATACCTTGTGGGCGATGTCCTGAAGCGTCGAGGCCGTGGAGAAGATGGCAAACACACAGCTCGGAGAGATGACTGCTTTGACTGACGTACTGAAGCTAGCAGGTGTAAGCTCTTGCAATGATGTCGTCAGGAGGCTCAAAGGCGACGAGCGAAATGCTGGTTGAATCACGCCACGGTCGTATCAGCGGATATGCTGAGTCGCCCGTGATGGCCAGAAATTGGGGAAGAAAAATAATCAATAGGTGATTGATGTATCCGGGAATCCAGGCCCGGAGCGACCAAAAAAATGTTAAGTATGAAGTGTTCGTGAATTGTCGATTTACTGTTGTAATTTATTCGCCAGGATGCAGAAATGATGAAGAGAGAGTGGACTGTAGTTAATACATTTATTGAAAATTATTCAGATTATTACAGCATTGAAATGGTTAGGTGTCAATTTTGAATACAAGATTGGCTAATGAGCGCATCGTAAATACAAGTCGTAAAATGTTACATTGAAGAATTAATTTAGTGAGAAAGCCTAGAAGGCCATATATAAAGTCTTGGGCCTAAGGCCTACATTAATTGTCGCAACAAAGAAGAAATGAATGTGACAGGATAGCAGTGAGCGCAAGGGCGACCGCCGATAGCGAACGTATGTAACGCACTGTCCAGAAGTACAGACATGAATTGAGCAAATTAAAAGCGCAGATTAGCCAACCTATGAATTCAAAAATTACCGCGCTACTGTACAGTATTATTAAAAACTTTGTATGTAACATCAGATAAAAAATAGGCCAAAGGGTAAATCTAAACTACATTATAATTGATAAATCCAGTCCAATAAACCAACTAAACTGATGAAAATTATGCAAGATAAACCCATCACATAGTAATATAATGTAAATTATACATTAAATAGATATTGTCAGAAGATAGGTAAAATTATGAATAAAAATGCAAATGTATTAACTAAAATTTCAGAGGGGGATTCATAGATTAATGAATTATATTTAAAAACAATAATCAATGGATAAAATTGCAAGAAATTAAAGAAAGATAAACAATTATATCAATCTGAGATTCAGTATAATCAAAATTATAACAGATAAAATGGCTAATATTTGGAGGAGAACAGGAAATAAAAATTTAAGCCTACTTTTCCAAAATGAAAGAAATATAGCATTTTTAATAAAAACTTTGTAAAATGATATTATTTGGTATCAAATTAAGCAAAATGAATTAAAGAAACCGATTATGTATTTAGTATTTCATAAAATTAAATAATAGCGAAAATATATTCGGTGATATAATGTACTTTTTAAAGATGTAGCGGAAGCCAAAGGAAATTGAAACAATGTATTGTGCATATTAAATTGGCTAAGAATTTCAGGAGACGAAGGAAATGAGAACAGTTAATTATTATCCGTTGTAGAGAACACTTGAACGAGGTTTTGCTCCTATTAACCTATGAAAGAAGCAGAAATGGCGTGCGGTATATAAACCTAGTTAACAGTAAAATTTTGTAAATTCATAAATTTTGACTTTAAACCTTAGAATCAGTGAGCACAAACCATAACACTATTAAAATACAGTAATACAGAACAATATATGACTAAATCATTAAATTAACACAAGCACCATTAATTATTACTAACGAAACGAAAGGTGTTAGTTACGACCTATTTAACCAAAGTGAAGTTAGACATTATCACACACATTTAAACAAAGTGAACTACGAAACACTGAACCAGGAACACTCAATTAACACCAGAACGAATATCCACAATTGCGGAGACGAGGAATCGGTGAAAAGGCATCATTTATTGCAAGAAATATTTGTCGAGGCAACTAATGTTAACCTACGCAGTCGGCAGGTAGCCATCTTTGTCTTCCCAGAATCCTATGCGAGTTTGACCAAATGAACATCTAGACATCACTGGTTCGAATTTTATCAAATATACACATTATATATTGTTTAATAACCTTGTAAATTTTAATTTTAAGATTTTTAACTGTAAGTGTTATACTTTCATGGCATTACCCTTCTCTGGCTATTTATAAAATAACCGTTAAAAGAACCAAATAATTTATATACAAAATTCATGTAAAAAATATATCGACCGGCCCTGAGAAACGAGTCGATACTGCTGTTAATAATCGATTAACCATCGATATATCCTATAATTGTAATAAATCATTTAATTCTCCAAATTGGTTGAAATTTTATTTATCAATTTAATAAATATAATTAAAAATAAGATAATTCAAGATCACGGACTATCCGAAAGGCGGTATTTACAAAGAAAAAACGAGAATACTGAAGAAGAAGAAGAAGAAGAAGAAGAAGAAGAAGAAGAAGAAGAAGAAGAAGAAGAAGAAGAAGAAGAAGAAGAAGAAGAAGAAGAAGAAGAAGAAGAAGAAGAAGAAGAAGAAGAAGAAGAACCGTCTATCGACTAGTGCTGGAGATAACTATATTAACGCAGGAGTTATTCCAAAAAAGTGATACAACAACAGAAACAACCATAAAAGAATTACAATTTTTACATAATACAAATACAAAAATTATTTATTAAATACCTACAGCAAAAAACACGAATACAAATATTTTTCAGAAAACCCAATTTTTAAAAATTTTTATTATTATATTTTATATAATTAGTTTGTAAGAAACGTTACAATGTTAGTGTTATGAATTTGTTGTTTTCTGTCTTTGTCTGTTGTTTGTTTTGTGTAGTAGGATACAGAATCGCTTACACAGATTGCACTGTGTAAATACTGAGTACAGTTGAGTGTTTTATTGCATTTAGTAACATTCCTACTGCGTGTACATTCAATAAACAGTTATTACAACACTAGCTATAGTAACATTTTGTTAAACGTGGTTAGTGAAGTAATGTGACTATATAACTGTAGTAAAAAGCAAACAATCTCAGGCACTAAAGGATTAAAGCATTAAATCTCAACCTTGTAATCTAAGAAACAATCTCAGATAATAGAGGATTATAATATTTTCTATATATTTTTTTTCATATTTTTGTTATTTCAGATGTTTCATACCCTTCTTTTAATATTCCCAATGGATTTTGACTTGTAATTCATCTCGCCATAAAGCTTCAGTTTTTTGTCTTTTGTTGTACGCAATTATGACATTCTCTCAGTGCTGTGTGACAAAAATATTTTTGGTTACAGGAAACATGATACAGTTATTAGAAATCAACAAGCTTTAATATTCAAATGTCCATCTGATAATCTGTGATCTAATGTTAGCTATATTAAAAAAAATTGTTGAGTTTTAATAATTCAGTCTTATTTGAGTATATCAAAACTGATGAGGATAATTATTGGTGTGTAACTTGTTTCTTTCTCTCCATCCTTGTCTGACCATTTTGTACTTTGGCATTGCCGATAAACGCATTTACTGGAACTGCCACTGGAACGCTCTGGAAACCATGTAAATTTTCTATTTTTACACATCTCGAGGATCCAAAGCCGGTAGAATAATCTACGAGTGCCTGGAAGGCGTGTCTAGAATAATCTCGAGCGTTGATTAATCACGCAGCGTTTGAAGCGTTATGTAGAAAATTTTCTATATATCATCTCAACGGAGCACTATTATACTTAAATCAGCATTTTCTTCTTGACCTTTATCTCTTTATATATACGACATCTGTGCATTCCTAATTAGGATATTCAATACCATGAATTTCAATGTCTCTACGTCGTACTGACACACTGTTCAATTGGAAATATAAACAATATTTTAGTCCACTGTGTACTTCGTTGAAGTGAAAAGGAGTTAAGGAGAAAATCTTTTAATGTAACGTTGTGAGCTGCAAATACTGGTTCCATGTTTTCATTTTGGCAGCGGAATAATTAAATTATTTCCGCATGGCGTCTCATTCAATTTGCAAACGTTGGAAGTGAAGTATTACTCTTGATGTGAATACTGGTTACACAGTTGGTATGTCGCGTAGAAAGGAGTCTCGATTATATGCCGTGACCGAGCCTTTCCAGGCGTATCAATAGGCGAGAGTGAGAGATACGAACCGTACGTGAAGGAAATATTACTTACTTACTTACTTTCCTACTTACTAGCCAACGCCTACCCTTGGCTGTTGAGCCATTAGGCGACGCGCTGACCAGTAGCGTCGGGCTTCGGTGATCTCGGTGTCCTCGTTGGACGGGGTGTGGTCTAAGGCCGGGCAGTCTCTCAGATGGTCGGCGTCCATCGTCGCGTGGCCGCACAGCTGGCACTCAGGGGTTGGCAGCGCGCGGAGGCGGTGCAGATGTGAAGCGAGATAGTCGTGCCAAATATGAAGGAAATATGATTTCTGACGTCTTGAGGATCATCAGATGTTCACGTGATGGAAATTTGGTGACGCTTGTTTTGTAACCGTCGTAGTTAAAAACAGGATAACCTTGGTTTTTCTTGGAAGTAACGAAACCACTAAAAACACAAGTATAAACAATTATTTTCCTTGTGGGTTTTTACCGATTTAATGTGGGTTGTTACACCGAGTTCAACTTGTACCATTCGCGTGATCTGAGGCTTACTATTACACCATGGGCAGAGAAACTATAAAAAATTTAATTGTATGTCGTTAGCCTACCTGTGACAGAATAATAACTGGTTTCGTAGATTTCCTTATACATAATTTCCTTATAACTCTTCCTCAAAAAAAGGAAGACACAGTGTCTTTATTTTTCCATTCATGTTATTAATAAATGCCATTTTCATGTTTGGTTATTAATCTTTATTTAAATCTACTATCTTATTCACTGAAATACAATTCTACGTCTATTTTAAATTTAAGAAAAAGTTAAACTTGAGCTCACATATTTGTATCATTAATTTATAAAGAATGCATGTTTCTGTTCAGTTTGTTTATTATGTCTTAATAAGGCAATTGTCAATTGTTAGTCTATACATTGTGTTTCACTTTACAGTTTTATCGGGCTTTTAGCAATATTCGCACAAAACAGGAAAGTAATTACACATACACAAAATCGAAAGGAACAAAACAAAAAAGAAACTATCTGTATTTTATGTACGAACTAATAAAGTCTCAAACAGTTTTCACTAAACACATACGTGTACATTTTTTCTTCTTTTCCATAGTCTTAGGCCAAGTTCGACAATTGTCCGGCAGCAAAGCGTGTCGTTTATGGTCTGACGTTATCTCGTGAGAGGTCATACACATGCACAGCTGTTGGCATTGGGTGGAATGATTCAGTGTCAACATCCTATTGTGGTTGGTTTGGTAGGCGGGTTCTACACCCAGAGACGTAGCGTAGTGTGCCAACGAAGGTCACAGCTAGTGATGTGAATAACAACAATGATTATAGTGTGATAGGTCAGAAAGTAGTTGTTGTGATCAGCTTTGTTTTCTTATCTCCGTCAACTTCCGATGTAAATAATCAATTGAAATTGTGTTAAATCTTTCTTTGTTTTCATTTTAATTTTTTATAATTCAGAAATTTTATAATGTTACAGCGAGTCATTTGCTGACAAGGTTAACGAAGATAATTCAGATTGTGCGAATATATTTTTAGCTGACGGAACGACAATCGTATCTGTTTTATTCTTAACATATGTTTGACCAATAGAATGTGTTAACAGTTTGAAGAATTTTGAATTAATATAGCAGTTTCGAGTATTCAACATCACTCCTGTACCGCTTATTGTTTGTGTAATTGCAGAGGCGGATTTACATTGTGAGGGGCCCTGTGCGCTGAGCATTTTGGGGGCCCCCTAGTCAAAAACGAAAAACTAAATATGTCACAACAAATTTACAGTACAATTGTTCAGTTTTATTTATAGTCTGTGAAAATAAGAACTGTAGAAAAATAAAAGTATTTTCTTGGCCTATATATAAGAAAGTACAAAAATAATTAAAGATTGTAAAAAAAGGATCTAAGGCACTTAATTTAAATCGAAGTAATAGATTCAAATAATACACAAGGCTTTAGACACACAGTTTACTGAATTATCAAATTGTTTATTCTAAAACACAAATCTCAAACTTTAACAATTTTAAACAAGTATGTTTTATTTGATTTTTACCCTAAGTTAAATGAACTTTTTTCTAGCTTTATTTCTTACAAAATTGTCTATCAATTTGTCATAATTTATTTCTTTCAAAGCCTCATTTTCTATATATACAATTGCTAAGCTACTTAAGTGTTCTTGGCTTAAAAATGATCTAAAAAATGTTTTTACTCTTTTCAAAGCACTGAAGGAACGTTCTCCTGACGCATTTGAAATCGGAAGTGTCATGAAGATCTGTAGATTAGTTTTGACATTAGGAAACGTTGCACTTAAACCATTATTTATAATGCTGTATAAATCTACAGGTGATTTAAACCATTTTGGTTTAATTTCAGTCTCTTCTTCTTCCTTACTATCACTTTATAAGGACTTTTTCTTGGTGTTTGTTTCGTTTTTTTCTTCCTGTTGTTTCTTTTCCTTCATATCACACTTTGACTTTGACTTATCATCTTCTTTCACTAAATACAAAAAGTGACGAAGTTCGTCTTCAAAATAATTTGCGTCTATATCATCAGAGTACATTTCAATTAGTTTCTCAATATCGGTAGATGCTGGGTCAGTATCACTGTATTCATCAGAGTCAGGTAAGATACATTTAAATAAATCAAATATGTTTTTTAAGGCTTCTGATCTTCTCTGAAGTTGGACAACAAGCTGGTCGCATATACTGTTATAAGTTTCAACAATAAACTTCTGAGAGCCTTCCAAGACTGTGTCATTGCTGGTGTCTTCATCAAAAAATGATTTTCTTTTTGAGACTCGTTTTTTGTTGATCTCTTCATCTTCATTGACTGCTCCGTCAGTTAAAAGTAAAGCCTGTTTTTCTACATTTTTAAAGTCGTTTCTGACCTTAACAATAAATGGTGTGAGAGCACTTAATTGGTTTATAGCTGACACTACAGTTCCATGTTCAGCTTGCAGAGATTTGCTTACTCTATTAATTCGTTGCAGCAAGCGATTCCAAAAAATGGTTAAAACTGCATTATCGTATTTTTCAAAGTGATTAGCTAGTGATTTTGCTTCATGTCTCGTAGCTGGTTTTTCACCCGAATCTTCAGAAATTTTAAGAAGAGCATTCTTTATGTCATTGTAACTCTCTTTTAAAGCAACAACTGCGTCCACTCGAGCGGACCATCGAGTATCACAGATTTTTTTAACTGTTTTTCGTTTCTTAATACCCTCACTTTTACTTTCTAGAAGCTGCTTAAGGACTTGCCATCTGTGTGTTGATCCTGAAAAAAATGTGTAGATCTTCTGAACAAAATCAAAATACTGTATTGCACCTTGACAACATTCTGCAGCACTGTTCCCGACTAAATTTAGCGAATGGCTAGAGCACGGAACATAAAGAGCTGTAGGGCTATGTTCCTTTATCCTCGCTTGCAAGCCAGTGTATTGGCCAGCCATGTTAGCTGTTGTATCAAAGCTCTGCCCACGGCAATTTTTTATTTCTAATCCCAAATCTTCAATTTTCTGTAAAACGGTTCGTTCTAGATGCTCAGATTTGTGACATTTTATTGGTGTGAAGCATATAAAACGCTCAACTATCTCGCCTTTATTGTTTACATATCTTAAAATTACTGTAAGTTGATCTGTGTGACTTACGTCTGGTGTCGAATCTACTACAATAGAGAAATAAATACTGTATTTTATTTCTTTAACAAAGCTGTTCTGAACTTGGTTTGCCATAAAAACTAAAAATTCGTCATAAGTTTTGTGGGATAAGTAATTAGTTCTGCCTGAACCACAGTGCTGATACTTAGGCTATCTAAGTGATTTTTAAGAAATTCATCAAATTCTGCTAAGTATTCTAAGCACGTAAAAAAATTACCCTGTCTTTTTGATAACTCAGATTCTTTATGCCCTCTAAACGGAAGGCCTAACTTTGCTAATAGCTTGTTATTAGTAACGTTGCTACTAATCTGTGCAATATTTGTCTCCAATACATGCACTCTTTATCAATTTGTGTCGCCAGGTTAGTATCAATTCTGTTCTTTGAATTACTTCTCTTAATTCAAAGAAAATTAAGAGAAGTAAATAAACATTAAAGAATAACTAAGAAGAGAAAATAAACATTAAAAATAAGAGAAGAAGAATAAAGAGTTTATACGGTAAACATTGCCGTAGCATGCATTTTGGAACATTCATGTTCTTCCAGTAGCCAGCTAGCACATGCCCAGTTTGAAAAACCGTCAACAAAGGAATTTTTATTTTTTTTGGGTCTGGAAATAACTTGCACACATAACAATACGCACATTTTGAGGTTTCAGAGAATATTAACCATTCTCTTCGTTCTTTGGCTCCATTTTGTTTCACCCGATAAAAATGGCTCTCATTTAAATTTCTTTAATATTGTTTTCCTTTATCCATGTATTGTTTTTTTACATTTTTTAAATTCCCAACACTTTTCGGTTTGTTTATAAGGTAATATTCAACCATATCTTGAGTTAGATGTCGTGGCCACAATGCTATATCTTGCGGGTACGGGTATGGGATTGGCACATGTTCTACTGAGGTAGGGCATGCAACAAGAAAATCATTACCATCAGTCGCATCAGCGGCATTGTGTTCTGTAGGCCTAGTTTGATTTAAGCTAACTGGCTTTACACAAGGTAAATTATCATTCAATTGACTTTTGTCGATGTTGTAAATTAGTTCATGTTCATTACTATTAGGCCCATCTGAAATATCTTCACACTCTTCACTAACCGTAATTTGCTCTACGGTGGTTTCTAGATGTAAAGACGAAGAAGGTGCCTTGTCATTATTGCCAGTTGCCTCGTCAGATGCCTCGTCATTTCTAGGTTTTAAAAACACAAACAAATTGTCTTTTTGCTTAATTTCTAATTCGTGTTTTATTTTCTGTCTTTTCCTCTTCTCACTCCCTGAGCAATAATTCCGTTTCATTATTATGGTTTTAGGTAGATTAAACAATCAAAATTTATAAAACAGTTCAATTACTACCTTAGACCATATATACCACTAACGTGATATAGACACGGCCTCAGCCCCACTCCTGGGCAGAGCGGTGAGACCAACATCTCCAGCGGCCTGTGACGTCAATTGTAGGCAAAACATTGTTATTACTGTAGCAGCAGTCGAGTATTTTGTGTTTTGTGAAGTTTATTATTTTAATTATTTACAAAAATTTTTAAGTTTTTTTTATTTTTATTGATATTATCAATATGGTAACCTCTTCCTGTGCTTATAATTGCACACAAAGACATGATAAAAATAAAGAAATATCCTTTCATAGGTAAGTACATTTTCCTCACGTTTGGTTTTGAGGTTAGATTATGCAGTTGGTATTTTGATACCTAATTAAGTATATTTTATTTATTAGAAAATTATTATTTCTTAACAAAATAACTTGTCCACAGTTTTCCAAAAGATATGGTTCTACAAAAGAAATGGATCACAGCTATGCGGAGAGATAAATTTAGTCCCAAAACAAGTTCTCGAATCTGTTCTAAGCATTTTCCAAATGAGTGTTATGATACAAATCCTTGGAGCTCCAAAAAAAAAACTAAAAGATGATGCTGTTCCAACTATTTTTGAATTCCCTGACCATTTATCAAAAACAAAACCGGCAAGAAAACCTCCAATAATAAGGAATAATAATAACTGTAGAACAACTAGGTAAGTGCATACGAATACGAAGAAATCAAACACCAATAATAATGGGTACCTACCTAGTACCTGATTGTTTACTGTAACTGTTATTAATGGGTACCTACTCAGTTAAATTGTATAATTAATGTTAGGCATATTTGGAGGATTTATTTGTCTGTGTTTTTTTAGAGCAATTGAAAACAATTCAGGGTGTCTAAATGAAATCAACAGTGTTTTATGACACTGGCACTTGTGAGGCTCAAGACGCAGGTGTAGGAACCAGTGCAACTGTTGAAGGGGAACCTGCTTCCAAAAAAAGGAGAGTTTATATTGGAGATTTCAAAGAAAACCCTTTATCAGAAAGAGAGCGGCAGTTTAGAGCTTCTGTCAAGAAAGTTATGTTTAGAAAAAACCAGCTTATTCGTAGTTTGCGTCAAAGGAATACCCGGCTCAATGGACGCGTAAGCAATCTGGAGACCTTATTAATGCACATAAAAAGAAAGCATCTGATTTCTGACGAAACTTCATTGACACTTACCGTAAGTTCAACAGTAAATTTAACCTTGTTTTTAGAAAGTCCGCAATACATTTGTTCATATTATTATGGCACTGTTTTCAGTCATGTCTCCCATAAATTTAATACACTTCATGATTTGTATTTTTTTCAGGAAACCATGTCTCCATATTCCAAAACTTTATTCAAACAACTGTTAAAGCGTAAAGGAGGGAAATGCCCAGACGAATTAAAAATGTTTGCACTTACGTTAAATTTTTATTCACCGAGGGCGTACAATTACGTGAGAAAAACATTTAATATAGTTCTGGCGCATCCGAGAACCTTGCAAAAGTGGTACGAGTCGGTTAACTGCGAGCCAGGGTTCCAAAAAGCGTGTTTTGCTGTCCTTGCCGAAAAAGTTGTTGAATTGAAGAAGCAAGGAAAACTTTGCATTTGTTCATTGCAAATTGATGAGATGTCAATTCGCAGTATGATAGAATGGGACGGTGAAAATTTTGTTGGGTATGTACTTAGTTATGCAATATGTATGCAATTATACATATAATATACACCAATTAATACACCTACATTGGTTGTAGGTCCTTTTTCACGTTTCTTTCAATTAGGGATGATAATAATCCTCCCAACCTTAAAAAACAATTGTAAATAATAAGGCACTGTAATAATAAAATTATAAGTGCCGGGATTACAGTCTTGAATGAAAAATCAGAAATTTCTGATTTTCTAACACAACGCACCCAAGTTACCCTCTTTATATAATATATGTAATAATGCTAGGCTTTTATTTTAGGTATGCTGACATCATGAGCAGTGGGAAGGAGGAAAAGGCTGACAATACCCCTGCAGCGAAAGAGGCCTTTGTATTTCTTCTGAACTGCGTAAATGGCTCTTGGAAGTTGCCTGTAGGCTATTTTCTAATAACTGCCCTTTCTGGTGAGCAAAAGGCCAATCTAATAAAAATGTGTTTGGGAATCCTTCATGATGTTGGAGTGAAGGTGTGCAGCTTGACGTTCGATGGTGCCCGAAGTAATGTAAGTGCTGTGGAAAAACTGGGAGTGGATTTTGATGTAAACACGGAGAAAACATGCTTTCCACACCCTATCTCGGGTGACCCGATTTTTATCATGCCTGATCCCCCACATATGCTAAAACTAGTTAGAAATACTCTAGGAGACAAGAAGATAATGTACGATGAAGACAGTGAACCCATATTATGGGAATATATTGAGAAATTGGTGGAAACTCAGGAACGAGAAGGTCTACATTTAGCCAATAAATTAACAAGCAGGCATGTAAAATGGCAACAAGAAAAAATGAAGGTAAAACTTGCTGCACAGACCCTAAGTCTCAGCGTTGCCAAGGGTCTACAGTACTTAAGAAAAAATGAAATATATTCAGAGGAGTTTGAGGGCAGTGAGGCAACCCAACGTTTTGCTACCTTAATTAATGATGTGTTCGACATTTTGAATAGAAGAAGTTTGCTAGGCAAATGGTTTAAAGCGGGACTCCAGGCAAAAAAAAAGAGATAATCGCCAAAAAAATTGAAGAAGCAATTAAATATATCAAGGGATTAAAAACTGCACGAAAAGGACAACCATTATATACAACGCTCAACAAAACTGGTTTCATTGGTTTGGTACTCGGGCTTAGATCGTTCCTCGGAATATTTGACCATTACTCGATAAAAAATTGTGAAGGGGGATTGAGGTTTCTGTTGGGTTATAAGGTCTGTCAGGACCATCTGGAAGTATTTTTTAGCTCGATACGGAGTATGGGGGGTTATAACAATAACCCCTCAGCCAGACAGTTTATGGCAGCTTATAAACGCCTTGTAATGCATACGGCTGTCACCGCATTGAAAAGGGCTAACTGCTTAGACCAGAGCCCCTCCTTTATTCTGTCATTGAGTATGGAGAAAAAGGTGAAGACCATTGATTACCTGCTTTCGGAAATTCCAAACGAAACCTGCGAGGACCCTGTTACAGATCATGATTATGCTATGTCAAGTTCAACCTATTACAATAATTTAAGTTTATAAGTTATGTCAATGATGTTTCCGAGTACATTGCAGGTTTTGTAGTAGTGAAACTGAAGAGAATCCTGAAATGCGAAACCTGCATAGCTGCTCTGGAGGAGCCGAACATTACAAACAATTTTATAAAAATAAAAAACTACAAAGCTGACAAAAAATGTCTTGTTCAACCATCGAAAGATGTAATTCATGTATGCCGTTTTGCTGAATCGGAGTTACGCATCTTGAAAAACAAAGGTACCTTTCAACAGAAAGATCTGTTATTTAAACTAATAATTAATATATTAAAGAATTTGAGGAACTGTATTTTTAAAGTGCTGAATCAACACGCCCTTGATTTCGACGTAGCCTAGAGGGAAATCATGTAATTAATCTTATAAAAACTATTAGTTATAATTACTGCAAAGTTAGGCTTCACCATGAGGCCAAGTCCTTGCATGACACTGACTGTAGAGTCAGAAGCAAACTTACTAAATCTATTTTATTCAAAAACCAATAATTATTAGTTTTAATTTAGTTATAGTTAGTTTTAATTTTAAATTAATTCAATTTAAAGAAATGTAAAATTTTAACTTAGTTTAAAGGTTGTAAAATTAATTTGATTGCATTATAAATAATGTATAGTAAGTAAAAGTAATTGTATTAATTTTGTCAATTTGAAATACATATTATAAAATAAAAATAATAATATCTATGCTTTTAGACTAAAATAATTTTATTATAAAATAGGTGTATAATTAGTATATTGTTTATTAAAAAACAAATCCTTGCTAAAGCTTTTAAAAAATTATTAATTTCACTAAAAACCTGGGTCGGGTTCCTCCTTCAGTACACGGTTATACGGGGGCTCACGGGTTTTCTGCCTACAACTGACGTCACAGGCCGGATTCATGTTGGTCTCACCTAGAGAGACTGGGGGCGTGTCTATGTATGGTCTAAGATTACTACACAACGCACTCGCTCAATATTTCACACTAACTAGGTTATGTTGAAGTTTTCACTGTTGCTGCCAGGCGCACAAATTTTATCAGTGCTGCCACACGCGCAACGGTTGATGAACAGTGCATATTCTACTGAAACCAGTGTTCCAACTTCACGAAACAAAATTTGATGCTAATCGTGCGAACTTCACGTTGATTGCAAGTATTGACGTATTGACGTAGAGGGATGCAACGTCACCTTTACGACGTAAGAGGTACTAAAATGCGTGAACGCCGCATTTTAGTTCCTGGACAGGAAAAATTTAGGTGTGATGGCAGTTATCGCCATATGTTTTTAGGTGTTAAGAAATACATACCTAATAAAGAAAAAAATATATTTCTTGTAGAATATAAATTTTATTTACCATATATATTTAACATTTTACTGTACATAAATACTATAATTAAGTAACGTATTTACATTTTAAGTTTTTGCTATTGTCGTACATATGGCCAGAACTGAATAATTGGTCTATTCGATAACACAGTTATGGCCACCAATTTTTACGTATTTACATTTTAAGTTTTTGCTATTGTCGTACATATGGCGATAACTAATTAATTAGTCTATTCGATGACACAGTTACCGCCACCGAACAAACTTATGAAACTTTCGAGTTTCTAACACTATTCGATATTTTTTTAATTAACGAAATGCCCACAGGTGGCGATAACTACAGAGGTGGCGACGACTGTGGTCTCTACCCTACATGTTACATGTTGTCATGGCCTCATGGAATCGATATAATTTATTCTTCTTTCACGTTTGTCATATATAAAAAAAAAGTAACGTACAATTTTTTATAGATTTATTCATTAAAAAATCCAGTTATAAAGGGGCCCCCCTTTATAGCGGGGCCCTATGCGAGCGCATACTCCGCATACCTTTAAATCCGCTACTGTGTAATTGTTTTAGAAAGTTTGGTAATTGTGTTGGGACAAATACATCGCCAGGTAACTCTGGTTGCCTCAGGTACGCTATACACCCAGTAGTCTCCATTGGGTCTTTGATATAGTGTTGAAGTCGTGTAGCTGTGTACAACAGCTCGTCGGCAGTACTTCTGGGCCTTGACGTCGTCACCAATGAACATACCATGTATACAACTCTCGCTTTCACTGGTAAGTAGTACTGATACTCTGATCGAACACACTTCATATGGTGGAATGGAACAGTCTCTCACTTGATTGTCTTTCAAGGAAACGTGCAATTGTCTATCACCGGATATCGCGAAGTAATTTGCCTCTTTAACTACTACAAACTGCATCAAAGTATCATCATAGTATGGCAGATTATTCACACTAAATAACTAAAAGTGTCTATTAAACAATTGCAAGGATAGTTCAATAATTACCCTTACCATATTTTGTATAGGTACAGCATGCACTCTCGCTAATCTATAATATACATAAACCTTGTCTAATTCTACATCCGTTAACAATGATATATCAGCTGGTAAATTAGGTAGGCTACAATTTCTCTTAACATTTAATACAATTTAGTAGTTAAATGTCCAGTAGTACAATTTAGTAGTACAAACATCGAACTTAAATGTCCAGTGGCAGTGACATCCAGCGCCTCCTGCATTTAAACTAATTGTTTATTCACTACATGTAAGGTTATTTCAACATCACAAAATAATGAGAAAATTTGTGCTTGGTACTACAATTTACGTTTTAATTGAATTATCTCTGTCCAAATTGAAAATGTAGTAGACTTAACTTTTTCAATTGTTGATTTAAGAGCACTAGCTATTGTTTTAATTGCTTCAGAATTTTCGTCAACTTCGCTTGTTAATTTCTTTATATAAGTACGTTTTTCATCTTCAACATAAGCAAATGAATCAGACTGGTCATCTAGACTGTTATTTTAAAATTTATAGCTTGGAAATCGTCGTCATCCATAGTTCTGAAGAGGAACTTCATGACAGAACCAATGCAGTTAATCGCACCTCTACGAGATCGAGTAGTGGAGAGAAGTAGTTTCAAATTACTGACTTCTTGCTTCGTAACTTGAAGAAAAGAACGGAGTTGTGTAATTTAGTAGAAAAGAATTAAATCTTTTATATCAATAGCTATATTATCGGATTCAAGATATTAAAGAATTAAACTACAAATTTTATTGGTGGTTAAATTAGTGGTTAAATAGGTGTGGCAGTTACGATCTGATGATGAACGGGTACGTTCGAAAGCGCTAATCGGTGTCACAGTGACTAGTGGTGTATTGAAGAATTGATTCAGTGTTATGAAGAACCTGGTCGTAATCTCGTAATCTTCAGTATCAACTGACACTATAATAGTCCAAACATCTGTAGATAGAATTACATCACGTTCCTTCAGAAATATGAGGCCTTTATTGAGTAAATTGAAGAGTTCTGTAGAGAGGAAGCATCAGGTGAACAATACATCTGGTTGCCCGCGAAGAGTAGTAACCCAGGGAACAAATCTGGAATACGAAAAGTTTTAATTACTCTCTCCTACGAGAATCTCTAGGTCTGAAGTTATAAGAATGGGACTGGGTGTGAACTTGGGTTGACTTGCTGGTTTCTCTCAGGTAACCATTCAGGACCTTGAGGATCAAAGAAAGTTGCATTCGAGGATACATCATCTTCCTCGCTTTCACCTAATTCAGATTCAACAAATTCGATCTCTGCGTACTGAAATATAGGGCCGCATCCTTCTACATTACTGGTGCTGTTATCGTTGTTGTCAAGTTCATTGTCGTTATTTGATTCATTTAGTACGTTGTTATTAGCTGAGGACATGGTTGGAAGTGTGTATCTGCGGTTAACCTTTTCCGATTTACTTTTACTTGGCTTCAGTCTGTTTATATGGACGACAATGCTTTCATTATTATTTAACAATATTTTATAATTCAAATCGTTAAACATCTTTTCAATTATATATGGTCCTTTTCATTTCTTTCCAAACTTCTTACACGGTCCTTTTCTTAAATTAGAATATTGTAAATGTACATAATCGCCTACCTTAAAACGTACTGGTTTACTTCCTCTATCGTAGTACCTATTATCTATATCTTTACTAATTTCAGTGTTGTGTAAAGCTGTTTTTTACGTGCCTTAATTTCTTTACAAATTCGTCTAATTTTATTTGTGCATCATTACTAAAGTCTACTTTCATTGAAAGTTCATCCTCTGTTGGTATTCTCATTACACGTCTGTCATGTACTTCGGTGTAAGTTACAATATCATCCCAATTCTTATCAACTTTTGCTATGTAACAGGATATCAAGTGTATCATGTCTATCATGACTTGCGTGGTCTCTGCAGCAATCCATTGCATTGAGGGTGATAGGGAGTAGTTTGGAGTTTCTTTACACCTAGTAACGAACACACTGACATAAAAAACGATGAAACAAAGTTTCTACATTGATTAGTCAACAGTCGTTTAGGAACTCCATGTCCAGTAATAATTTTGAAAACGAACTCTAGCTGTAATATCAGAACTTTGATAACGTATTGGTATAGCCTCGCAGTAGCAAGTGAAGTTAATAGGTATCTGTTACCATTCCTACTGACTGGTAGTGGTCCTACTATGTCCAAAGGTACCAGTTCAAATGGTTCTAATACAGGTTTAAATTTTGCGATAGGGGCTTTAATTCTCTTACCTGATTTTCGCTTATTACATGAGATACATTTACCTACATATTCTTATACATCTTTATTCAATGTTGACTAGAAATATCTCCCTTTAGTCAAGTTAATTGTTCTCTTTACACCTTGATGGTCAAAGAAAATAGTATTGTTATGATGACTAATTATTTGCTTGACCATAGACTTAGGTATAACTAATCTACTTTCAACATTTTCTATATTATAAAATAACCTATCGTCATATAACTTATAACAGTTTCTAGGATCTTTTGCATTAGTTGACAAAATGCATCTCTCTGTTGTTCTACGGCAATTTCCTGCCTAGATAAATATGGCGTTACTACTGTATTGACAATTCTATTTAGCGCATCTGCGTTTGTATGCTTTTTCCCAGGTTTTTGAATAACGTCGTAATCAAACTCGGATAGTCGGAGTACCCATCCAGTTAATCTAGATGATGAATCTTTTAAGCTTAGCATCAACTTTAACGCTGCGTGGTCAGTTATAACCGTAAATTTATGTCCGTAGAGATAGCACCTAAAATACTTGGTAGCCCACACTAGAGCTAAAAGCTCCGTAAAAGTACCGTAATTTCTTTCAGCATTATTTAGCTGTCTGCTCGCATAAGCAACTGGGTGTTCTTCGCCGTCTTGAAATTGTGACAGTACGGTTCCTATAGCTGTTGAAGAGGCGGCTGTAGTTAAGATAAAAGGTTTTGAGAAATCGGGATATTTTAAAACAGGTTTGTGACATAATGAATTAGCTAGAATTTGAAAGGCTTCTTCTTGAATTTTATTCCCAATGAATGGTTCACCCTTTTGGTAAGTCCGGGTAGAGGTTTAGCAAATTCGGCAAACTTTTTTATAGTAACCAACTAATCCTAAGAAAGCTTAGGATGTATCTTTTACCTTACGTGGGGGATAATGTTTAATAGCGGAAATATTTTTAGGATCTGGCAGTTTACCATTGTTTGTCACGATTTGTCCAAGGTATTCCACCTCATTTACTACAAACACGCATTTGGATAATTGTGCGTAAAGATTTGCTGTTTCCAGTCGATTCAGAACCTTACCAAGCCGTCCAGCATATTGTTCTGTCGTACTGCTAAATACGATGACGTCATCTAGATAAACTAAAGCTTCTTCACCTTTGATCCCTATCAATATGCAATCTATTAACGTTTGGAAATTTGCGGGTGCATTACAAAGACCAAAAGGCATATTTTGGAATTCGTAATGTTGTCTCGCTATACTGAATGCTGTTATCTTAATATCTTTGGGTGCCATTTTCACTTGATGGAACCCGCTATACAAATCAGGAGTAGTAACATATACGCTACTATGTAAGCAAGCTAATGTCTCCACAATGTTAGTTAGAAAGAGCGTAAGCATCACCACGCGTAATAGCATTAAGGGCTCTACAACCTACGCAGAAACAGTATTTAGAACGTCCATCAGGACTTTTCTTGCTTACTATAACCACAGGACTCGACCACTGTGAAGTAGAAGGTCTTATATTCAGTTTTTCAGCATATCATCTGTTTGTTCGTCAACTACTGGTTTTAGTGCATGTGGAAGTCTGTACGGAATCTTTTTGATGGTGGTTAACCGTATCTATCTCATCTATTCTACTGTGACAGCCAATCTTACCTCGTGGTTCATCAAATATGTGTGAGTAGCGATAAAACACCGCCAATAACACTTTGGGCTCAGAAATACTTAATAATAATAATAATGGCTCCCATGTGTACCACCGAAGCAGCTTAGGAGTCAGGCAGGGTAGGCTGCCTTATGCGAGCCGTACGGCATACAAAGAAGGCAGTGTGGCCAGCACTACGCTTCAGCCGCCCATTATTATCCCCAAGATGTTATCCCAGGTACTCATTTTCAACAGGCTGAGTCGACCTGGGGGCTGAAAAACGCACTTTGATTTTATATGGTGCGGGCCCGGGAATCGAACCCGGGACCTTAGATTAGTAGCCAGGTGCCATACCCACTGATCTACTGAGCCGCCTCAGGAATACTTAAATGCTCTAATTTACTTTCTATTTTTTTAACTACTTTCTTGTTTTCTACTTTACTAGATTTCATATAATTCACTATGGACATTTTCTTAAATCGTTTAATATTTCTGTCTACTGCCTGAGACCTATGCGACTCTGCTATACCTAACGCACAATTTTTCGGCAGTACCAGTTTTTCCTTGTTAAAATTAATATCTTTCAGTAGGTACTACATGTGAGATACCTTTTCCTACTTTACTAAGCATTCTGGCGACTCGTATCCTACGCCATGAATATTTAACTCAACTGGCTGTACAATTACTTCTTCTGGAGCTAATACGTTCTTTTGTGTTGTAACTTTCAGGCCTCCCTGAATTAACACTTCAAAAATAGGAGGTTGAGGTATATCTCGTGTGGTTGCAGCACACCACACTGGAGTTGCACCATGCAAGGTCATAGGAACATTGTACTAGCAGTAAGAGAGAGCCGGCCGTGCTCTAACAGTCTCGGCTGATTGCGACTGAAACCCCAAATCATGTATTCTACACGTATCTACTCTATTCCTATTATCTATATTTCTACTTTCTACATGGAAAACGCTATCATTTGAGAACAGTTTCCCTGTAGACAAATCTAAATTAGCTCCTATACGCCTTAGGAAATCCATTCCCAATATGCCGTCACAAGGTATCTCTAAAGCCGCTACTATAAACTCATGCGTAAAACTACGTTTTCTACCAACAGCCAGCAGTCATTCACACAGAAAGTTAAAAATTTACATTGATTTGATCAATAGTTCGTAACGGCGCCGGTCGGATAAGTGAAGGTCGGATAACTGAAACTGTATTCTGTATTGAACATTAATGTAAAACACTTACTAATGATTTCACAATTACAGAAACGAAACCACTTGTTCCACTCCACTATTCGCAGTATTACCGATAAACGCTTTCGAGCCTTTCAGCCCATCTTAAGATTAAATACAAAATCACAGGCTAACACGTGTACGCTGCACACACTTCTACCCTTATCAGAAGGGTGAACAGAATTTCGTAAACTACCCTTATCACTAACTGCCTACCAAATATGGCGGGGTGAATTCGCTACATTTGTCAATCCACTAACATAAGGTGATTAATTATGTAAATATATAAAACATATCTGAATTAAAGATGTTAATAACTCGATACTATCTCATTTTGAAGAGTTATAAATATATTGTTATATGTTGGTGAACTTTAGGAAAGCCAGTGTTTCTCAAGAGTTACTGTACATCATCTCGTTCAGATTTCTGAACGCCATTGGGTTTACATTACATTATACAACTTTCTTATTTACTACAATTTTATTCAGTACTTTGCAAAAATATTTTGTCTTCAAATATTGACAATTTTATCTCTAACTGTTATTATTAGTGTCAACGGGAAAAGTAATTTAAAATATATTGTGTATAAAATTACGGAAACACAGATACCATATTGACGTAGGTAACAATTTAACACAAAGTAGCATTATTCTGAAGCAGTGCCCTTTTGCCTTTTAACCGAACAAATTTTCATTTTCGCAAAATCATGTTCTGTTGTTAATACTGAAAGTTGTTTTAAGAAATTCTCTAAACATTGCATGCTTTTATTCATTTAAACTTTAAAAATTTTCAATTTTACTAGCATTTTTATTGGACCTCTTTGAAAATGATTTTTCTTCAGTTTACATCGTAAAGTGGATACTGTGTATTTAAACACAAAACAAGTGTTACTTTACACGCAACAAATATTAATTAACGAATGTAGATCGTATCTGCTTACGAACAGCTGTTGCATGTGCGTGCGCCCATCTCAAATACCCTGAGATCATAATTCTGGCTCTTTCCATTAGTGTGTGGATGCATGGGGAATGGATCACCAGTATTACTTTTTTTTAAGACAGTAAATTAGTTTATCACCTGCGATAATAATTAATTAGAACTGATAGTTTGTATAAACAATATTTATGGTTGAAAAAATTATGAAATTATACTTTGAGAAGCTAACATATTCATTCATGCATTGAATTAGAATGTTTTGTTGGCATAAATTGTTTAAATGTATAAAAGCAACTGCTATTCTCGCCAGCTAGGCTTGTTATCTTGCCAGACGCTAGTGGAAGTTCACGAATAAGTCAAGGACTGAAGGAGGAAAACGTATGTAATTTAGGAGGAAGGAATTTCCTCAAAAAAACCAGTCTTACAAGTTGTTGTGCGGTTTGTCTCAGTTTGAGTGCAACCGTGCGAGTGTGTTCATGGTTCGATCAGCTGTAATGCAGGCAGCATTTATGTCTGATAGGTACGTACACACATTACACTGCTTACATATAAATTGTTTGATTGTTTCTCTACAAAACGGGGGAAGCAATACATTCCAGTTGATTTAAAATAGAAGGAAGCGTTAATCAAAATTGATCAATAGAGTTAATTTAAATTTAACTGCAAGCCAACGAGTTATTTGCGTATAAAAACCCTTTTGTCACACAAAAAGTTACATTTGCTATTTTTATAGGTTTTATGTAATTTGATTCTTTGTGTAACCTTTTGCAGGCGTGGGTAGGCTATATGTACGCAAGCCCATCAAAATATTTACAATTTAAGCGTTTTGTTTCCTTCGTTATTTTTTCATACTCCTAAAAATAAAATATTTTCCTACAAGTAACAATCATGTGAAAGCGTTTTAAAATGTTTTATTAATCTCTTAACTTTACTGGCTTATACCCAATATTTCCTAGTGTTTACCTATGTACACATTTCACGATTTGTATAAACAGCGTTCAAATGAAAACTCACTTTATTACTTAAATGCGACACTTGGAATTTGGTTTGGTGGTTGCCTCGTCTTGAATTTATTGTTTCTGAACAGGGAGAACTTAACATAGATAACGATTTATCTGCTCTAAATAAATTTGGTCTACTTTGGGAATGTACAATGGGTATTTTTGTTTGTGTTATAATTTTCCAAATATTTTTTGAAGCAAAGTATTTTACTGAAATAGTTCTGCCTCCTTGAAGCCCGGGTAGACGTTTTGAAAATGGTAATAATAATTTCTTAAATAGAGTATTTGCAATCTAAACACACCAAATTTATAATGATGAAAAATGGGAACAGAATTAACTGATAAGAGTGCAGTGAAATATTTTTATTTATATTCAATAAAGTGTTAGTTTCTTTAAAAAAAAATATATGAAGTTTAAATTATTTGTTTTTTTTTTTACATAGGCCTATAATTTTTTTACCGGAACAAAAGAGGAAAATAAGTATACTCAGATAACAGAAACAAAAAAACATGTTGCACTCCAGTCCACTATTTACGGTACTCCCGATAAACGCTTTCGAGCCTTTCAGCCCGTCTTTAGGTCAGATAAAAAAATACAATAAAATAGGCTAATATGTATATGCTACATGCATTTCTACCCTTATCAAGTGTGTACAGAATTTTGTAAACAACCATTATCACTAACTGCCTACCAAATGTGGTGGGGTCCATTCGCTACATTTGTGAATCCACTAAAACGTTTTTTAATTATTTACATATATAAAACATGTGTCAATTAAAAATAGTAATAACTCGGTATCTGATTTTGAAGAGGTATAAATATATTCTTCTAGGCTGTGTAGACGCAGACATTCACACTCTTCCCCCTCACACTCGCATAATCTCTCTCTCTCTCTCTCTCTCTCTCTCTCTCTCTCTCTCTCTCTCTCTCTCTCTCTCTCTCTCTCTCTCTCTCTCTCTCACACACACACACACACACACACACACACACACAGAGAAAAATACACAAGCACGGGCGAACAAACATATATACAGACACAAATACATATACGATTACACTTACACACGCGTGCACAAAGCTCTGTAATCTCCATAACACGCTCTCTCTCACACTCTCTCTTGCTCCCTACCAATATCATTTTCACTCACTCTCTGTCTCACGCTCACGTTCTGTCACTCTCTCTCTTCTTCTTCTTTACTCTCTCTCTCTCTCTCTATTTCCCTCTCTCTCTAAATTAAGGATTTTATTATTACTTTTATTAAGTAATTTTAATTGGCTATTACTTAACAATTATACATCGCACTTAACTACATAACTAACAGTTTCACTCTCAAACTACAAGTTGTCTGTGTGTGTGTGTGTGTGCGCGCGCGCGCGCCTGTCAGTTAGAAATAAAATTATTTATTTCTGTTCAGTCTTAAAAGTAGTTAACTATTTCAGGTCTATTGGTCTTTAAAGGGAACGAATGAATATTGTCTTATACGTTTTTCAGAAACTTGCAACTTTTACTTTGAATTTTTTTTATTATGCATATAATAGCGCCTCCGGATGAGCACCGTTAGCAAATAATCTATTTATTATCTCATGATTGCTCAGTCGGTTGGGACGAACAAATTTTGAGGAGATAATAAAAAAGGAGTGATTAAATACAGCAGAAATTAAGAAAATTAAATTACAATTATGAGACTTAAAGCTGAGCTCGAAAAGTTTATTTGGGAGTAATATGTTAGAAATTTTAGTGAAAATATAAAATCTGTGTCTGTAGCCTTTGAATTTTGTATGCGTAATAATTTGACAGAATTAATAAGTCAAACACTCTTTTCAAATTTTTGAAGCGTTTTCAAAAAGTTTGTAAACTATGTTTAAAGGGAAAATTATATTTTGTTTGATTAATTCTGTAACAGTTATTAATTATAATAACAGTTACGTCTATTTGTAAATAAGGTTAGATAAAGAGATCTGTGGTAACATACACACACTAAAAAGCTACGACAAAACTATTTGTCATGTATGTATTATGGTCACAAATTTAACTAAAAGACTAACCAGTGGTTCGGAACTTTTAGTATTTATTTTATGATCATCTGCTCTACAGTTATGTTACTAATAAAGTAGTTAAGGTGTTCAATTTCTTCTGATCATATAAAAATTGGCTTATATTGGAATTTAACTAACTTATAAATGTATTTGTTTCTGGCAGTTCTGGAAGCTTACTAGTGCTATGATAATGTCTTAGCAATGACTTGTACAAATTTTCATAGGACCGTTAGCGTTGGCTACTGAGTTGGTGAACAGTGGGTAGACAGATGTATAATGATGCAGAGCACGTTACCAATGAAAAACATGGTTAGATGTTTTTCTAGAATTTGTATTGCCAGCTGTAAGAAATTCCTAATACGGTCAACATCAGAGTAAGTTACAAGGAGCGATTCTGAAGCGTGATTTTACATATTGTGATTTTCGACAGGTAACAGTTCCTTTGATGTCTGTCATTCTATTAAACGGGAGAATAGTCAGTGGTATTAACCCGCTTTTGCTAGTAATTTCTATATTATCAGTGAAAGCCCGTCCGTCGCTCTCATTTATGCGAACTGCACCTTGAAGTCAAAGTGGCGGCCGTAGACTGCTAGTGAATAAAGAAGCCAGTTTATATCAGCAGATACTGTGAAATTATATTAATGTTTATTGAATTGCTACTGTTATGCATTTGTTTGTTAGCACTGGCATTAGCATATGCACCATAATCAACATTTAGCACTGTCAACATCAGTCCTTGTTTCGATTTCCAGGAAAATGCATAGATATTGTTAGGCTACATTTATCTCTATGCTGCGTTGTTTCTGTGGTCTGTTTATACTTTAAACCTGCCCAATAAGAAATTTTTATCCTGTTTTGTTTTGGCAGACAAGTGCCTTTATCAGCTTCTGTTAAAAACACATTATCAAAGTAGTCACGCCACCTTCCTGTCGTTAATCACAAGCGTTCCAGTGTACAGTGGACTGTTTTGTGTCATAATTAGCTACAAGGTCAGTAGGGCCAGCTGCAATGTTGTCTTACCACTTACACTCGCGCGTGTTACACTACAAACTAGAGGTATGCTAAACTAGTATTTTAAAATAACAGGTACGAATTATACCGTTCCAAAAGGAACCGTTGCAAATAACTGTTATTAGGCTTATATACTTAATATGCATATACCTATATTATACGATATATCGCATAATTTGTTATAAGAAATAAATTGAAACTCAAAGTGTTACTTTACACTGTGACTTTATTAAACTATTACTGTTTAAAAGAAAATGAGAAACAAGAGAATTTATTGGCCATAACCTATCATAACGAACATGACCTAGCAAAACCGACAACATTC
This sequence comes from Magicicada septendecula, assembly GCA_034769895.1. Taxonomy (NCBI): domain Eukaryota; kingdom Metazoa; phylum Arthropoda; class Insecta; order Hemiptera; family Cicadidae; genus Magicicada; species Magicicada septendecula. Next base: position 267,426,482 of record CM068367.1, read on the forward strand.
ACAGTGGACAGCAATACTTAAAAAGGCCTTCCCATTGTACGGGTTTTCTCACCCTGTGGTAGGCATACCACTAGTAGTATGCAATTACACCTAGCTAGGAAAAAGTATTTACTTAAAAAAAATACAAATTTACGTTCAAAAGAATAATAAATTTTCATTGAACATGATTTAAACCGATTCCCCTTATAAAAACACGATGTAAACAGTTTGCGGTAACATTTCATTAGATTTCTGCTCTTATTTTATTTTATTTTCTTGTCCGGTGGTACTTGAACAACGCGGAAGACCAAAGTGGTATGCGGGTCCGGAAATGTTGGGAGCCACCGCTAGTGGAATAACTGTGTAACTGTTATTTGTGGCCTTTACAAAAACACAAGTTGGGCAAATAATGGAAACTTCATATCATAAATCAATCATGAATGTTTTACAGTCTCCAAGAAATTCAGATAAGCTTGTAGCTTTCTCTCCTTATCACCTCCTTTTTTTATTGATGGCCCTCTAATAAGTTTAGTAAATACTTATCTTCATCAGACCGTGAATTTATCTTAATGCCTGCAGTTTGACCACTTAGGCCTACATCTAATTTTGTTATCTGTTATGGAGTTTATTTTTATTTATTTACTAAGTGGAAACTACTATTAGTCAAATGATAAGTAAAGTGATAGAGACACAGATTCAAAATTAGCAGTTTAGATAAAAGAAACAAATTTACGAAAACACCTTATGTTTAGGATAGCGTTACCAGATCAGTAAAGATTTAATTAACAGGACTACATAAAGTGCATAAATGTCAGGTATGAAGTTGATATCCTATCTTAGAGAAAGCTACAGGTGTCGGTACAAAAAAAACTTTGTAGTGTTTTACAACAGGAACACTAGAATCTCATCATTTATGTGAGATGTGCAGTGAAGTTAAAATCATCTCCGAAATCACATTAACAAAGAGTATAACATGGCTTATCAACTATCAGCCACTCTGTAGGTTATATGACAATACAATTCGCTTTTTCAAAATTTACCAAGTTGGTGACTAGTATAACTTAATACATATTTTTTATTATAATCTCTATTATGTATCTGATAACACACGAGAATAAATGTAACATCAGTATGCATTTTTTTCATTTATTAAAAACAGCTTCTGAACCTTGCTGTTTTGCTTTGTTTCGTATTTTTATGACAAACGACAATTATGAAACGAAGTAGTCAACACGAAAAAGTGGCTTCGTACTAATGTACTCGTAATACTCCTAATACTTGTAGAACTCGTTTACTTGTTGCTACTTGTGTATCCGTAATACTCCTAATACTTGTAGTACTCGTTTACTTGTTACTTGTGTACGCGTTAGTTGCGTAGGGGGGTCCCGCGACTCGGAACTGCGAGGCTGCGAATAACAGGTATTTTAACTTTTCAGTCACTGTTATATCCGTTCAACAAAAATATCTTTCCAAAATACCTCTTATAGGTATATCGGCCCATCTCTACTGCGAACACAAACAACGTTAGCACATTCTCGTACAATAGACATAGCACCACACACACACACACACACACACACACACACCTTACGCTACGAACAAAGACAGAAATAAATCCTCTTCTTTTTTCTAAATATTTTTTCTTTCATTATATAATTTTTGTGTTACGTTTTTAATTTTATAAGTAGGAGTTCGAGGAGCCTCAATAATTTGAATGTTACTATCATCACTTATCGTGAACAGTCCGTTTATAATTATCAAATAACAATAATAATACTATAAAATAAATTCTTGAATTTCGTTGTCCATTACGTGTCCGTTACTTAACTAAATATCACTATTACATTAACGACTCGGAACACTAGGTTTTTTATAAGTAAAAGCATAAAGTTTTACCTTACAGCCTGAACCGGTTTTCTCCTTTAAAAGGCTTCTTCAGAGGCTGCCGCTGGTAGCGCTGTCCGTCTTGTTGTGGGTGACGGAATCGAATTTCGAAAGATCGATGCTGTGTGTGTGGGGTGAGATATGTTCGAATAATGCGTGCGATTTAAATTGTGTCTGTTCTTTTAGGATGTCGTTTTTATTTGTTTTTGTGTGTTTGTATATTTCCAATTGTTCTAGAGTGTCTAGTTTTCGGCCTTTTGTGTGTACGTGTAGAATGTTCATGTTATTGTCGATGTTTTTATATGTGTGGTTTGCTTCAATGAGGTGGTTTGCAAAGGTGGATTCTGTAGTGGAGTGTGGAGTGGAGTGCCTTTGTGTGTTCAATGTATCTCTGTTTGAAGCTACGTCCTGTCTTGCCTATGTAGAATTTATTGCAATTTGAGCAATTTAGCTTGTAAACACCGGGTAGATCGAATTTGTTTTGTGCTTTGTGTGTGTGTTTTGATAGTGTGTGTTCTGTTTTGTTAGTAGTTTTGTAAGCGATTCTGTATCCTGCTTTTTTGAATTTGTGGGCTATTTTTTCAGTTTGTTTGTTGATGTATGTTAGTTTTATGAATTTGTTGTTTTCTGTCTTTGTCTGTTGTTTGTTTTGTGTTTTGTGTAGGAGTTTACTGAATATTGTTCTGTCATATCCGTTAGATTCTGCTAAATATTTTATCGTGTTTAGTTCGTCTTTGTAGTCTTTTTCATCTAAGGGGATGTTGTTAAGTCTATGTATCATGGTTCTGAAGGCAGCTAGTTTGTGTTGTATTGGGTGATTGAAGGTGTTGTGTATTAGTGTGTCAGTTGTAGTTGGTTTTCTGTATATACTGAATTTGTGCCTGTGTTCTAGTTTTTTGATGGAGAGGTCTAAGAAGTTTATGGTATTGTTGTGTTCGTATTCGGCAGTAAAGGTTACGTTTTTATGTATTTTGCTTATGTGCGTTAGTAACTGTTCACATTGTCTTTTGTTTCCCCTGTATAGTATTAGAATGTCATCAACGTATCTGTACCAATATAGTATTTTATGTGAGTGTCTGTCATTGTTTGTGAGTATTTTTTTTTTTCTAAGTGTTGGAGGAAGACTTCTGCTAGAATGCTGGATATGGGGGAGCCCATGGGTAAGCCATTGTTCTGTGTGTAGTATTTATTGTTATAAGTAAAGTAGTTTTGTTTTGTGATAATATTCAGAGTTTCTGTTATTTCGTTGATACGTTCGTCTGGTGTGTTGTTTTGTTTGAGTTTGTTTTGTAGGATGGTGATTGTTTCAGAGATGGGGATGTTCGTGTACAGGTTTTTAATGTCAAAGGAGGCTAATGTGGCATTATGGGGGATGTGTATGTCTTTTATTTTTGTTACTAGGTCTGTGTTGTTTTTTACTGCAATGTTGTTGTCTAGTTGTGTGTGTTGTCTGATAATTTTGTCTACATATTTTGCGAGTTTGTGTGCAGGGGCATTACGGTAGTTGATAATGGGGCGGATAGGAATATCTTCTTTATGGATTTTGGGAAGCACTTGGAGGGTAGTCGTCGACAGACGACTCATCTTTAGGAATGACAGCAGATTTTACCAAAACACGATAGCCAGAAGATCTCCAAACCCCCTGCACAACCGATAGAAGCGCCGATTCGCCGACGATGTTACACTCAGGTGACACGGAAGTTCAACTTCCGTGGTTCAGAACTTAACTTAAAATAATACATGATAGACACTTAGTTAACAAATGAAAGTAAAGTAAAACACGAAAGACTGACTTAATTACCATAAAATTGTAATTTCATGCTTAGTAATAATATGTGTTAAGTTTAATGCTTTTATGAATATAACACGTTAAAGTTAAATAAGCCCATTCTTCAGATGGCACAAAATAAAGATTATAATTTTAATATCATATACTGAAACAAAATACTCGGATCCGAGGGCAGTAAAAGCTATGTTAACTCATTAATTAATCTAATTCTATTTGTACAAGAGGTGCAAATGTACTCATTGCTAAATTTCTTCGGAGATGTTAAAACATTATGTAATAAAGAGATGTCATGGTCCAAAAAGGTGAGTGAATAAATCTACAAACCCCTATCAATATCCCTCAATTCACGGGATCCTATTTAACATTTGTTTACATTCCAGTTTGTTAAGATTATGGCAGCCTGTTTAATTGACCTGAGCCAATTAACCAGGTTCCCGATATTATAACGACGTGCCGTTATAACCAAAACATAGTAACAAAATTGTTTGGACCCATATGTAACAAAAGTCACCAGTAGAAACTAAATTATTGCTATTATCATGGAATAATTGTAAAATTGAACCTTTTGCTTTACTACTAACAGTATTGTTAATATCAAAAACCTACCTTGCAAACTACCAATATTTAAACAGTGTTTGAAACTGAATTTATTTATAACCCTAATCAGTTACGTTCCTAAACTTAAATACTTAATAAATTATATTTTATTAAATGGACGGATTACTAAATAAAATATATTTGTTCCCTACCTTGGATTAGTTTATTTGCTTGAACATGAAATCCATTCTCCTCTCCTTTTGCTTGGAAAAATGGTCAATAACTAATTCATTGAAGTTAGGAGTTATTTCTAACATTTTTTTTCTATTGAACACATTCCCAGAGCACTTAGTCTGCCCTCTTTCATTGTATTACATGTAAATGTTTTATTGCGTTTGAGAGTTGAGAAACATCGTTCACTTTCTGCTGTAGTCATAGGGATTATACAAATAATTTTTAATAGTTTTACCAGTTCGGGAAAAACAGTAACTAGATTGTTTTCATATACAAAATTGAGTAGAAACAATGCGCCAGTTGCCTTTGTGAAGTCGGGCGTGCTGTATAGAACTACTAGTTCATGTCTTAATGCAGTTTCATTTAAATTAAATTCTTTAGCAGCAATTTGTAACTGTGTTTCTGGAAAGATAAGCTGATGTTTAGAAAACAGGGTTGGTTGCAACAAAACTGCTATTGCTAAATGGTCTGAAAATGAAAATGTGTCGTCTATGTTGGTAACTATTATGTCACAAACTTCTTTAGCTGCAGTCTTCTTGCTTTCATCAAAACGTGACCTTTTTGGATTTTGAGATGATTCTCCAAAATCATTTGTTGCAGACAGACTGGCATCAAAATCAATATAATCTCTGACATTTTGACTTGAATGAAGCAACATACTGGTGTGTTTTAATACTGTCAATTTCTACTTGCTGTAATTGATTAAACAAAATATCACAGGCTGGCATAATTTTGTTGAAAAATGTTAACCAAAAATTAAAATCATCATTATTTAATTTGTTTTTCAGTCCTAATGCTTTCTGAACAGTGGACTTGTCATTCTCGTTATCATCTATGTTTTTTTCAAGAGCAGCGGAAAAGTCATTTTTATGAATAAATACTATTGTCACACAACGGGATTTAAAATGGTATTAGAACATTTTGGGAGACGTTTCTTTACTACTTCATCAAGTATGGCAGTTCATTTGGAAGATCTTGAAAATAATCTTGTAAAGCCATCTTCTAAATTACAGAAAAATATTTTTACTTGCTTGTTTTGTGATGCAGCGCGCTCAATAATTAAGTTTAGTTGATGGGCATAGCAGTGTATATACTGGGCATTCTTGTACACGGCTTTAACTTTTGCTTGAACACCGTTGTTTTCCACTCATTACTGTTGCCCCATCCTTACTTTGTGCAATAATTTTACTAGGCATCTTATCAAGTTCTAATTTTGCTAATTCTTTAAAAATAGTATTACTAATACCTTCAGCGGAGTGATCTTGTGAACTGACAAAACTGATAAATCTCTCATGTAATTTTCCATTCAATTCATACTTCACAACTAACACCATTTGTGACTGAGTGGCACAATCCGTGGTTTCATCTGCTCAATTGAAATGTCGTCACTTTCATTTATTTCTTTTTTTATTAGTCCAATGCACACTGCATAAATAGAATCCAAAATTTCATTTTGAATTGTTTTAGAAAGACCAACGAAAACCCTATTGTTTGTTTTTTCAATATGCTCTCTTAAGGTGCTATCTTGGCCTGCCATTAAATTTACTAAGCCCCTAAAAATACCTGGATTCTCAGGTGTATTTGTTTCATCATGTCCCCTTAAAGCTAGTTCAAATATTCCATAAAACTTTACACAGTCAATTAACTTACTTAGGATGTATCTGTTCTTAGAGACTTCTTCATTATGCTGTTTAATTTTTAATCTATATGCACTGTCTAACTGGCAACTAATATTGACTTTTCCTAACAATGAATATTCATTACAATTGTTCATATGAGTTTCACTAATTTTATGTTTTTTAATTTTTTCTCCCAAATGTTTCAAGTCTTTAATTCCATTTTCAGTCCAGGCTGAATCATTGTTTAGGTTCATCACCAAACATACATAACAAAAAAAGGAATTCATCACCTCACATCCACATATCCAATCAGAATGTAAGTAACAGTTTCTATTAAATTTTCTTGTGTAGTTTTTTTTACTTGATGCTGGCCAGTCCGTTTTATAATTTTGTTGTGCGATATCTAAATTGGGTTTTGGTGGCTTTGGTGGCTAAGTTCTGTTTTCTTTTCGTAAGTAAGTGAATTTGAAATAATCAAACGTTTAATATTACTTACTGAATTCGTAGCCATTTTTTTTCGTTTCTAACAAATACGCACAGAACACACAGGCTCAGGCCTACACAGAATAAGTTACACCTTTATGTACACAAGGTTCGACAAAAACACTATCTTACACGGAATACACTGCCTAATAAAGAATAAATTATTAGAACGTTATGTTTACACAAAAAAGTACAACAAGAACACAGTCAAAACTATATAAAACACAAGAGAAAATACATGCACTTTAAACAGCAACAGAGAAGTTTTGAACAACGCTCCGGTTCTCTATGAAAAGAGCCGTAAATCAGACAGCGGGCAGAGTACTCCCTATTATGGCTACCGCTAATTTAAAAGCATAGACATGTGTACACGTCCTCTTTCCCCTCTCTCCGCAAGACCCGCCTATGCAGGGTGGGCTGTCGCCTTAGCGTCCGGCTGCGGGACCATGCCGAAAACATCAGGTGATCGCTATTAGTCGCCGCAAAAATATCTATCACATAAGGATACTACACATTATAGTTATATTACTGACAAGTTTAATTTGCAAATTTAGTGGGAGGGCTGCGCCCTTTTGCCCTCCCTGTACGAGCCGCCACTGCTACTACCTTAAGGTGACTAATAACTATAAATATGAAATAATGAAACATACAGATATTCAACAGAATACGGAAAATTGCTGTTAGTGGCATTTATGGAAAGTATCAGTAGATGAGTATATTTTTAGGCATGTGAATATAAGTAAATATGTGATAATTTCTCAAAACTATGCTTTTGTCATAATGTTTTCATAACGATTCAATGCACATTAAAAAATGAATTGTAGTTACTCAGGTTAACGACAATTTGAAATGACAAATGAATTTATTACAGTTCTTACAAATGAAAACAAGAAAATTATGATGCTCACTATAAGTTATTATTATTGAAACGATTATTATATAATTTGTATTGAACTGAACTAAAGCAAATAAAACTTTTTGTAGACTTCCAAAACAAAATAAAACTTTCAGATTCTGAACACTTTTTGTTTAGACATTATTGTCAGTATATGTTTTATGTATATAATACCCATTTTTACTTAAGTCAATGTGTTTAATGTAAAGGCAGTGCAGTTCAGCTTGACCAGTAACAGTAACGGAGCCATGTTATGTTGTGCATGAAATAGCTTTGTGGCGGAGGCGGCATAAAGTAGTTTTACAGTTTCTTGTAAAAAATTTTTTTTCAAAACGGATTGTATATAATATTTCTGGTTTGGTCAGTACTGTATTGTAAGCCAATACATGACAGTAGATATTATTAAAATACGCAAAGTAAACTAAAAATCTATTACATAAACGTGTATGTTAACCAACTACTAATATTATTATTTGGCCATGCACAGCCATTTATTATAAACAAACAGTTCAACATAAACATAATATGATTGCAAGGTGGATATCCCTATTTTCACTATGTTAAATTCTGAAAATTGAGATGCATTTTTCAAAGAAATAACAAAATATAAAATATAATTTTGTTTTTAATACTACAATATCTTTCATATAACATCAGTATTGACACTTGGGAATGCACAGGAAATTCAGATTTGGTGCTCTTTCACTTTGCCATTCATAGCTGATGTTAAGATGTCCTTCCCATACCAACAAATAAATGTTGCCAATTCTTATCAGCTTACACAAATGTCTCTTTTCAGTGATATAACACATCATGTTTTGGATCTGTTAGCTGTTTTTGTATGTGGTTTGTTTTAGTAATAGTGTGTTATTAGGCTGTCAGAAATTATATCAGCGACATTAATATCATTAATGTTACCCTTCATGTTACTGGAAAACTCTTCAAAGTGGTCTCAGCGGATCATGAATTCAATCAGTGCCAGTTCTCCTTTTTATAGGCAGTTTACAAACTATGAAATATTGTTCCATTGTCCATTATGGTATTTCAAGTCATTAAAAATTATAATTTATGCACGATTTCTAATATTATTTGTCAAAGATTTTCTGTTTAAGACCAGATTAAATTTACTGCACCCTGAAAGCTATAAATAAGATGAAACGCGTCTTCAGACTAGATAAAGGAGAACAAATATTTCAACTCTTGAAATCTGTCAAACGCTTCAAACTTCCATTGTAAACAACAGTTTGCTAGTAGTATTGCAGTGTATTCCCACAGCTGTCAATTTGGAAGTTATGTGAAACAGAGTATACTGTATAACTTCTGCAAACATTTTGACTCTGAGGTTTCATAAAAATGTTAGCATTCAGTTGATAAGCAATTGTTGTTTCCTTCTCAAAATAATTCTAAAATTATGTAAAAAGTCTTATAATTTCTGGTAAATAGGAATTTAAAAACAAAGTCTGTGTCAAAATAAGTAACATGGTATGACGGACTTCAAAGATTGTATGGCTTCAAAGAAAAGTGTACCTTTAAGGGGAAAACATTTTCCAGGAATCATCAGTATAGTTAGCACTGTAGGTTGAATGATCTTCTGTACGTTAGCTCATTCCAATTACATGTGCAGATGTAATGTGACTTTTCCTCTACATAAGTGGTCTCGGTATCTCCTTTCAGCCAAGAACACTTTATTGTATTAAATGAAGTACCTTGCCCACACTAAGATATGGCATCCTCATTGGTTAAATTGAGGTCTGACAATGGGAAGACATTATTTATTAATAAAGACATGTGCATTTAATCTAAAAGTGTCCTTAATCAGATGTTATTCTTGTGCTAACTTGTGGGTGATGTAGATTTAGTCTTCATTGACTGCCAGCTTGTTTTCATTTGTTTCAGGTGTTAACAAGATCAATTTATCCATCATCTGACAAATGGAAGAGATCAAATTTGAGGACAAGGTATAAAGTTTAAAAATAAAAATATATTTTTTGCTGTTTAATGTATGTATTAAATTGATACACGTTGCGGCAGTACAATCATATGCTGTACTGTGCATGTAATAGATTATATAAATATTTAAATTAAATTAATAAATATGTAATAAATAAGCAGGTCTGAGATTGAAAGCTGAGTTGATGTTAAAAATACTGCATGTAGAGATGCAGGAACCGACCTGCACAATCACGCGATTGTTGCTGAGTAAATAATGTGTGTGCGTGAGGCCGGTTCAAGCCTGAAAGTTTGCAATCTCACCCCAAATAGATGTTAAATTATAGTTTTTATTTAATTATAAGAAAACCATAAATGGTAGAAAAATAGCAAAAACTTCTAAATATGTATAAAATTAAGACACATGTGCAGTGCGAATTCGGCGTGAAAAGGACGTGCAGTGCGACTTTAAAAGCGTAGTAATTACACGAATGATGCGATTATGATGGTAATTACATTGAACATGTGTAATTAAATCTGCCATCGTTAGAGCACCTTGTAATCCACATTAGACATTGCAATTGCACCTTGTAATCCACATTAGACATTGCAATTGGCAGAAATGTCCGAAAATATGAAATTGGACGATAGTGGGGGAACTGACGCACCAAGCAATTCCTGACATGCTGAATTCTGTCCCAACAGGTGCGGTAAAATGCTCGAATATAAATAAGGGCACGGAAGAAGCCAAATTATTTTCAATCAGTCTTCAGAAGCGGCGGGACGATAGTGGGGGAACTGACGCCACTAAGCAATTCCTGACATGCTGAATTCTGTCCCAACAGGTGCGGTAAGATGCTCGAATATAAATAAGGGCACGGAAGAAGCCAAATTATTTTCAATCAGTCTTCAAAAGCGGCGGGACGCTATGTCTACTGTCAACGCGATTTTTAAATTTTGTTAATTGAACTGTAAAGTCGGATGGACGATATGTTCATCTAAGTATCAAACAGTAACTCGTGGTTTGATTACGAATAAGATTATAGAACATACTCTACGATGTCTACACCCACTAACGTCAGTCACTCAAGACAAGCAACAAGGTTACATCAGGCAGAGGAACGCTATGCAGAACTATAGAGGAGTCTACTAGAACAACAGCAGCAGGTGCAGAGCAACATATCACTCTACACTACAGCAACCAGATGGGACCATAAGGAATGAATAATGGGAGGACGACAAGTGGAACGGAGGAACGGGCAGGGAACTCCATCAGAAGAGGACCTACGGATCAACGGAGGACATGGGTATGCGCTACAGAATCAAGGTGACAAATAATCAATTTATAAATTTTATGTGAAAGACTAGAGACATTGAAAAGACACTTTGAAATTTAGAAAAATAAATAAGAGATGTAAAATGTAGATATAGAGATTCAGAGAATCTAATTTAAATTTAATATATATTTTCTTTGAGGATTAGGCCCTAACAATTAATTTAGTAAATTTAAATTTTATTGAAAGTTTGTAAAATAATCAATGAGTAATATGTATGCAATGCATAAAGTAACGTAGTAAAAGTTATATAAAGAAAATAAAACAAAGCTGAAGTAAAGCACACAAATCAGACTGAGCAGTTGAAATTTTAAGATTAACAATTAGTAGAGGGAAAATAAGGGTTCAAAGCCACAAAGGAATGCCGCCTTTCTTAAAAAACAATAAAAAACACTAAAAAACATGATCTAAGAGATGACGGCGCCACCGCTGGGCCCGCAGCATCCCAATGGACCACAGCACCGCGAATTTCAGCGAATAAATTTTTTTATTTTTTTTATTTGATTTTTTTATTTTTTTTATTAAATTGATTTGCATATCAAGGGGGTGGGATGAGGTTCAATGGACCACCAGCATCCGTGAATATAATTTTTTATTTTTTTAAGAAAGCTGATTTGCATATCAGGGGGTGGTGTTGGGTGGGTGGTTTTTTATTTCATATCAGTGGGTGGTGGTGGGTGGGGGTGGTTCCAACTCGATGCATTATAGTGTATATTAAAATATATGATCAGGTGTACCAACCTTTGCATGAGTTCAAATTTGTCGTGTGTTATAATGTATATTAAATCTATATGATCAGGTGTACCAACCGTTGTATTATTATTATAGTGTATAGATATTTTATATGAGCAGGGTTGTCAACATTTTCTGTGGCGGGGGGAGGGAAATTCAAATATGTGTTATATAGTGTATATATTAAAATATATGATCAGGGTTACCAATCTTACATTATTGTGTGTGTATAGAGCAGATCTGCCAACATTTTTTTCTCTTCTGTGGTGGGAAATTCAAACTATATGATCATAATTGTTACTCTCTCTCTCTCTCTCTCTCACATTTGAATGTAAGTAAAACTATCTCTCTCTTGTTGTCAAACGTTATGTTCAAACCGTTTTCTCCTCTCCCTCTCTCTCTCACTGTGTACATTGAGTAAATAATTTTAGCTCTCTCTCTCTCTCTCTCACTCGTTGTGTATTATAACACACGACAAATTTGAGTATGTCTCTCTCTCTCGTTGTCAAACGTTATGCTCAAACTGTTCTCCTCTCTCTGTGGTCATTACCGCGCGCATGTATATGAAATTAGAAAGTTTATATTTATTCGACAAATATTAACGCCCTCTCTCTCTGTCTCTCTCTCTCTCACTCTCACGCGTTTCAACTGTGTCAACAAATAGTAACGCTCTCTCTCTCTCTCTCTCTCTCTCTCTCTCTCTCTCTCTCTCTCTCTGTCTGTCTGTCTCTCTCTCTCTCTCTCTCTCTCTCTCTCTCTCTCTCTCTCTCTCTCTCTCTCTCTCTCACTCTCACGCGTTTCAACTGTGCAAGCTCTCTCTCTCTCTTACCATGTACATGGAGTAGTCGATGTGATGAATAAATAATTTTAGCTCTCTCTCTCGTTGTCAAAACGCCGTCTTCATTTTTCAATGTATTAATAATTAATTAATAGTTTTATAATGCAGTCAGTGTGATTGATCCTTGTTAGAAATATATATATTTGACAAATATTAACTATGTATGTGTGTTGTTGTCAATGAACTACTTACCTGTGTGCGTGTGTGCTGTTACAGATGACAAATCCATACGTTAACGGCTTAGCAATCTTCAATACGCTCGTCTTCATGCGGTACAATACTTCTGTTTAATGGTTGCAGTTTACACATGCACATAGGTTCAGTGGTGTATACAGATGACAAATGTTAACTATGTACGTACTTACAACGCTCTCTCTCACTCGTCGTCAAAACACAGTATTCATTTTTCATTGTATTAAATATTAACTATGTGTGCGTGTGTGTTGTCAACTACTTACATGCATGTTCTCTCTCTCTCTTAACATAACGCTCCGTGTGAAGCGTTTGTAGAGCAGTCTCTCTCTCTCTCTCTCTCTCTCTCTCTCTCTCTCTCTCTCTCTCTCTCTCTCTCTCTCTCTCTCTCTCTCTCTTACCGTGTACATTGTCAGTGGTGTATAGCGAAATAAATTAAAATTATACACACACATGAAAACGGTGGTTGAAATTCATACAAATCTTCTGATGTAACAGTTCCCACAAGTAATACAGTTCACAAAAATAAAAAAAAAATATAATCGTTCTAGTGTTAACGTTTGCTACAACAGTACACACATAGGTTCAGTGGTGTATAGCGAAATAAAGTAAATTATACACACATGAAAACGGTGGTTGAAATTCATACAAATCTTCTGATCTTGTTAGGGGGAGGTCTGTATATGATTTTAGAAATATATATATTCGGCAAATATTAACTATGTATGTGTGTTGTTGTCAATGAAGTACTGACAGGTGTCTACTCTCTTTCTCGCAGACGGCAGAAGAAATTCCTACTTTATAATGTAATTACCTGTGTGTGTGCTGTGACAGATGACGAATCCATACGTTAACGGCTTAACAAACCCTCTCTCTCACACACACACACACATTGAACAGATGCGTCTTCGTTAGTAAAATGTACAAATCACATGACTTTATGTGAACGTCGAAGGGTACAAAGAAAATATGTAAAACAAAAAATACAGAATATATGAATTGCTATATTTACACATTATTAAATCAACACCACTGTATAGAAAGATTAACTATGTGCACACACACACACACACACATACACACACACACAAAACGATACAGAAGTATTCACTAACTTAAGCCAAGGTCATTGATTCGGTGCGTCCTACTTTCTATCCCTGGTGGTAAAACCTAAGACAAAAACATACAATCAGTAGTAATAATACAAAATCACTGTTTTATTAATTTAAAATACTGTATGAAAGAGTGATGTGTAATTTTCATCCAAAATATGTAAAACAAAAATACAGATTATCTGATAAGTAAATTGTATGTATATATCACTGAATAATAATAATATAATCGTTCTAGTGTTAACGTTTGCTGCAACAGGTAACGCAGTTTACAAATAATTACATATAGGTTCAGAGGTGTATAGTGAAATAAATTAAAAATAGAAATTAATTCCTCATAAGTTAATGTCCTTTCAAATAGTATTCATCAAAACTTTGTAAATTAGAATCTGCACTACAGTCAAACATACGCACACACAGTGATAAAAATTGTTTATTAAAAGTAGTTTGTTACCTTAACAAGTACTGTTATCCTACGCCGTTGGGGTCCTCATACCTCGAAACACGAGATGTAGGTCGCTGGGGTTTTATAAATTGTTTATCAAGTCTTTTAGAAATGGTCTTATAGTCGAGCTTGGCCTGTTGACTATTGCTTTTAATTTCGTAATTTCTACAGGTGTTAACCGTTTCGGAGAAAAAAACCATTTATGGAGAAGACGGTCCTCCTCCTGTTTTGATGAGGTGTTTAGTCTATGATCCATCCTTCTTGTTCCTATAATAATAATAATAATAACAGTACCTGCTTCATTATCATATACATTATGTGCTATATATAAATATATACATAAGGCTTTCAACACACACACACAGCACATACCATAAATCCAGAACAGGAAAGGTATTATAACAAACATTACGAAAACAAGTACGTATGGTCACATACATAGATCAACGTTTAAACAAACAGATTAATACCTGAATAAATTTTTTTTAAAAACAGGACAGCGTATTATCTATATAACGTTCTGTTTCAGATAAGAATAGTTTCAATATAAAATGAAAGGGTACGTTGTATTTTGTTATGAGAAAATGCATTTCTAAATTTCGTTACATTTGTAAATTACAGAATTGTTCTCTAACTACAGCCACAATTGTTCAGTTTCATTAACATTTGAAAATTGATGGATTTGGTACTCGATATATTCTACTCTCACAGTATTTTCATTGATACATTTCAGAAACTGAGTACAGAATAAATCTACAATCACCCAGGCGGAATCATTAAGGTTTACAAAAGATCTTATTGATCAGACGTATGAGTAATTATATTAATCCTTATGTAGCAAATACGCACGCATTCATAAAATACAGCACTCAGGTGTAGGGCAATTAATCCTTTTTGTATTGAACGTATTTAAGTAGGCCTACTCGTGATATCAGTAAATTCTGTCTAAATGTCTAGTACATAAACGTACCCGGTAATCGCTTCTTGAGTCGTAGTCATTCTTAAAATCGACATAACTACTTGTGTTACTCGATTGATGTTCATGTTAAACGATTGATGACTCATGTAATAATACAGATTAACCTCGTATAATAATAATGACAGGACAGCGTATTTAGAACACTTAAAATTGGAAATCTACAAACACATCAAAAATATCTGTCAAACCCCTATCAAACAAAAACCCCGTTCTTATCGAGAGACAACAGTAACTGACCTAAGCACATGTGCTTCATTAGGCAACAGACCAAATAATCAAATAGACGACTATAAGCTCAATTTAAATAAAATCTGAATATTCAATAAAATTATGTACACTTAGTAACATATGCAAATCTTTTACTTACCTCTTAAATGTTGTTGTTGTTATACACACAATAGTCGATTGTACGATGAGTGTCTCATACAAATGAGAAATAGTGACATGTCGTCTTGTGTGTGTATATATATCATACGGCGGTAGCGTACACGTTTGAAAGTTGATGCACATTAAATTGTCTCTCTCTCTCTCTCTCTCTCACACACACATTTCTGATTACTATAAAAATAATTGCATGTATGTTCAGAGATTTGGTGTCTAAATCGATACATTTTACTTTCACCTTCTAATTTGACACATGGCTTACTTTCATACAGAAATAGCTATCGCCCATGTCCGTCTACGAGTGTTGCTAAACGAAATTAAAAATGCTGTAATACATAACGTCCTGTGAAATAGATATGGTATGTTTTAGGACAGCCAAAAGCATGAAAGTATTATTTAAATCTGTTATCTGCTTCTGTATGGAAGTCATCTATAAATATCAGGTCAACTGATGCCACCAAGCAATTCCTGACATGCTGAATTCTGTCCCAACAGGTGCGGTAAAATGCTCGAATATAAATAAGGGCACGGAAGAAGCCAAATTATTCTCAATGAGTCTTCAGAAGCGGCGGGACGCTATGTCCACTATCGACGCGATTTTTAAATTTTGTTAATTGAACTGTAAAGTTGGATGGACGATATGTTGATCTAAGTATCAAACACTAACTCGTGGTTTGATTACGAATACAATTATAGAACATACTCTACGATGTCTACACCCACTAACGTCAGTCACTCAAGACAAGCAACAAGGTTACATCAGGCAGAGGAACGCTATGCAGAACAATAGAGGCGTCTACTAGAACAACAGCAGCAGGTGCAGAGCAACATATCACTCTACACTACACGGGACGACAACGGGAGGACAACAAGTGGAACCGAGGAACGGGCAGGGAACTCCATCAGAAGAGGACCTACGGATCAACGGAGGACATGGGTATGCGCTACAGAATCAAGGTGACAAATAATCAATTTATAAATTTTATGTGAAAGACTAGAGACATTTAAAAGAAACTTTGAAATTTAGAAAAATAAATAAGAGATGTAAAATGTAGATATAGAGATTCAGAGAATCTAATTTAAATTTAATAAATATTTTCTTAGAGGATTAGGCCCTAACAATTAATTTAGTAAATTTAAATTTTATTGAAAGTTTGTAAAATAATCAATGAGTAATATGTATACAATGCATAAAGTAACGTAGTAAAAGTTATATAAAGAAAATGAAACAAAGCTGAAGTAAAGCACACAAATCAGACTGAGCAGTCGAAATTTTAAGATTAACAATTAAAGACGTAGAATATAATTTTGTTACTGTAGGTTATAAGATTTATTTTATGATAAATGTACTGCAACAATGGAACGTTTACGCAAACAATAATGAATATTTATGACGAAGTAAATGAGATTTTTTTTTAAACACGCTTGTGATTTATGAATAAATTATGAAACTCGTTGCAATTCAATAAATGACTACTCTTATTATAATTTTATAAAGAAAACTACAAACTTGTTTTCGTGATTTTCACTCGTCATATATTTAAAAAATATAATAACCACGACAGATGTTTCGGCACACAGTGCCTTCTTCAGATGGTAAGAGCTGACTAGTTACGTAGGCTACAATAAAATATCACATAAAGCCAGTGCTATGAAAACGATAATCGACTTAAGTTAGAACAATAAACAATACACATAACATATACACAACTATATACAAATTAGAAAGGAACGTACATTTACTTATATAATTTCAAATTTAAAAGCGGAGAGCTATTTAAATCAGTTTGGTTGTTCAAAAGCAAACCTAAATCTTCACGCTTATTAATTTCGAGGGCTTCAAGTAAATCAAGTTTTTTACCTTTTTCCGATACATGTAAAATTTTAAAGTTATCATTAAAATTATGATCATTTTCCGACAAATGATTCGCATAATTAGATTTACCATCCTGATATCTCAAACTATAATTGTGATCGTACATTCTTTTTGAAAACGACCTTCCAGACTGGCCAATATAAATTTTGTCACAAGACCCACACGATAACTCATATACTCCTGACTTTTGGAATTTCTCTACTTTACTCTTATTGTTCTTAATATATCTACCAAGAGAAGATTTCGTCCTAAAAGCTATATTTACATGCTTCTGAGTAAAGTATTTACCAATTTTATCTGATACAGTACCTATATAATTAAGTGTGTGGAACTTTTCCTTATGTGTTGGAATAGAATACATCAATCTTAATGTTTGTAAATATAGTTTTTTATTCAACAACTGATCTATTAAACTTGACTGATAACCGTTGTTAACTGCTATTTGTTTTATAATGTTAAGTTCTTTTCGAAAATCTGAATCTAAAAGTGGGATACTAATAAGTCTATGAATATAACTATGAAAAGCTGCTAACTTGTGTGAGTATGGATGTGCAGACGTGTTGTGTATAACCATATCCGTATGCGTAGGTTTATGGAAAATGCTAAAATTGAGTTTATTATTTTGTTTTGTAATTGAAAGATCTAAAAAGTTAATACTATCATTTACTTCAATTTCTATTGTAAAACTTATGTTTCTATGTAAATCGTTAATAAAATTAAGAAAATTCTGTAATTGCCTACGCGTACCAAGAAAGATTGCCAACACATCATCCACATACCTGTACCAAAACATGAACAATTTAAAATACGGATGAGCTCTTATTTTGGTTTCTAAATAATCCATAAATATTTCAGAAGCCAAGGGGCTGAGGGGGTTACCCATAGCAAGCCCTTCTTTACCCACATAAATTTTCCCATCAAATTCACAATAATTTTGATTCAACAAACCTTCGATAAATTTAAAATATCCTCTCTCATCCTAGGATTATTACAATTCTTTTCCAATAATTTTTCCACAATGTCAACAACATCAGCCGGTGGAATACTAGGGAACAAATTTTTAACGTCAAAAGATAATAAAATCGCTTTATCTGGTATATACAATTCCTGAATTTGATTAACTAGATCTAATGAATTTTTAATACTGTGTGTGGATATAAATTTGCATTGGGTCTGGATAATTTTAATTATTTTTTTGGATAATTTAACATTAGGTGCATTTACATATGACACGACTGGTCTAATAGGATGGTTATCTTTGTGCAATTTAATTAAAGAATAAAGTTTAGGAGGTTGAGGGTTCATTACAGATAAAAAATGTAAATCAGAAACATTAAAAAATGAACACTCCTTGATAGCCTTTTTAACCTCTCTTTGAAATTTAAGCGTTGGATTAATGTCACTGGCTTCGTAAGCGTTAAAGAAATCTAGAGTTTTATTGACATACTCGGCTTTGTCAATAGCAATAACCGTGTTACCCTTATCAGCACGCGTGAATATTATATTATGATCTCGTGTTTTTTTCCCGATGGAACAAATAGTTAATCTATTTTTGTCATTAAAACTCTTTTTAATATTTTGTTTAGCATAAAAATTATTTAATTTATCATCTATAATATGCTTATTCAATAGGTTAGGTTGGGAAGAGTCTTTTTGTGAGTTATTGTGATTATTGCATGCTAACTCACAATCCACACCCAAAATTTCAAATTCTTGTTTATAATTTAACGGTTTTACATTATACTTGAAGCCCTTTTCAATTAATTTAGTTTCTCTTTCATTAAAATTAACATTAGTTAAATTCATAAAACGATTATAAAATATATGGTTCGAAAATTTCCTTTTGCTAAAACTTTTCTTATTATTATTAACAACCGAAGACTTTAAATTATTTAATTTCCGAACTTGATTCAAGTATTTTTTATGAACAATCTTTTGTACATCAATTCTAACCTTAAAATCTAACGAGGTTTAACGATTCTAACGATATTTAAATAACCTTTAAATATATGACGAGTGAAAATCACGAAAACAAGTTTGTAGTTTTCTTTATAAAATTATAAAAAATGGATTTTCATCAAGTAAAGGCCTCCAGTATAAATTATTTAAACCCCAGTAGTTGGTACATATTAACAGTAGTGTTGTATAAATTGTGGCACAGCACAAATTATACAACATTTATTTTGCAATTTGTTGTGTTATACATATTGGTCGCCCAAGAACGTGTGGCCACATAAATATACATAATATAAAATTTATGTTATTTGTATTGTTATAACGTATCGTACACACACATTCATTTCTTATATTAAAAATAGTTTATTTATCATCATATTGATTTGTAATTAACTGATGTACAGAATATGATTTATACGTGTATTCTTTTGTGTAGGGTTCGCATTGACAATATACATTTTCCATAACCTCCGAACTTTCAAGCAATTCTCTTCCTCCCTCGTCCAATTTAGACTTGTAGTCTGTTTGTTAGTTGCAAAGTAGCTTTAAAACTTTTTTTAATCTGCCAGTCCTCTGTCTTTTTGTTGGCCAATTACGTCAACATACTCATACTATTCTATCATCACTCATTCTCTTGTGTTGTCCACTCTGGTAGTCCTGTCCTCTGCAAGTCTTCCTGGTATTCTCCTGAACTCCATACTTGTGACATCTCATTTCGCTGTTTTGACTTGCATTGTCTCAGTCCCAGTTTCTGCATAATACATCAGTATTAGATGAATTATATGTCTTATGTTATACCCCGTATATATTATTGGTATTATATGTCTAAAAGTCAATATTAGACAGGTAATTGATGTACATATTCAAACCTTTGTGTTTGTCTCAAATGTTTGTTAGCCAGATAGTAAGAGCCAGGCGGCACACAACTGACTATTCTATGAGTGATCATGACTTGTATTTGAATTTTTTATCTGACCACCCGCTCCTGTGCTAAGTGGGGGGAGTCCAAAATTCACCATTTATTGCCCACTTTTAATGTTGTAACCGTTAGCTATACAATTGCTTCCTTCAGATTTTATGTACACGACCTACCCATTCGTGGGGAGTGAGGTTAACCCTTCTTACTAAGTCACTGCTCTCAAGATTAGTTATAAACAAGTCAGTCAAGGACATGGTAGGCATGCTGCTTTTAACTGTATAATAACAAACTATTATTGTAGAAAGTGTATTAAAATTTACAACTACAGTAGACAGTAGATAATTAATTACATTTGACTTACTTAAATTGTTATCTTACTTTAACATAATTAAAATTCATATCACCTCATCATAACTAATAATCTTTAATACAACAATATATGATGGAAATCCGTTTGAAACATGACTTTTTGTAGATAAGATCATTTATTCTTTCATATATCTTACAGGTATATACTAGGGCAATTTGAAAAGTTCATGGCCTAATAATAAAAGAATTACCAGTATTTTTTCGTTTTGGAATCACTTTTCATATTTCAGCATAGTCTCCATGTAGTTGAACACATTTGGTTTAGTGATGCTCCAGTCCTTTTATCCCATTCAGAAGTTTGATTGTTCTAGGTCCTCTGATAACCATTTACTGCCGCTTTCAGTCATCTTCAGAAAAATCCCTCCCTCCCCAGGAAATTTCTGAGTTTTGGGAATAATTAAAATTAAATAGATCTAAATCAGGCGAGTGAGTGAGTGTGATGTTGCAACAGATTGTATTTCAACTCAGCGATTTTTTGCCTTAAAAACAATGCTTGTCTGAGGTCTTCCATTATCCTACTACAAAATTATCTGTTTATATACTAAACCTGGCCCTTTTCTACAAGTATTTTCATTTATTTAGTCTAAAATGTTAGAATATCACTCTTTATTTTTTGGCACATCCATGATAATCTCTTAACAACATTCTCTTAGCCACTCAGAAAATCAAGTCATACCTTTCCAACAGACAAAATTGACTTTCCTTTTTTTTGTTTACATGACTGTAATTAACAATACTGCAGACCAACATGTTTCTTTACAGCTGTTCATGAGGCAAATGTGGTGTCACCTGATGTATGTGACATGTTTCTCAGACTCTTCGTATCTTCTTCTTCTTTGACTCTTCCTGAACCACCTTCTTTATCTATGAGAGCTTACAGCGTCCCACAACTGAAAGTCAACCTAGGTACTCTAGTTTCTGCCTTCCTCTGCAGTACTTCCCACTCACTGGCCACCAATCAGCAAAGTCATTACTAGGTCAACCAATAGTGACCCACCACACTGTCTCATCTTCACAAACCTCTCCATTCACCCATTGTTTCCAGAACCTGTTCATTTTTGTTTTCTAATTACTTTGTCCATCCAGTATATTTTTAATATTCTCCTACAGCAGCAGTTTTCAAATGCTGTATTTCTGTCTTTCACTTTTCCCTATTGTCTAGGTTTCACATGCAGCTTCTATAATAGCATGCTGCAAACATATAATTTGAGGAATTTCTTCTTAATTTAGAATCCAGTATTTGACAGTAGCAAATTTGTTTCTCCATTTGACCTGTGCTCTGACGTGATTCCTCTCAGTTATCTATACCAGTTTTAATATTTACCTATTTTTGTTCCTGATTCTCCTCTTACCCCTAATAAGTTTTTATAATATTCAATAGTGTTCTCAATTTACCTTGTTTTCTGTGAGTAGAAACCATACCATCAGTAACTCTTAACTCTTAACATCAGTAACTCTTAACTCTTGTACTCACCATGAAATATTATTACGGTCTTGAACATCTTTATGGTTTCCTTTACAACCTCTTATAAAGCATTCTCGTATAATGGTAATGAATTTGTATAAAAGTAAATTTTAATTCCTTGTTATTTGTAGGATGTTTTAACGGTCAGTGTAAAGAAAGAAGTAGATCCAGAAGAGGCTGAGACTGAACAGGTAATGTGCATAACCATTATTTATGTTGAGGTATGGGTAAAAATAATGAATAATTTAAGTACAGGAGCAAACACACGCTTTATTGAAGGAACAGTTTAGTAGCAAGTATACATAAAACGGACACACGAAATACACATTACAAGAGCACATTTAAAACTGAACTGTACTTGTCGAGTGCATCTCTATTTATATAGAAAAAAACAGCTTCCAGATCTTTCCTTTTATTTAAAACTTCGAGAACATTACTTTTCTAGACTCTCACAGTAAACGCGCATGTGTGCGGGTTGAGACCCCGCCCAGGCAGCTCAACCTCCCACCGCACAATACAAACTTTCACTTCTACAATGACAGGTATACTTACTTAAAAATGAATGTAGAGTTTTCTAGTATATTCTCAACACCCTCCCTAAAACTCTACATTCTCACAATCACATTAATTTAAAAAAATTCATTTGTACTCTTAAGGTACTCCGGAAAGCCCTATCTTGCCAATGTTAAAATAGTACTTATAAAGTACATGTTTTCTCAGAATCTATTTGCAATGTAGGGCTGAAATTCTTACAGCATGTTTATGAGGGTTTTCACCATAATTTAACACACGGATTTTTTAGTTCATTGATTTATGTTTTAGTTATGATTTTTTTTCTGATGCTATAAATATTTGCTACATTTTTATACCAATTTTTATATGTAAATTCTCCACTAACAATTTTTTACAGAAAATCCTGTGTTAAAGTAAGCACAATAGTCCATATAACATATCCTGAAAGTTTGAAGTAGATCTATTGAGTAGATCCTGAGAAAACATGTATTTTATAAGAGAAAAATTGATTTTCGGGAAATGGGCGTCCTCTACTTGGTAATAAAAAATTTAATAAATTAAAGTTTCGCGTACCTTTCTAATGCATTCCAGCTGCATACGATGGATTATCTTCATCTTCTGAAAATTCCTTCTCCAGTTTTCTTATTACACTCCTTTTCTAGGTTTCTTACTGCCTTATCAGCAGCTCGAAGACGCTCCTTGTCTAACGCAATCATGGACCGCACCATGTTGATACCAATTTTGATGCCCATACTGTTCAACACTTCACACCTTGCAATGTTACCATCATTGAAGGTGATAATAGCATCATAAACACCAAAATGAAGGGTTTCTAGTCCCACAAACACAGTCTTTGGAATTCGGGACCATCTAACCGCATTTACACTTTCGTTAGGGTTTTGTGTTCGTCCATGCAAGCGCTTTTTCAACAACTCCGGGGCTGCTAAGTCTCTGAAAGCTGTGGCGTACAGGTTGGCCACAACACTTAACTTCCCTAATATCACAAAAATAATTCCTCATGAGCGGTTAGTTTGAAAAGCAGGATATTCAACAACAGTTTGACAGCTCGAATCCGAGACACGCCAACACGGGGTATATTTTAAAAATATATTAAACATATTTAGGAGTAAGAAAACTATATAAATTATACATCGTTTGAAAGGTGAGATTTCATAGATTAAGAAAATGAAAAAAAGTAAAATATGAATTTTTTTAAATTTTTACCTTTCCGGAGTCCCTTAAGTCCAAGTTTAGATCTTAAATAAACAAATTTTGGTTTTGACAAAGCTTTCGTAAGTATATCAGCGACTTGTTCATCACTTTAACGTAATGTACATCAATTTCTCCATTTTGAAAACAATCACGTACATAATTATATTTCACATCAATATGTTTTGTCCTTTGATGGAATTCAGGATTACTTATAAGTTTTAATGCACTCATATTACTGTATCTATATATAAATCATATTTATCAGTCTTACAATCGCATTCATTAAATAACTTCTTTAACCACATTA
Source organism: Magicicada septendecula (assembly GCA_034769895.1). Taxonomy (NCBI): domain Eukaryota; kingdom Metazoa; phylum Arthropoda; class Insecta; order Hemiptera; family Cicadidae; genus Magicicada; species Magicicada septendecula. The sequence goes on from CM068367.1 coordinate 267,450,464, forward strand.
TTTCAGTTGTTGCTAATGCTGCACTTACAAATTCTGACTCGGTTGTTGATAATGATACAGATTGTTGCTTCTTACTTCGCCAAATAATTGCAGCATTTGCATACATACAAGCTACGCCAGAAGTTGATTTACGTGTAGGCCTAACTGTATCGCTAGCATAACCAGCATCACTATAAGCTTTAAAGTTGCCATCCTTACAATATAGTAATCCAAAATCAATCGTACCTTTTAGATAACGTAAAATTCGTTTAACAATTGACCAATGAGCTACACTTGGTTTGTCTAAAACTCTAGATACAACGTTTACAGCAAAACTTATGTCCGGACGACTTACAATTTGCAAAAACATCAAATTGCCGACAGCTTCACGATAAGGTACATTACTTACAATAGTTTTTGATAAATATTCATCATGATTACAATCAATTGGCGTAGATACAGTATTAGCTTCTGAGATATTAAACTTTTCTAAGATTTTGTTAATATAAGTACTTTGATGAATGAAAACAGACCCATCATTCGATCTACAAATTCCCATTCCAAGATAATTAGGATAATTAGTAACTTCTTTAGTACTAGTAATTTTAAATTTTTGACTCAAATCATTCAACAATCTATCAATCAAACTTTCATTTGAAGCTGCAATAAGTCCATCATCAACATAAATTGCTAACAAGATCTTATTATTATTTTTGTTATATATGTATAAACATGGGTCACCCGTACTTTGACAAAAATCTGAATTTACAAGAAAATTAGTGAAGTGCTCAGTCCAGCATCTTGGTGCTTGTTTTAAGCCGTATAAACTTTTCATTAATTTACATACGCGTGAGCTTCCATCATCAAAACCTTCAGGTTGTTTCATATATATATCTTCCTTTAAGTCACCGTATAAAAAAGCCGTTTTTATATAAAATTTACCGATATGTAAATTTTCACGAGCAGAAATACTAAGTATCAATCTTATTGTATCAAAGCAAACAACCGGACTAAAAGTTTCTTTATAATCTATATCTTTCTGTTGCGAATAACCTTTAATAACCAACCGCGCTTTATAACGTTCTGTACTATCTGGATTGAGCTTCTTCACAAAAACCCAACGATTGTTAATCACCTTTTTATCTTTTGGCTTTTCCACTAATACCCATGTCTTATTTTCATACAAAGAGTTCATTTCGTCCTGCATTGCAGCTTGCCAACTATCTTTTTCTTTACTTGTAATTGCTTCGTTATAATTAGATGGTAACTTTTCAGCAATAAACGTGATCGGACATCCATAATATTCTGTAGGTTTTAATTTTGTTCTATCGCGCAATTGTCGTCCAGTTTGATTGTTATCGCTATTTGAAGATTGTAAAGGTTCTCTTTCTTCAAACTCATTTGATTCATTTTTAAGTAAAAGTTCATTATTTTTAGGAGTTATAATTTCATTTTCTTCAGTTTCTTTATTATTATTGTTAAAAGAATTTAAAATAATTGAATCAGCTAATACTCTTTCAGGTTTAAAAAGTACATCTCTACTTAGAATGACATCTCGCACTTCCGGAACATATACACGATAACCTTTACAATCCTCATGATATCCGACCAGATAACCCCTCATCGATTTTTTATCAAGTTTCTTACGCTTTTCTTTTGATATATGTACATAACACATGGTTCCAAATATTTTAAATCTATCAACAGTAGCTGTTTTTCCATTCCATAACTCATAAGGAGTTTTATAATTTTGTTTTGTTGGGCCTGTTCTATTAATTACATGTACAGCAGTATTCATTGCTTCTGCCCATAAGAATAGAGGTAAGTTTGAATTTGAATATAACGTTGATCGAGCAGCCTCTACAATGATTCGGTTATCGCGCTCTGCAATTGAATTTTGTTCGAGCGTATATGGAACATTAATGGAATATTTTATACCTTTACTATTTAAAAAAGAGATCACAGCTTTATTATCATATTCTTTACCACCATCAAAATGAATTTCTTTAATATTTGTTGCAAATTGATTCTCAACCCCGATACAAAATGATTTTAGTTTTTCTATTACTTCAGATTTTTCTCGAATAAAATGAATTTCTCTATAACTTGAAAAATCGTCTTTAAAAGAAACGAAATATAACTTTCTGCCGAGAGACTCTACTTCCATAGGACCACAAACGTCAGTATAAATTATTTCGCGAGTTTTTGTGGCACGATCGATCTTTTTGTGAAAAGGCAATCTATGATTTTTGCCATAAGCGCAACCTTCACAAAAGAAATTTTCATCCGTAAATTTTATATTTAGATTTTTCAAAAAATTCTTCACATGTTTTACATTTTGATGGCAAAGTCTTTCGTGCCATAATTGTAAAACATTACCGTTGGCAATGCTCGATCTACTCTTTTGTTCTACCACGTTACATTCTTTTGGAATTAAAGTTTGAATGTCTAATTTTAGCAAACTACCAGGCTCATATTCGGAACCAGTTACAAGAATTTCATTACCATGCTTTAAAGTACATCTCGTGCATTATGTGTTATTTCATAATCTATACCCCTTTTACCCGCATATTTAACAGAAAACAGATTATACATTGAATCAGGAACATATAATACATTATAGATAGTACCTTCTACTCGTTCACTATTTTTATAAGTTTCAAAGTCAATATTACCTTTACCATATGCAGACATTGTCATACCGATGCCCATTCTTACACTGACTGGTGTTGTATATTCTTCGAACGTTGAAAACCATTCTCGATGCTTTGACATATGATCCCTCGCACCCGAATCCGCAATCCAGAGATCATCCCGATTGCCACAGCTGCCTTTGTCACCTATTAGTGCTATCCTCGATGTTGATTTCTTCTGTCCAGAAGACGAGTTACTTCTTTCTTGATTATTCCACCATCTTCGCAGTCCATTATTCTTATTCATGAAGCAATTGTTACTTTTATGACCTTTTCTTTTGCACGTATAACACCTGAAGCAGTCCCTTTTTAAATGACCTTGTCTTCCACAATTATAACACTGCTCTTGTTTCAAATCATTCTTCTCATATTTATAAGAGTCATTCTTCAGTTCCTTATGACCGATTTTCAGATTAGCTAGCAACGCTGTCGTCTCTTCGTGTACTTCCTTTTGCTCTTGTAATCTAAATTCTTTTGCCATCAAGCGCTCAGTCAAATTTTCGAGATTCTTCTTATCGTCAGATACCGAATCCCAAGCACTGTAAAAATGATTAAACTTTTCTGGCAAAGATGTTAAAACACGAGTCATCACCATAGTCTTTTCAATTTTTCCCTCGAGATTTTTCATTTTTCTAGCCAACTGTTCTATTTTTGAAATATTATACGTAACACTTTCACTCTCTGTCCACTTAAACTCAAAAAATTGTTTTTGAATCATCGACAGATTTTCATCAGATTTTAGATCATATGCTGTATTCAATTTGTCCCACATCTCCTTGGCAGTAGAACAACCCATTATAAGTTCGAGAGGCTTTCTCTCCACTGTTGTAACAATTAACTTTCTGGCAACTTTGTCCGTCTTCTTGAACTTTTCCAACAACGCGTCACGATCTTCTGCACCTGTAGCTGGCTCGGCTAATCTTCCTTCGCAAACATCCAGCACATCATCATCCTCTTCCATCAACGTGCGTACTACGAAGCGCCATTGATGCCAATTATCTTTGTCTCAAAGTTTTTCAATTTTTATATTCGGTTCCATTTTTGCACAAATATTTTATACTTGCACTCCAATTACACACTGCACTCCGATTTTAAAATGCCACTGGGCCCATAACCTGTTGAGGTATGGGTAAAAATAATGAATAATTTAAGTACAGGAGCAAACACACGCATTATTGAAGGAACAGTTTAGTAGCAAGTATACATAAAACGGACACACGAAATACACATTACAAGAGCACATTTAAAACTGAACTGTACTTGTCGAGTGCATCTCTATTTATATAGAAAAAAACAGCTTCTAGATCTTTCCTTTTATTTAAAACTTCGAGAACATTACTTTTCTAGACTCTCACAGTAAACGCGCATGTGTGCGGGTTGAGGCCCCGCCCAGGCAGCTCGACCTCCCACCGCACAATACAAACTTTCACTTCTACAATGACAGGTACACTTACTTAAAAATGAATGTAGAGTTTTCTAGTATATTCTCAACAATTTAGCCCATAGCTAATGTGTTAGGTTGTTCCGTGTCATGTAGCCTACCACTAGAGATTTGGATCACATTCGTTTGTAGATATGTAATTAAAAATCAACAGAATACACCAACTGTATCATAGTGTTGTATACATATAAACTACATGAGATTAAGTAAGTAAAATCGCACACTCGTGCGAGCACGTGCGCGCACACACACCAACTAGGTACAGAGTATGGATATTTATTGCAAAAACTGATATGTGTTTCTCTGTATTTCATATTTAGTATTGATCACCTCTTTATATAGTACTCTATAAGTCACTGAGAAGACAAAGTAAATTTTATAATTGTTCAATTTGCAGGATGTATTCCCAGTTATAAATTCTGTCCTAAAAGGAGAACTGCATGTAAAAGAAGAAATCATCAAAGAAGAGAATGAACAGTTTGTTGATCAGGTATTATACATAGTTATAAATTTGTTTATATTAACAAGCATTTATTGTTATAATGAACAGCATTGTTGTATCATGGCACATCCATGATAATCTCTTAACAACATTCTCTTAGCCACTCAGAAAATCAAGTCATACCTTTCCAACAGACAAAATTGACTTTCCTTTTTTTTGTTTACATGACTGTAATTAACAATACTGCAGACCAACATGTTGCTTTACAGCTGTTCATGAGGCAAATGTGGTGTCATCTGATTTGTCTGACGTTTCTCAGACTCTTCGTATCTTCTTCTTCTTTGACTCTTCCTGAACCACTTTCTTTATCTGTGAGAGCTTACAGCGTCCCACAACCGAACTGTCAACCTGGGTACTCTAGTCTCTGCCTTCCTCTGCAGTACGTCCCACTCACTGGCCGCCAATCAGCAAAGTCATTACTAGGTCTCAACCAATAGTGACCCACCACACTGTCTCATTTTCACAAACCTCTCCATTCACCCATTGTTTCCAGAACCTGTTCATTTTTGTTTTCTAATTACTTTGTCCATCCAGTATATTTTTAATATTCTCCTAGAGCAGTAGTTTTCAAATGCTGTGGTTGTGTCTTTCACTTTTCTCTATTGTCTAGGTTTCACATGCAGCTTCTATAATAGCATGCTGCAAACATATAATTTGAGGATTTTCTTCTTAATTTAGAATCCAGTATTTGACAGTAGCAATTTGTTTCTCCATTTGGCCTGTGCTCTGACACTGATTCCTCTCAGTTATCTTTACCAGTTTTAATATTTACCTATTTTTGTTCCTGATTCTCCTCTTCCCCCTATTAATTTTTTATAATATTCAATAGTGTTCTCAATTTACCTTGTTTTCTGTGAGTAGAAACCATACCATCAGTAACTCTTAACTCTTAGACTCTCCATGTTATGTTATTACGGTCTTGAACATCTTTATGGTTTCCTTTACAGCCTCTTATAAAGCATTCTCGTATAATGGTAATGAATTTGTATAAAAATAAATTTTAATTCCTTGTTATTTGTAGGATGTTTTAACGGTCCGTACAAAGAAAGAAGCAGATCCAGAAGAGGCTGAGACTGAACAGGTAATGTGCATAACCATTATTTAGCCCATAGTTATTGTGTTAGGTTGTTCCGTGTCATGTACCACTAGAGATTTGGATCACATTCGTTTGTAGATATGTAATTAAAAATCAACAAAATACACCAACTAATCATAGTGTTGTATACATATAAACTACATGAAATTAAATAAGTAAAATCGCACACTCGACGAGCGCGTGCGCGCACACACACCATGTAGGTACAGAGTATGGATATTTTTTGCAAAAATTTATAGGTGTTTCTATATATTTCATATTTAGTATTGATCACGTCTTTATATAGTACTCTATAAATCACTAAGAAGACAAAGTAAATTTTATAATTGTTCAATTTGCAGGATGTATTCCCAGTTATAAATTCTGTCCTAAAAGGAGAACTGCATGTAAAAGAAGAAATCATCAAAGAAGAGAATGAACAGTTTGTTGATCAGGTATTATACATAGTTATAAATTTGTTTATAGCAACAAGCATTTATTGTTATAATGAACAGCATTGTTGTTATTTGTAAACTTATCGGTTAAACTGTTGGAGACCGTTTAGTGTCCCATGGAAGTCACTTTTACATGCACTTTCAGTCATACGATTTAGCCATAACATGTACCAGTACCACATGGCAGGAAATTTTAATTTTACGACGTCAGGGGTGTGAGTACGACGTGACCATGGTGGGGGTAGAATGTGACAGAAGTAGGGATATCACGTGATCATGGTGAGAGTACCATGTGACAGGCACCATGTGGGGGTACCACAGCACTGGTGCGAAGTGTAGTGATTGGTCGCCCATGTTTAATATATGGCACGTCATCATATAGCAGAATCAGTTGTGATTGGTGTGTTTGAATGGCGGTAGTTGGTGTGGCCAACATGTGATAAGGGAGAAGAAAATTCCCTCTAGAAGGGAAATAGGTTGAGGTAATAGGTGAAAATTGTGTATCCATTTATGAGGAAATAGGTTAAATGAAAAAAATTTAGCGTTGCCACTACCACCAGTCTGTCCACATCATGGCGGGAACGGATTTATGTTCCCTTAACAAGTGTATCCAGCGTGTCCGTGGCCATCTTGTCCTCTGCTTGTCTTGATTTAATAGGGTGATGTCGTGTGAGGCATAAAATTGTGTAACTTAATGTATACGTGTGTATGAAAGAAAATAAAGTGGCCAGTTCCTGGTTTCTTCTTCTTGTCTTGTTTTTTCTTCGTTCATAATGTGTGTGTGTGTGTGTGTGTGTGTGTGTGTGTGTGTGTGTGTGTGTGTGTGTGTGTGTGTGTGTGTGTGTGTGTGTGTGTGTGTGTGTGTGTGTGTGTGTGTGTGTGTGTGTGTGTGTGTGTGTGTGTGTGTGTGTGTGTGTGTGTGTGTGTGTGTGTGTGTGTGTGTGTGTGTGTGTGTGTGTGTGTGTGTGTGTGTGTGTGTGTGTGTGTGTGTGTGTGTGTGTGTGTGTGTGTGTGTGTGTGTGTGTGTTAAGTAAAACACTGTGTCTTGACTACTCTTCTTGTCTTTGTTGTCGCAGGTTTTTTTCTGTGTTCAAAAGTAAGGATAACCTTCACACAAATGATTAATGAGTGTTGAGGAAAACGAAATTTGTATATGGGCGTGTTGTCTGTCTGTGTAGAGATAAAATGTGTGTGGGTCGGGTAGCCTTTGCGTAAAAGCACCTTGATGTACGTATATGTGTGCACATAGATTTTGTGTATTGTTGTGACCTAATGAAAACAATCATTCTCCTCGCTCACAGTGCGAAACAGTATGTGTGAAATAAAACACGACATCAATCATGTGTATAAGTATAATTACACCATCAAAAATGGTACAATAAATATACACAGTTACGCATTACATAATGCAATAAAACACACACACACACACACACACACACACACGCATAAAGTACCTATAGAATTGTCAGATGGTTTTAACATCAGCAGTGAATCTATAACACACGTCAATGTATGGAATTAGAGAGTTACAAATGAAACCGCTGTAGAATGAATAAATAGAAAATCACTAGGTCTTACCTTATAGAAAAACAAATGTAAAACTTCATGTTCACAAGATATTGAACGATGTAATAAGTGTGGAATCGAGCTAAGAAATACTGTCCGCTTTGCTCCATTCCTCAAATACAAATGACCATATAGCAGATCAATTGATCACTTCCTCCTCCACTGCACCGTAACAAGTGCGCAACAAGTTAGCCAAGTTCCAAACAATCTGCGGAAAAATCAACGTATTTTTAGAAACAAGGTAGATCGAGATGAAAAATTAAGTTTTACATAGATATGGGAGTCCCTGTACTATGTAAAGAGACACACACTATGGGTGTGAATTATGGGCAACAACGAAAAGACAAGACGGTAAAATACAGACCTCGGAAATGGCATTCTCAAGAGGAGTTTAAAAGTGTTCTAAACTTGACCTTATAAGAAATAAGGCCATAAGAGAAGAGTTAAAAGTTTTTAACTTGAATGAAAAATTAAAAGATTACAAACAACAGTGGAAAGAACACTTAGAAAGAATGACAGATTCCAGACTAACCAAACAATTCTGGAAATTCAAACCTATAGGACACAGGTTTGTGGGTAGACCCAGGAAGAGATGGCTGGAGGATTTTTAAGATGGAACAGGCAACACCTTGCCTATGCCGTGTTGTGAAGATGATGATGGTGTATCAAGAATGTCAGTAAATCAGTGCTTTTTCTATGCTAACAGTTTAACTCATATTTTAACACGTCCCTGTTACGGATTGTTTCCAAGTTAAGGCTATGCAGAACCTTGTTGTGACTGTTGAATGTTTTTTAATCGAGTTTACAGCATGTGTGCATACCGTCATGCTTGCTTTAAGGTCCAAGTGTACCTTATACATTTATAAATAACTTATAAATGTATAAGGTACCATAAAAATATACCGTCACGCTTCCTATAACTACCAAATGTACACATATCTTTGTTAGTGAACATCATTTGGTCTAATATTATGTCTTTCACTCTCATTGATTATATAATTTACATTAAATAAGTTGACTCCATAATTCTGCAACTGCCCTATAGGAGTCCCATTACAGCAAGTAGATTCACAGTTAACTCTATACTTCTTCATAGCACTGTTCACTCAGACATCTGACCAAAATTTCTCTACCGTACCTGAGAAATTTGTTGAATATTTTGATTTCTTTACCTCAAGATGTATTTTCCTGTATTTGGAACATGTTTTGGGAATCCTATTGTTCCCATCCTCAGCCTTGTTGTTGTTATGCTTTCCTGTTGGTTTTTGGTATTTTATACTGGTATTATTGTGTGTGATTGTTGTGTATATACAGTAAGGCCTTGATAATCCGGAACTCGATAGTCCGGCACTTTTTATCAACAGCAACCAATTTGAAAATATCGCAATGTTTGACTAAATTGCTGACACTAATTCAGGTGGCGTTTGTGGTCTCTCAGATGTTTCAGTAGAATGACGTAATTTGGCATATTCAGCCACACTGGAATGCATTTTTAACGTCTCTGCTGCTATTGGCGCGATCGTGTTTCTTCGAAAATGCTCAATTGTCCTTGACACAATTGGGAACAATCGGCAGAGTTTGTGAGCTGATTACTTTACAGGTCATTGGCACCATTTCCTATTGGTTAGTCGTGAGTGTCTGCTTCTTGTGTTTACACAGCGCGTGCCGTACCGTATTTGAGTTACAGTATTAGTGAACTCCGCTACAGTTACGTTGTTCTGTTTTTGTTCAGTGGAGTTCAGTTTTAAGTTGTTGCTTCACAGTTTTTATCACAATGTTTTCTGAACACAAAAACCAGAATCCAGTGCTTCTAATAAAAGAAAACATGTGACTTTGACAATCTAACAAAAACTTGACATTATAAATAGCTTAAAAAATGGAGAAAACAGGAACGTAATTATTGAAGAATTTAATATTGGATCCTCAACCTTATATGATATAAAAAACAATAAGAAAAACTTCAAAAATTTTTGGCTCAAGCAGATACAAAAAAAGCTACTGACAATTGTCAAACATTAAAAAGCCTTAGCTTGACCAGTTGGATAATGCATTGTACACCTGGTTCTCAGCAAAATGTTCTGAAGGAAAACCTATAACAGGTCCAATGGTAATTGAAAAAGCCAAACAGTTTAGCAGTGATTTGAACGTAAAAGAAGGAGACTAAATTTTCACGAGGTTGGTTGCAGAACTTTAAAACTCCTCTGTAACTGTTCAATAAAATAAAAATAAAGAAGAAGTGACTAGGCCCCGATTATTACTATTCTCTTCGACTTACCTTTACAAAGTCAGAAGATTCCCAAAGTCCCAAGGTCGCCACCACATTTTTTGGAGGAAATGTGGAAACCATTTCACTTTCCCGAAGAAAACAATTTAGACAAATAAACAAAAACTCCCTTACAGAAAAAATTCCAGGGCCGTCTACTTAAACAAGTAGAACTTACTGACACAGAGAATAGATTTCGTGTAAAGTGCGTAATTAACTAAACTAACACATTATAATGAGAAATCTGATTTGATTTTATTAAAACACATAATTTTTTTTAAATGTTTAAGAAAATATAATTCAAAAAAATAAGATAAAAGAAAATCTTTAATTGCAAATCAGTACTTTTTTAGCGCTTCTACACCCTTTGTTCTTTCACTCGCTCTCACACGCTATTGAGATCTCATATTATGTTTGATATTATTTCTTTACTCACATAAAAGTAATTTTATTTAAAAAAATGAATTTTCTACATTTGTGGGAAACTGGTTATGTCCTTATTTTGTACTTATCTCTTCCGACGGGGAGTCTCCTGCTTGTTGCACAATGAGTCGTAATTCGCTTTCCCAACAAAAAATCACAATAATAATGTTCCGGAAGTTCAACTTTATGTTTACACTCTGCTTGTATTTAATTCACACATTCATTACCATTTTTAAAACTTTTTGCAAGAAACTCGGTAGGCCTACTGTAACTGTTCGGCCTACATTGATTGTCCACACGTACTGTAGACTACATCTGTACTGTTCGATGGCTGGCTGGAGACTGAGCTTCGCTTTCGTTTCTGCGCCACGGTTCAGTTCAAATACGCATTTGAAACCAGTTTTTACCGGTTACCTCCACCCGTCCCTCCTTTTGATTGACGTCATTTGTTTTTCACTTGATCATCACGGCGTCTGGCCGTCGACCGCTCCCAAACTCTGATTTACTTCGTCTTTGTCAACAAAATGCTTTTTGTGTGAGTCACTGTCTAAAAATTGAATTCGTTACATAACGTACCGTTACACGTCATGGGATACGCAAATTACATTTTTCATGGGAGTCTAAATCTGCTGATGAGGCTGCAGCAAATGAATTTAAAGTTACTTTTGGATGGACGCTCAGCTCTTTAAAAATTGTTTTTTTGAACAGTTTGTTCCTGGAGTTAAACAAAACTTCAAAAAGCTTGGTTTGCCTGAAAACACACAGGCTGTTCTGTTAGTAGATAATTGTAGAGCCCATCCTCCTGCTAGAGAGTTAAAGTAACCAAATATAGCAGTGAAATACCTCCCTCCAAACGTTACCCCTTTGATTAGCCTAAGGATCAAGGAGTAATTCAGAACTTTAAGTGCAAATACTCATTTATTCAAGGACTCATAAACTCAGACTGTAGTGTAAAAGACAAGTTGATATAAGATCATTTTTTTAACAAACCTCAAGTACGACAACCAACGTGGCATCGACCTCCATGAACAATCACTAACACTCACCCTAACATGGACGAATTATTGATGTTGTTTTAAATGTTTAATTTTTAAGAAAATGGTCCTATGTAATTTAAATAATAAATTTACCTATGTAACTGCACAATAACAGGTGTACTCTACCGTTATCCCTAGTCATTTCTTCTTATTAATTCGCTGACAAACGTTTGTTTAGGCGTAACCTAGGCATACCTTTAGCATCGGTTTATGCCTCAATAATGGTCATTAGTTACATTTGGTATAATGAGGAAGTTACTTATTTATATAAGGTTTCCTCTTACAAGTATTCTTACTTCTTAATATTACATTTGGGGTTTGCAATGCTAGTTTTAACTTTACATTGTGGCCATAGCTAGTCTTGGTCATAGGCATTGTTAGTTACTGGTCATGGTTCATTTATTTTCAGTCAAATACTGTTGCTGATATTATATTATTCTTGTCATTCTTTAATTAATTTTATAAACATGTGACTTTACATTTATGTCATTGACTGGCTTGTTTGACAGCTTATAGTGAACTTGGCTTGTCCATTAGTTAGAGTCAGTCATAGTATTTGTTGTGGTGTCATGCAGTGTATTCCTTACTGCTTCTTGTGGTCCTTCTTCTTCTTTCTTCTTCGTTGGTCCTTCTCTTCTTTGCTACTTTCATCATTAATTATTCACTTATATTATTTCCGTGCCCTTATTTATTCTTTTGGTACACGTCTAGGTTATGTAACATTTTGTTGTGTTACATATACTCCCTTCTCAAAATTGATCATTTGAGAGAAATTTTACATTTGAAGAAATTATCATTTTAGTTTGGTTTTAATATACGGTACTATTACTGCTTCTTTTCTGCATTGAATTTAATATTCTGTTAGTGTGTTGCACTAGATTGAGTTCTTGGCTAGTGATATATTTTTTAGCTTACTAGTATCTTTCAAGTCTCTTATATTCTAAGTCATTTAGTTATAACATGTCTTATTTCTTAACTTAACAATTTCCTGTCTTACAATAATACATTTTTCTTTATCATTAAACATATCTTTATTCTCGTGATAAACTCTATTGTTCTTTCATTTTTTTACCTCACAGTTTTTTATTAATAATCCTTGATATATTACCATTTAATTCCCTAACATTTGTAGTGGGTTCGGAATCAGAGTGGCTCACTGTGGCATACATTCTCCACCGTTCCTCATTACACATCCTCAGAATCAGAGGAATCCTCATCTCTGTCTGGGACAAAATAAAAATTGCACGTAGCAACAGTTGCACTATCACAACACATAAAATATAACATATCATTCATTTTTCAATAATATAACATATTCAATATAACATTCAAGGTATTAGAGGTTTCACTGGTATCACTTTTCATGCTTTTATACTTTAACTAACATACTTCTCTTCACAGGTCATTATTTTTTTTCTAACTTGACATCTTGGCTATGTTATTTATTAGCCTTGTTGTTATTTTTCTATACTAGTTTGTAAGTTGTTTTGTTTATCTTAACATTCTTAATTTACACACTTAGATTGATCATTATGCAATTATGCAGTTGTTCTTTAAACATTGAGTTTACAATACTTCACTCTTATTAATAGTTCACAAGCTTTACTCTTACCATCGCTTGTATATAGGTTTTTTAACATTTGTTTCATCATTGTCCTGGATTATCAGGGTTTACAATATTCATATAATAAACATTTTTGTTAGTTACCATTTGACATATATTGTTGGTATATACAATTAAATATTTTCTTCATCGTTTAATTAACATTCTGGTTCCTCAATAACGGTAGTATTTTGATAATCATTTTTGTTATTTATACATAGACATTTTTCTTTTTTATACATATAATCATTATTCTCATTAATCGTTTACTTAACTTGCTAAACAGTCTTGGTATATGCGATACAATACACATTTTTCTTTCTTATAATATGATAAGTATTTTTATTTATCACTTAACTAATTATTCCCATTCCTTATTCAAGCCTTCTCCTTTATTATTCTACACTTTGATGTTCTTCCCCTCTACTCCTTCAAATGATAGTTGGTTAAATCATTTATTCTGGATGATTTTAATATATTTCTTGGTTTTGTGAAGGGTATACAATATTTGACAATTAAATAACATTTTTCTTTCTCTTCTTTCCTTTATAATAGCCATCTCTCTAATTACTCACTGTGGTGTTCTCCTCTACTCCTTCAAGTGTTGGAATCTTTAACACTTATTCTGGACGATTTATAATTTCGTTGGTTGAAATTAATATAGGAGTATTAGAGTAACATTATATCAATATTTTACATACATTTTCGTTATACAATATATTTTTGTTTTATACAATACAATAGACATTTTTTTCTTTATCATTTGATATGATAAACATTTTTCTTATTATAAAATCATTTAGTTTATAATTAACATTTTTCCCTATCATTTAATATGACAAACATGGTTCTTATTTAATACATAGTAGACATTTTTGGTACATATACTTATAATACACATTCTTCTTTATGATACAATATGGTAAACAGGCTGGTTACAGGCAATTAGATATTTTCAATACATTGAATATAATAAACGATTTTCTTGATCATTAATTTAACTTTTTCATGGTTGACACTTTTATGATATTTGATATAATAAACACTCTTGTTAGAATCACAGTATGATAACATAATTCATTCCTTTATAATAATAAGTCCATTAACAGTCTATATGTTGGGGTTCTCTTGGGCTTCACCATTCTATTGGGTTCATTATGGGTCAATTACGGTTTCACAGATCCATTTTATATAGCTGTTTATAGTACGACATATTTTATGATATTTAGCATCTTACAATACATTTTATAATAGATTTCCTTACACATAATACTTCTTTACAATATTCATTAAATGGTTTTATATAGTTCTGATGGTTTTTCATTTGCTTTACCTTTTGTAGCTCCTCTCGGTTATCTTTACATCTGTCCTTCTTCTTCAGTGATTGATGGTTTCTAATGTTTAGCCATAGTCATTCATATTCGGTGTGTTCGTCGGTTGGATCATTGTTACGTTCAGGCTTCTATCTGTTCTTGTCATATACCTTACTATCATTCGGTTCTTCCATTTTGCGGCTATCAGATCTTCATCTGCTTCCCGTTTTCTCGTCTTCTTCTTCTCATCATCTTTGGTATCCACTTGTCCAGTGTCCTCCTGGTCTTTGTTATTATTGACTTCTAGTACCTCTTCTAAATCTGGTTGATCGTCATTTGTTTTCTGGTTGGGTTTTTCCATTGTTTGGTCCCTCTTCTTCCGCAATTCTTTTATTTCTTGGGCGTATCCTTCAATGATCCGGTCCAGTTGTTCTTAATAACCTTCTTTTTTTTCGGAATGCCTTGTTCTTCTTTTGGAAATATTTGCTTTAAGTAGTTTATTGGTTATAGTCTTCTTTGTTGTAGCATATTTTTCTCTTCGTCCATCTTCATGAAGCTCCTTCGATACTCCTTCCTATAGATTCCTTCTTCACGGTCGACAATTGGGAAGTTACTCATATTAATTAGATCACTTCGAGTCATTTCTATTAATTCATTTGTGATCCTTGTCTTCTTTGGGCGTATTATTCTTCTTTCTTCTGTTTTCTTAATAATTTTGTTCCTTTCTTCATGATTTTTAATTTTCGAATTCACTTGTTCGGTGTTTTTATTTCAGGGTAATTCTTTTGTCTCCACTTGATCATCACACATTGGCAGAGTATTTTGTTCTAAATCTTCATTATCGGCTAATAACTCTTCCGCTTCTTTAATTACCTGAGTCTTCTTTATACCTTCGGCGTCGATCTCCTTGTATTGAATATCTTCCTTGTTTCTGTCAAGCTCATTTTCAGATGATAATGTATTTGACCCTTCATTCTCGGTTTGTTTGCCATCGTCTTCGGATTGTATACTTAATTCTTCCATGGTCTCATCATTTGGTACTTCTTCTATCGCCGGTTTGTCATCGTCCTTCCTTTCTTCCGTTTTCTTAATTAACGATTCCATCATCTTCTGATTCTCTTCCCGGGATATCCTAAACTCTTCCTTTAATTCCAACATCATTTCTATGAGTTCCATATACTCCGCTGTCATGAGAGGCATGGTTGTTCTCTTGTATTTGCCGGGCTTAATATAAATATTAAAAATATTTTTGTGTAATATTTTTACAGCCCCACGTTGGGCGCCAATTTGTAAATGAACTAGATTATTGTGGTTTAAAAATTAAATTATATTTTTATTTAGTATTGAAAATTAAAGTTATGTTATAAATCGGTAGTAAGTTACAATTTAAAAATAATGAACTCTTTTCTAAAATAATTGCAGTAATAATTAATAAATACTGTTTGATTAGTAATGGTTGATCAATTTAGTGAATAAAGCGTTAATCGCTGGTCGACTGATGAAGGTAGCCGTAGCGTCGATCTGGCAGCGAAACTCCTTTTCTAGGTTAATTGTCGTCAAAGTACGTAATGTTAAGTCTCGTCTGGACAGCAAAAATTTATAATAATATACTTTCACGTACCTGATCGTGATACTAGAAGTTCTGAAGTTCACTTATAATAATTAATAAGCTGCCAAAAAGGTATTCAATACCAGCTTGCTTTATTGACAAGGTTAGATCACTCCTTGGTTGATAAGGGCGCCACACGGGTTTATTTTGGGAAA